>QGSO01000157.1:2220681-2669485 GCA_011037825.1 Carya cathayensis | reverse complement strand
GCTCATATTCTCCCAAGAATTTGGTAGTGACCTTATCACTGCCTGGACTTGCTGTTCATCTGTCAGGTTGTTTCCTGCCGACTTAAGTTCGCGGATCATAGTTGACATAGCCCTAAGATGCTGCTTCATCGTGTGGTCAGAGCGCATCTTATAGGAGTCGAACCTCATGGTTAATCCACGCAACCTAGTGGCTGAAGTTCCACCAAACTTCAATTTTAAAGCCTCCCACATGCTTTGGGCAGTATCATAGACCTCGAACTCACACATTAGATCATTGTGCATGCTGCTTAACATTATTATGCGCGCGCACCGATTTTTCTTAGCCCATTCAGTATAGGCTTGTTGATCTATCTTGTGTTGTTCTGAGTTCCCTTCAACAGGCACAGTAAGGGTGTGAGACAAGGCCTCCAAGACCTCTTGCTCATCTAAGACATATTGGATCTTGCGATGCCATATGTCATAGTTTTCCCCATCTAATTTCTCCCCCTTGTTTAAGTCGGCAACTATAGTCTTGGATGCCATATCACTACAATACGCAAAGAAGGGATATTACACACACCTAAGAAATCTGCCGCGTCCTTTCAAGATAGAAAAAGAATAATTTAGATATGTCGCAAGATCGAAAAATCGCTAGGCTTCAGAATCATCTCTTGCGCCACAATATCCAATTATTAGATTTCTAGCTCAATTCCCGCGCAAATTTTTTTAAAAAAACAAATATGGGAGAATTTATCATCATAAATCTCAACCATACTCCCACTATCTTAAGTAGTCTCCTAGTCCTAGTCACATGTAAAGACATAACCTACTAAAATCGTAGTAACCTTTTGGGCCAGTCTACAAGGACAGCTACCCAGACCATAATAACCTGTTGGGCCAGTCTACAAAGACAGCCAGACTACAGCAACCTGTTGGGCCAGTCTACAAAGATGGTTCATATGAGACCATTACAGTCCATTTTTCTTGTTCCATCAGTGCATTTACAGTTCTTACTGGGGCCACTGTAGTCTTTTTGGCTATACAGTGCATTTACAGTTCTTATTGGGGTCACCATGGTCTTTTGGCTATACAGTGCATTTACAGTTCTTACTGGGGTTACCACAATTCTTTCAGCCTATCATTCACACTGACAATTCTAACTAAGACTACTTAATGGGATTTTCTATTTTATCACTAAAAGAAATAAAGACTAATGTCTAAACATTTAAGTCTAACATTCATAGATGATAAAATAATCATATTTCCATATGTTCAATACACACATACATGTTATCACATTTAATCTAAAAATTAAATAAAAGATCACATGTAATATAACATTATGGAAAAAAAATAGCATGAATATAACCAAATATTCACATGTTATCATATTTAATCTAAAACATTAAACAAAAGATCACATGTAATATATCAATATATCAAAGCATATATTAATTCATGCAATTTTATTTATTTATTTATTTTTATATAAAAAACAAAAAAAACCCCACCTAAACCAAAGAATATTCGCAGCCCAGTGGTGCGCTTATCTCCTTAATTTAGTAGGTGGTCTTGGGTTCAAAACCCCATTATGCCATTTTATAGTTTTATTTCCTTTAAAAAAAATGGGCTTAGTTTTTAAAAAAAAAACTCTGGGCCAAAACACTGGGCCGAAAATAGCCCTGCTAAATGCCCCTCCCTTTTTTTTTTTTTTTTTTTTAAACAAGAAAACAAAATGGGCCTAAAGGCCCAGCCCATTTTATTTAGAGAAAAAATTGGGCCTTTCGGCCCAGGCACATCATAAACAGATGACTTTTTAGTCATGATCTTCCTCCATATGGGTACTATTCACGTGAACAGTATCCCATGCGGCAGGAAAAATTCTCCATATGGGTAGTGGGTACTGTTCGTGTGAACAGTATCTCATGCGGCAGAAAAAAAATTTTTCCAGATGGGTACTGTGAACAGTACCACATGAGGCAGGAAAATTTTTTTTTTCTTGATGGGTACTGTCGTGAACAGTACGCGCATGAGGCAGAAAAAAAAAAAAAAAGAAAAAACTAAGGGCTGCACCACTGCTGGGCAGTGGTCGCGCAGCACCTCTGTGGTGCGCGCTGCACTTTCGTGATTCTTTTTTTTTATTTTTTGAACAGATTAAAAAAAACGATAGAGTTTATATAAAAAAAATACAACGCAAGCTCTTAAACAGTGTTTTAAAAAACACATATTCAATTTATATACATATAAAAAACTGGAAGCAATTACAAAAGCTCTGATACCAATGTTAGAAAAAAATTGCAGCGGAAATTACCTCAGGCTCAGCTTAAAGAAATGCTCCACAAGTTTCTCCAGCGCGATAAAAATCAAGCGTTTTCTCTTAGTGGTAAAGTGTACTACGTAGTTGTAAAACTAGAGTAACACTTTAACAAATCCACAGCCTAAAAACTATTTCAAGAGAGAACAAATGAGAGAGAGATTTTCACTATTCCAATTAGTTCCCAGAACCAAAAGGAGGGGGGCTATATATAGTCCCCCTACACGGCTGGCCTTAAAGGCCAGCCTTCAATACGCTGCACGCATGGCTTAAAGCCATGCGTTTGCAGACTGTGTAACGCATGAAGCCATGCGTTACATGCGTCTAACGCATGCATTTAAGGGGGGGTCTGCCCATGTGGGCGCCCCCCTCCGTTTTACACTGTCAAAAGGTTTCTAGATTAGGCAGAACATAAGTCAATGTGAAGTAAAAAGAAATAAAATGGAAGAACTCTCAAAGTCCCACAATAGATTGTATCTAATTTATGGAAGCTAACCTCAATCCCTCTTGACAAACTAGTAAGAGTGTACTTCCGAGAGAAAATTGGTTCTTAATAGACTGCACAAAATATTGGTGAGTTTAGTGAATGGCAGCCCAAAGAACAACCCTGAAAAATTGTTGCGTACTGTCCTCTTAAGAATTGTTGTGCACTCAGATCTGTTTTTTGTCCTAGAACTATTATTTTGAGAAAAATTTTAGATGCAACTTGCACTATGTACTGAAAGAGTATTAAAAAATTCTAGAGCGCTTTTCCACCCAATCTTCCCTCTCCTTCTCTGGACTGTTTAAGCCACTTGGGTTTGGATGAGTTTTTCACAATATCTAGAGCACTTTTACATTCAGATGTTATTTGCATAGTGTGCGACAGCCACTCTGTTGGTGGAATTGGAGCATGGCTAATGGGTTAATCTTGAGCATGGAAAATTTATTAGACCAAAAAAAAAAAATTAGCTTTTTAGGCATCTGCTCACATATTGTTAAGGAAAGCAGCACTTTTTACTTGAGAAAAAACTACACCTTGAATTTTCACACTTTGGAAGTCCTAAGATAAAGGGTAAGCTTTTTTTTTTTTTTTTTTTTAAGTAAAGATAAAGGGTAAGCTACGGGCAAGTTCTAAAGAAAGTCTTACAATGTGTCTTTAAATATGCATGAAACACAAGCTTCTTAAAAAATATGCAGAGAAAGTGAGAGAAGAATGAATTATTATACTGTGCTTGCAGTATTATATTTCATTTGCACCAAGTATTTTAGATATGCTGTGGGGAAGAGGAGATAAGGTGCTGCAACCGTTCATGATAATGCAAAAGTAAATTAAAGGAGAGGCACCCCCACCCCCTATAGCAAGATCTCCCCCTCCTGGCTTCTTTTTTATCCAATCCAACCTCATTCTCAGAGAACATGTTCCTGTATTCATCACTTGGTGACAAATAAAATAACTATTTTATTGTGTGTAATGACACGTTTTTACTATGTAATTTTTACAAGTATTCTTATATTGATCTCAATAAATACAACCAAAGTTAAACTTACAGTTTGTCTGTAATGTTTAGACGCATGGAAACACGGCCAAAGTTTTGGAGTCAAGTGGCCAGATTGGAGAAGCAGTCATTGAGACTCAAGAAAGTGTAATTGATCTTGTTTAATTACTTAACGCACAAGATTTATCAAAAAAAAAATTACTTAACGCACAAGTATAGAGTTACAGTTTTAACTGTTAGAGTATGTTCACAGATGCAACTTGGGGATGAGACACAACCAGAACTTTGTCGAGCTGTAGATGGGGAATCTGGTTTTCAATCCCAAGGATAATGTCCATATGGAGCTGTTAACTACAGGTATTGTTAGGACATGCTTTTTCTTCTTAGCGAAACTTTAATGGAAAATTAATTCAGTCCCTCGTATATATTTCTCTGTTTTTTCTGCAGAAATAATTATGTATATCTGAAAATGGGATTGGACAGCACTTTGGACACGTGCAGGACTGAAGATTTATGGAAATGCTTTCATTTGATAATTTTGTCTTTTGTTGGTGTATTTGTTTACTCTCAAGTCAGAGAAGTACAATACATTGTTTCTATTTTAGTTTAGGAACTTAACTGGTGTATGTCATTCCATGGTTGTATGTTGAGTTGTAAGTGTTAATTAATACTTGTGAAGTAGGGATTATGTTATTTATATGCAATGGAATGAGGTGCTGCTTGGGCAGCCTAAACTATGTTTTGTTAAAAGTTAAATAAGGGACTTGAATGAGGTTCTAATTATATGAAATGAGTGCAGGAATTTGCCATGTAATTTGCCATGATCGGTCTCTTTTTGCAGTTGAATCTCTCATTTATAAATACCACGCATGCATCTTTTCAGAATAATCTATCTATGACACCTGACCAAGCTAAAAATATAAATCTTCTCACAAATATCACACTTCCCAGCTTGATATAAAGCTTAGCAAACCTGAACATCAAGGCATTCTAAAAGAATAATGATACTCTGTTTTAATTTCTTTCTTAATTTTCTTTCCATTTTCTGACATAAGACTCCTGTAAAGAATTTTATTTTTATTGTAGTAGAAAGATCGTGTTCTTCACCTAGTGATTAGATATGGTAGAACCCTACTTTGTCTTTATTCGACTTCGTCCGAAAGTTATCGTACGTGGCTCTCCTATGCATACAGTAATGTTTCTCCAGCAGTAGGCCTACCATTAGGGCGGAACTGTATACAAGGTTTTTGGTTTTTTTTTTTTTTGGTAGTTAAAAAGAATTAATTTAGTATATAAATAATTATAATTTTTCTTTTATATAATTGAAATTGCCTCCAATACTCATGCCTCCAAAACTTTTACTGAAAATTGTCCCTCCCAGTACTCACGTAGCCCCACTCTAACTTTTCTACTCACGTAGCCCCACTCTAACTTTTCACTTCACCTACCCCCACTCAAGATATGTCTACATTAAGAGCATCCACATCCGATTTTACATCCTCATCCCTATAATTTAACTCAAAATAACATTTCCTCAAATTTATCCCTAAAATTTGTTTATCTTCTAAAAACCTCCTACATCCCATTCCTCATCCCTATCTCTATTTTTTTAAATAATATTTCTTTATTCTTTTTTTATTACTTTTTTCTCTCTCTTCCATTTACAATCTTAACTACTAACTCTTTTGTTTTATTATCTTTTTTTTCAAATATCACTTTTTACTAAATATTTATTGAAAATTTTGACTATCCAAACAGTAATTTTTTTTAAATTGAAATTCGTATTATAATTGAATATTCAAAATATGAAATCACATAATCAACTATTCCACTACATCATTACCACGTAACAAATCAAAATTTTCTAGTCTATGATTATCAAATAACAATTCGTCCAGTAAAATCACATCATCCATTTTTATTTGTAAAACGATTCTCGACACTGTCAGAAACCATATGAGTTAAACTACATGCCCTCAACTGCCTTGCTTGACTCCCCTCCATTTTCATCGAACACAACGAGCTTTTTCTTCCTGTCCTATCCCAAGTGATTTTTGGGCCTTTTCAATGCCTTCTGGATCTGCAATGCAATGATTTTCATAAACTGTTGCAGCATACTTAAAATTAATAATATAGAATAAGAAAATGTCAAGGGCTTGATCACAAGACCTCTAATCCTTCAGACTTTCAATGAACTTGTGTGCAATCATGAGACCGACATTAGCTCCCTTTTTTAAAGGATAATAACCAACATTTTGGTTTGGGAGTAACCTCAACAAATTCTGAGTTTAAAAGTTTGATGAGATAAGGTACCTTGAGTGTACATTGAAGATCTCTGCACTAGTTCTTTTTACGTCTTGTTAGCTAATTCTTTTATTATATATTTATGTGTGTGTGTGTGTGTGAGAGAGAGAGAGAGAGAGAGAGAGAGAGAGAGAGAGAGAGAGAACCATCTACCTGAATTTATACTTCAGTCCTTCAAACAGATGTCATTAAAAATAATTATATTACTTCCACAAGCATACTTGTTATGATGCAGAAATACCAAAAGTTCATAACTCTAGGTGCAGTGAAAGATAACAGATTAGGCCAGAGGGTAGCGGAAACATAAATGGGAAATTTTTGTAACTGAAAAGGAAAAATAATAATAAGAATCCTTGGAACTAAAAGGTTGAAAATGTTGTATTGTACAAGATAAACTAAACTATTTCCATCTTACTACTGAGAAATGCAGATGGAAATCCACTTACCAAAGAACTGCATGAAAATGCGCATGAAGAAGCTCAAGTTGCGGGAGATATTATAGGCCATGGCAGGTGGAAGAGGTTTCACAACGGTGTCAATGCTAAATACCCGTTGAAGAAAATGTGTAAAGCTGCATACTTCAAGCAGCTAGCCCCTGAAAAGCTATAAAGTATCAATTGATAGAAAAACATAACATAAAATGTTTAGACTACAAAAGAAGTAATTGATATAAATATATATATATCCTATAGACATGCCTTTACTCACGGAGGAAGTTAATGGCTTTCCCAAGCAAATTCAGTGATCTAAATCATGGAAGACAAAAAATGCATCATCCTCACCGCATGCTTCTATAACAAGATTAAGTTGAATTAACCATTTAGAGTATCAAAAAAATATTCTGCCTGAAGAAACACAAAAGCGCATAATTTCTAAAATCAAATTGAATGCAGGAAAAATAACACATTTTATGGCTTCATAACATGATAAGATCAGGCTTGACAGTGAACCTCGTCTAAATCTTTACAGATGATAGACCCTTACTGTAATATAACTAACAAGCATTCTACCCTGTAAGTTTAAGATTTGTGCTGCCCTCTGGAAAGCACAAAATGGCCAGTTCCTAAAAGAAAAACCAGCAAAGCTCTAGGGATTAGCATTCGCATGAAAGGAGGGAAAAAAAAACCAATCGGGGTGAGTATCTAGAATTCAGAGTTATCCCAGTATTGATTGTTCATATTTAGCTTATATTTAAAAATAATGAACTATGAACTACATAGTCTGCAGAAAGCTCTCATATGATAAAAAGACATCTACTTTCAGCAACGGCAAGCAAGTAATCAATAGTCTATGAATTCAGTAACCAAAGATACCCATTTTCAAGCAAGTAATCAAGAACTCTTTCGATTGCATAGGCAAATAGATATAACATCCTTTGACAACTGCACGAAAGTACCCGAATTTATTAATAAATTCCAACACAAAAGCAACTATCAAAGAGATATATAATAATTACGCTGAAAGATGTAATAGAGTTGGAGGTCAATCTCGACAAGGGAATCATCATCTTCAAGGTCGTGGTGTTTGGACTTGTCGTTCTTTCTTCGAGGGACGTGCATCACCGGTTCGACTCCAGGCTACTTCGTGACTTTGAGCTTTACATCCCGAAACTCCTCGACAACCTCCTCTTTGCCCCTCCATGGTGCCGACGACATCAACTCCCTCTTCGCCCTCCCCATTATTGTATTGAGATTTACTATAACAGACTATCGATCTGAGAAGAGAGAAACAAAAACGATGGAAAAGAATTGAGAATCACTTACAGGCGAAGAGAGGTGCTCGTTCTGCGTTGCGAGGGAGGGATGGGAGAAGAAAACGCGGGGCGAATGGGAGAATCGTTGGGGCAGGAGCGATGGGGATGTACAGTCGTTCCCCATATATGGGGAACTTCTGAAGCACCCCTATACTTCATCCCCATTTTAGGGATCCGGATGGGGGAGGTTTTTCATGAAAATTTTAAAAGTTTCCCTAAATTATAGGGATGAGGGGCAGATGCAGAACGGGATGAGAGTGCTCTAACTAAACTATGACAAGGACTAGCAATTTTAAAAAAGTCAAAAATATATTATTTGATTGATATGTTAATTAGAATTGACATGTTAATTCGTCTAGTATTAACTTTTTCTATAATTCGTCTAGTATTAACTTTTTCTATAATTTGTCTAGTATTAACTTTTCCTATTTCTACTGTTATACTAAGCAAGCATTTTTTGCTATGAAATTTATAAAAACTAGATTGCGTACTCGAATGAAAAATGAGTTTCTTACAGATCATTTGCTAGTTTATATTAATAAAGAAATTGCCAAAAATTTCACTTCATATATGATAATAGATGAATTTTATTCCATGAAAAATCATCGTCGAGCTTAATTTGAAGAGAAAATCTTAAGTTGATATTTCATTTTCTTTTCTTTTTGTAATGATCTCTAGCAAACTACATAAATCATAAGGAAAATTATCTTATAAGATGATTTATAGATATATATATATATTTTTTGTATACAATTTTATGATGTATCATTATTGTTTTTATATAATCACGTGCAAAAAACACATATTACCTATACTCACACATACCATACAATTTGTCAATCGCCCCCTCAAACACCAAATCCTAGTTCCGCCACTACCTACTATCACGTTTTCGATCGGTGGTAAGTAAGCATGCATTCTTGAGGGAGGCGCTATAGTTCTAGATTATTTGGTTATAGAAGCTCACAGTTTCACAGATGATGATGACGATGACGATTCAAAGATAAAGCTCGTGATTAAAGCATGCAATCAAAGTGCTTCATATCAAATTGCCACAACCTGCCCAATAATATGTAACCCGCATGCATTGGAACAACATTACAAAATACTTCAATCTTGTACTTCTCAATTGAAAAACTAGCATTTGCTTATTTACCTTAACCTCCTCATAATCATTCAACTACTGCAACTTATACGGTCTAAAGTGTTTCAAGGTAGGTAAATTCAAATTTTCAACTAAAGTAGTGCTAGCCACATTAGTACAACAACCCCCATCAATAATCATACTACACACCTAGTTGTTTACATAACATGTTGTATGAAATATGTTCTCTTTTTGTTGTTCCTTATCATCTAGCTTAATTTACATATTAAGAGCACACCTGGCAATAAGAGACTCACCTTTTACTAGGTATTCCACTCCATCATCGTCACTAGCACCAACCAACTTGGACATCTCATCACTATCATCCTCACTCTCAATCATTACCTACTCATTGTCACGCATAATCATCACACGCTCATTTGGACATTGAGATGTGATATGCCCTGAACCCAAACATTTAAAATATTTAATATCTCTGTTCCTTGAAGGTTGGAAATCTACCTTAGGTTTATTCTTGCTATTTCCCTCATCTTTTCCCTTAGGTGATTCGACCTTCCCCTATACTACAACTCGATCATTTCTATCCCACTTTGAGTTTCAAGGAGTGCTAGAAACTGAAGTATACATTGCTACCCCCTTTCTTTTTAACTGCCTATCCACCTTCATAGCCATGTGTACATGTCTTCTACCTCCACATAATGATGCAATTCAACTACATTGACTATGTCCCTATTCAAACCACTTAAAAATCTGGCCATTGTAGTCTCTCAATCCTCCTCTACATTAGCCCAAATCATAACCCCCTTCATCTCTTTATGGTAATTCTCTACACTCCTAAACCCTTGTGTAAGGTTTTGTAATTTTTGATAAAGGTCTCTATAGTAGTGGCTGGGAACAAATCTCCGCCTCATGAGAGCTTTCAACCCACCCCATGTTTCTACAGGTCTCTCATGATTCCTCCTCATATTGGTCACTAATTTATCCCATCAAATAATTGCATAATCAGTTAACTCAATTACCACCAACTTCACCTTCTTCTCCTCTGAATAATTGTGACAATAAAAATTAACAATATTTTCTTCTCCCACTTTAAATAGACTTCAAGGTCATTTCTACTATGGAAAAATAATATTTTTATTTTGATTCTCCCAATGTTCCTATCTACCCCATCTCAACCCCTTGGATTTCTCCTAAGTCCTCTTCCACGCCTACCTCCTCTAGGTCTACCCATTCCACCTATTCCAACTTCAAAAGTTATGTCTTCCTCATCCTCATCATCTTCTTCGTTCTCGTATTCATTTTCAATACTAAGATCGTGTCTCCTCCTATCTCGCCCACCTTGCAAATTTCTAATCACTGCATCTTGCTGATACATCCTATCTCTCACCTCCCCCAACACCAAATTCAACCATTCAAACTATTGTTGCATAGCATGCAACACAAAAAATGAGTTATATGCCTCCTCCTTAGGTGTTGAGTCACTCTTATGAGATATTTTTAATGCGCTGCAAAACAAAAATGTTAGTGGTAAAATCTAAAACCTCACAGGAGTTTACGCTCAAATATTGTCACTTCACTCGTGTTTCACTCTTTTGGTTTTTTCCAATATTATTCTCACCCACTCTTGCCTTTTGCCTCACATGTTTTCCCTTTCAAGTTCTTTAAGAACTAGTTGAACTAAATTAAGACACAACTTTATATTATTCCAATTAGAGATAAATTCAAAAAACAAGAAATGAATAAAATGATACAGATCTCAAGGAATTTGTACGAGGAAAAAAATAATTAGGAAACAAGATACTAAAGGTGATATATTTGACCCATTTGAAGATAAAGATCAATCAATATTAAATCACTTCAATTTTCGGATTGCAAAGTATATCAAACAGTCATTTTTGAAATTTCTTTCTTTCTTTCTCTTTTTATTTTTTATTTTTTTATAACTATGCAGCAACCTTTGAATACGCTGACCTTTTTTTCTTTTTCTTTTTTTTTTCTTTTTTTTCAACTATGGAAATTAAAGCAATTTTCAAAAAGAAGATTGATTTGATTGATTTGATTTAAACAACAAGAAAATGAAAATAGAAGAATCAAAGCAAAGATTACAGATCTAGAAATTACAGATATGGAAATTAAAGCAAAGATTTGTGTAATCAATTAAAGAATTTGCAGATCTGAATTCTTGAATCAAGTGCACGAGTAATCAATTCTGAAAATCATATATCTGAATTCAAACACACGAAATTAACAAGAATGAAGAAGGAATCGTAGATCAGAATAGGAAACCCTAGAAAACGCCTAAGACAAAAACCAAAATGCAAGAATTAAAAAGGATAAATCAGACCTGATTTGGAACTGAGCTCTTAACACTAAATTATGTAAACCCATGGGATCGAGATCCCTTAAACCCACAATCATATTGAAAACTGACCCAAGAAAGCCAAGAATCAAGTTAAGAAGATCTAGACCCGTTGAAATCTTGTTTCGAGAATCTAGATTTGGTGATAATGCCACAAAAGTTTTACCTTTGATAAGTTCGTAGGTCAATCAAGAATAAGTAAAGAAAACCAAAAAATTCTTTGAAATTTCATTCAATGTTAAAACTTGTGTAAAATGTAGCTACAAGGCTGTTTTTAATCTCTCCATGAAACCCTAAGCCAACTAAGACCTTCATTAATTAAAAGACATGGGTTAAACATTTTCAAGTCCAAAACATCCTAGGCTACACATTTATAGCTAATAAAAAAAGTTCACTTAATGAATTAAATATAGAAACATAAAATAAGCCCACGCGCCTGTACTTACTGAAATAAAGAGTCTACACTAAACCCTAGGCTATGCCGCCCCATCTGTAGCTTGTATCACATGGATTAAATCGATTCTTTTTCTTTCAAGCCCATCTTGAATATTGGAGTCTTACTCAATAAATTTGCAACTCGAACAAGTGGATTGTACCAATTCTTGCATTACTTCCTTGATCTTTTTAGCTCTTAACCTTGTGATTAGCTCATCTGGAACTTGCAATAGATCATTTATTGGTGCTTGTTGATTCTCATCATTCTCCCTTTTTTCAAAAAGATTCGTCCTCGAATCGTCACTGTATAAAAGGATCAACTTTTCATTTGTTGTATATTCTGAATTGTGTAGTACAAGAACACTAAATAGAGTATGAGAATAACATCTATCCTACTTTACAGCCTATATATTGTAAGATTCAAAATTCAAATAGATTACATAATCAACTATCTTGATTCTGAAAATCCCGTAGATGAGGAGTCTATTGTGGAAAGTTGAACTCCTGAAATAGAGGAGTGTTTTTCTGCGATCATATTAATCTATTCTTCTACACGCCCCCTCAATCGAAGGGGTAAAGGATGGACCCTTAGATTGTCACGCAGAAGCTGAAATCAAAGAGACCACAGCGGCTTGGTGAGAGCATCAGCATATTGATCCTTGGAGGAAATAAGGCGGACATGGAGCTGACCACAGAGAACTTGATCACGAACATAATGAAAGTCAAGTTTAATATGTTTCGTACGTGCATGGAATAATGGATTACTCGTAAGATAAGTTGTGCCGATGTTATCACACCAAAGGATGGGAGGGTGCACAACTAAGACTTGTAGATCTGAGAGCAATGATTTTATCCATTGAATTTCAACAGCTACATTTGCAATAGAGCAACGGTCGATTATTGTTTGCAACTCCAAGAAATTAATTTTTTGCCCAGATAGACACAATAAGCACCAATTGAGCATCTATCATTATGATCCGATGCCCAATCGGCATCACTAAAGATCTGAAGTTGAAGATTTTTATCAGGTTGGATCAATATAGCATGGGAGATAGTATCCTTCAAGTACTGCAAAATTCGTTTGACTGCTGCCCAATGAGGCTCTTTGGGATCGTGCATTATTTGCTAACTTTGTGTATGGCAAACGCAAGCTCAAGCCGAGTGAATATAAGATATTACAGCCCACCAACAATATTTTTGTATAGATGTGGATCATGAAAAGGGGCACCATCAGATTTTGACAACTGCTGGGATGTAGATATAGGTGTAAGACAAGGTTTGGATTTATCTATGTGGCTGCAAAGAAGAAGATCTAGTATATAACGACGCTGAGACAAATTGAGGCCCTTGTCACTTCGTATAGCTTTTAGGTCGAGAAAAAAGCTTAGTTCACCAAGATCTTTGACTACAAAGTCATGCTACAAAAGTCTTATCACTTGGTTAATGGAGTCAAGATCAACACCAGCAAATATAATGTTGTCGACATATATTAAAAAAAAAAAAAAATAGAACCATTCTGATAAACATAAAGAGAGTGATCAGCCTGACTCCCTTTAAATCCAATAGCCTGCAATTTGTCAGTTAAGCGAGAGAACCATGCCCATGGTGCTTGACAAAGTCCATATAATGACTTGTGAATTTTACACACATGTTGCGGGTATTGAGGATGAATAAACCTTGGTGGTTTCGCCATATAAACATCCTCATGCAAAAGACCATGCAGAAAAGCATTTTGGAAATCTATTTGATGAATATGCCAACCATGAGAAACAGCAAGTGATAATACCAAGCGGACTGTTGTGGGCTTCACAACAGGACTGAAGGTTTCGGAAAAGTCAACACCCTCCTTTTGATGAAAGCCCTTAGCTACCAGTTGGGCTTTGAAACATTCTACACCTCCATCAGCCTTTCCTTTAATCCTACACCCATTTACAACTGACAATATTGGCATGAGGGGGAGAAGGAACTAACATCCAGGTACCATTGGTCATTAAGGCATCGAACTCATTGTTCATAGCCTCTTGCCAACCGTGATGTTTGATTGCTTCCAAATAACACGTTGGTTCTTGATTTTTATGGTTGACTTTGGCCATGAGAGGTTTGGGAAGAGGATGTATGATGTGTGAGTCTGAGGGAAATTTAGGCCAATGGATATTGTTTTTGCTACGAGTAGTCATGGGGTGGATGTTCTGAGGGGGGTGAAGGGGAGGTGTTGGATCATGTTCATGTGAATTCAAAATGATATCCCTAACAGGAGGTTCCACTACAAGAGCATGATCAGTTTGAGGACTTGTCGGTGCGATTTTATCCGGTAGAGGTGGTGCTGCAATATGAAAATCAGAACCTGCAGGAGTGAAGCTAGCAAATGACAATTTGAGATTAGCAGGAAGAATAATAGGAGTTTCAGGATTAGGAACATTTGACTGCGGTGGTTTATATGGAAAGAGAGACTCATCGAAAACGACATGTCGAGAGACATAAATTTTTCCAGTGGAGACATCTAAACACTTATAACCTCGATGACCAACATTGTGCTTGATAAAAATGCAATTTTTGGATTGAAAATCTATTTTATGTTTATTATAAGGGCATGAGTAGGGCCAGCAAGTGCATCCAAACACACATAAAAAATTAAAAACAGGTTTGGAATGATTGACCATTTCATAAGGTGATTTATGCTACAAAATGGGAGATGGTAAATGATTTATTATGTAAACATCGGTCAAGAATGCATCTTCTCAAAAAACTTTTGGTAGATTAGAGTGAGCAAGTAAGGCAAAACCAACCTCAACAATTTGGCGGTGGCGCCTTTCAATGGCGCCAACTTGTTGATGCGTATAAGGACAACTTATACGGTGAGTAATACCTTGAGTTTGGAGATATTGATTTAGGCTACGGTATTCACCACCCCAGTCGGTTTGGAGGGCATTAATTTTTGTGTTAAATTGACATTCAACGACAGCTTGTAATGCATAAGATGTAAGTTTTAATGGGAAGAACCATAAGAATTTGGTGGAATCATATAAGAAACTAATGTAATAACATGCACCAGTAGTAGATAAAACGGGAGCTGACCCCAAACATCTTAATATAATAATTCCAATGGTTTTGAAATCAAAATATGCAAAATTTTGAAGGGTAAGGCTCTTGGCCATTTGACATTCAAAACAAATAGAACATGCATTATTCTTAATAGGACAAGAAAGTGCCTTATGAATAACAGGAAAAGAGGCATGGCCTAGGCGTCAATGCCAAACATTGCTAAAGACTCAAACAGTAGGGAGAGCCTATAGTTGCAGACAAGTAAGCGATGTGGAAAATTTGTAAAGGTCATTACTAAGTGGTCCGTGATGTAGGACGTTCTCCAAGTAATCCTTCACAAGGAAGAAAGAAGCATGAAACTCAAAGAAGACGTTATTGTCAAGACAAAAATGCTTAACAGAAAGAATATTTTTTTTTAATATCAGGAACGAGTAGGATTTGATTAAGAACAAAATATTTTGATGGAGAAGAGAGAGTGGAAGTGCCACTTTGGTCGATTTTCAAACCTGCACCACTTGCCACCTGAATATGATCTTGACCGTCATAGTCCTCAATTTGAAGATGAATGTTGTTTAGATCATTAGTGAGATGATGGGTAGCTCCTATGTCGGGATGCCACTCGTTACTAGCATGTGGATGATTCACAACAACTAAAGCTTGAGGCTGTCGAGTTTGGGGCTGTAGATCCTGAAAAGATAAATCAAAATGATGAAAGCATTTATTTGCAGTATGACCCTGTTTCAGGCATACCTGACAGATGACCAAGTTATTGGAATGGTCACCACGACCCCTACCTCGATAGCCACCACCATGACCACGGCTTGAGGTTTGAAAGTTGGTAGCAGGTCGAGACTGATAGTGCTGCTGAGGTTGTTTTGTAGCCATATTCACGGAAGCAGCAATGTCAAGAGTTTGATGATGCTGGTTGATTCTTGACTCACTAATAAGGAGCAATGAATAAAGCTCCTCCAAGGTGACAGCATCAGAACGAGAGGTAATTGTGGAAGTCAAAGAATCATACTCTTGGCCAAGGCCAGCAAGAACATAGGTGACAACGTCACCATCGCTGCGTGGTTGACCAGCAAGGGCAAGTTCATCAACCATGCGCTTGATGGAAAGAAAGTAATCATTGACAGACATAGCGCCATTCCTTGCATTAGCAAGCTAAGTGCGAAGTTGAATAGCTTTGGCACTGGAAAGAGAGGAGAAATTTCTTTCAAGAGCAAGCCAGACATCAAAATAAGTGGTATATGTCATGACTTGAGCGAGAACATCCTCAGTAAGAGAAGCATTGATGGTGGCAAGTATTAAGGAATCTTGACAAAGCCATTGGTCATATTGAGGGTTTTGAGTTTTTATAAGAGCACCTGAGGTGGGATGTGGGGCATCAATTTCTTTGGGAGGGGGCTTTACAGTGCCATCGAGATAGCCAAAAACAGCTTGACCACAAAAGTAGGGAAGGGCGTGAGCCTTCCAAACGGGATAGTTGGAAGGATTTAATTTGATGCTGATAGATAGTGGCAAATTTGAGAGGGGCATAAGAGTGGGCATTGCAGCTGTTGTATTATAAGTAGAGGCCATTTGGAATCAAACGTTGGTCTTTGGTTGGCTCTCTGATTCCATGTAAAAAAGGATTAACTTTTAATTTGTTGTATATTATGAATTGTGTAGTACAAGAAAATTAAATAGAGTATGAGAATAACAACTATCCTACTTTACAACCTATATATTGTAAGATTCAAAATTCAAATAGATTACATAATCAACTATCTTGATTTTGAAAATCCCGTAGATGAGGAGTTTGTTTTGGGAAGTTGAACTCCTAAAATAGAGGAGTGTTTTTCTGCGATCATATTAATCTGTTCTTCTACAATCACCTATATCAAAAAGAGAAATATCATAAACATTAGTGTAGTTTTCTTTATTGAGACGTGTTCTTTGTACTGACAGGCTTGGTTTACCTCAGATTAGATGAGTTGGTCAAGTCCTGTGTTGAACATTTTAGCTGGTTTTTTCCACGTCATGGGTCATTGTTTTATTTGGTTTTGAGGTATTGGTTTTTATGGTTGTTTGGCTTTCTTTGATTTTTGTAGTTGTTAGTTTCCCCCACCTACACTAAGTGAGGATTTGAATAAAATCTAGGGGTGCCGTCCCCTTTTGAGAAAATTAACCAAAAAAAAAAAGCAGGCAGTATTCATGCAGTGAGTGTTGAGCTCTAAGCTCTGTAAATTTTCAGAACAAGGAACTCCCTAAAGTTTTTGTTTCTTTTCTTTAGAGACTTGAGCTTGCAACATGCAGTACTCATGACACTCACCTCTACACCTCTAATCAATTCGATTTAACTCTCATAATCCATACCTAACACTACAAATAATCGTACTTTTACCAGAGATTTTATAATCGCTGCAACATAAAACGCTGTAATATATATACATTTGGCTACGATTACAAACTCGCCAAGGTGTTCTAAAAATAAGCCTGGACCAAGTAATTAAAAGCTTTTTAGCAGCAATTATAAAAGACTTTTACAACGACAATCCGCGCCGCAACTTTGATTATTTTCAACATCCCTTTGATTTAGCATCGGGATAGGACCGAAGGGTGCCAAAATCACTTCTAAGTTTCCCCCCAACTTATTTCCCTCTCCCTCATCTATGCACGACCACCTTCGGCACTTTGAACCAGAGCACCAACAGTGACCAAACTCGTCGCCTGTAAGCTCTAGTGACTGAAACCCCGCCTCATTGGTGTCCATTTTCCACTCCTCATTTCCCCACAGTGGCCTTCTCCTTTCTGTTCTTTGTAATCCCTGTTTCACAATCTCAAAAATTTCATAAGATCAGAAGACCCTCGTTTGCACATGACCTTCACACAAGGAGAAGTCCAGTCATTTCTCGTCGACGCAGCACCACTCAAGGCAAAGAGAAGCCATTGAGACTGCTTAGAGATGGAGGCGCCTTAATGCAGCCGAGGCCAAAGTCGTAAGTCCCTCCTCCTCACTTACTGTTAAGACCCCCGAAATTAACATTTACAATCCTCTCCCATTGACCTCCCAACCCCAAAGCTCCCACCTTTCTTCCTCAAATCATTTGCCGGGAAAGCGATTTTTCACTTACCCATCTCTATCGGATTTTTCGTCTACCCCCTTTGTGGGTTTTTAATTTGATTTTGCTAGTCTTGAGTAGTGGTTGTATAATTGGTTTGTGATTAATTTTTCAAGCTTAGCAGATTGATTATATGGATCAGAAAACACATATTTCATCTGGTTTATTAGGAATTCATAAATTATTCTCTGTTTCTTTCTTGTTAATAAAATCGCCACATTTCACTTTGCATTTGGTTTTCATCGCAGCAGTGATAAGACTGAGGATTCGTAGCCATTTGCATCAGCACGCACATCCTATTAGTAATTTTGGAACCGAGATTGGTAAGTATGTTTCAAATTTGATGGATTGTGATATTGGTTAAATTTGTATATTTTTCTCAATTCTATCATCAAACGCAGTGAGAGGGAAAAAGATTTTCAACTTTTCCCCTCTCAAGTGAGAGAGGAAATCGCTGCCAAATTAATTGCCAGCGATTTTCTAATCGTCGGCACCCAATATCATTGCCATGAAAACATTTGGCAGAGATTAGAAAATTGCTGGCAAATCAATTGCCAGCGATTATGAAGTCTCCGGAAAAGGATTTTTTCTTTTTTGAAATGAGATAGCGGCGATAAATAATTCGCTGCCATATTATTGACTTTTAGTAACGTTTTTTAATTTCTGCCGGAGTATATTAGAAATGGAGGAATAGTACCGACGATCCTCCAACGAGTAGATAATCGCCAGCATATATAATTGGCGGCGCCTTTTTTACTTTAGCCGGCGAATTATTATCGCCGGAAAAAGTGCTTTACGTTGTAGTGTAATCTAATATTTGCATCATTTGCATGGATTACTGATTCCTTAAAACCTTATTATATCCCTACCTAAACAAGTCGTTGCATCTTGATTGCTATGACCGGATGATAGAAAAAGATTTAAAAAAAAAACCAAAAAAAAAAAAGAGGAAAAAAATAACTAAACCTGATTTTAAAAACTAGGTAGGAAAACAAAGTAGACCTGTCGCCAGCAAGGTGTGGCATGTGGGAACAGACGACTGTTGTGATTGGCTTCATTGTAGCCGAAAATTTACGATTAATTGATCAACCATGATTGAAAAATACTCTTAATTTATTTTATTATTATAATCTTTTTAAGTTTTTATATAAAATATAATAAATAATTTATTTTCTTTTTAATTTAAATTAATTTTTTAAATCTTAAAACAGTAATAATATTAAAAAATATTATTCTAATAATATTTTATTCAATTTTTAACTTTAATTTAAAATCATATATCTCATCTCACCATCCAAACAAGCTCTTAATTGTTACCTAAGTGAGATATTAAATTTTGGAGAAAGGAATCGAGAATGTGTATGATCAATAGTATTTTGTATTTTTTTTTTCTTGTGTGTTTTTCTAGTATTTAAAAAAATATAAAATATTATTCGGTACACATTATTTTTTTTTTCTTTGATAAGTTATTCGGTACACATTATCAATACCCTTTTTGAGTGGAAGTAGCAAACTGCAGGACCCTTAAATTTTTCTTTTTTCTTTTTTTCTTTTTTTTTGAAATAAACCTCTGAATATCATTGATGAATCTCACTACTACAAAGCTTGTCATTTTCCTGATCCTTCATAACAAAGGCTGGCATGTCTTCTATCCACCCTCTTTGTTCTAACAAGCCTAAAGCATTCCTAGCTAAAGAATGTGCTACTGTATTGTTTTCCCTATTTGTGAACTGCAACTTCCAGTTTCTATACTTTTTAAAAAAGAACTTTACATCTTCAACCAATGAACCTATACTAGACAGGTCTTCTTCTTCCCTATTTACTGCCATAACTACCATTTTTGCATCTCCTTCAAAGATTGCTTTCTCAATGTTTAGATCAATGCTTAATTCCAAAGCCTTTCGCAAAGCCATGCACTCAGCCACCATGGGATCTTCAACATGATTCTGTTGGTCACATACAGCAACCATTGGTTCACCCTCTTCATCCCTTATGATAATTCCCACGCCCATTTGTCTCTTTTTCTTATCTAGGGAAGCATCTCAATTTACTTTCACAAATCCACTGGCTGGTTTATCCCACTTATAAATCCCTCTGATAGACCCTTGGATCTGTTTTTCATGGTTTTGAGTAACCTGGGCATTCTGATACTCTAGTAAAACTTCCTTTGCTGTTCTTATAACTCCTTTGGGACATAGCATTTTTTTCTCAAAAACCCAAGCATTTCTGCGTAGCCATACTCTCCTGAAGATCATTGCTATTTCTTCCATCTAATTCTTGTTTAAACTCTGCATCATTCTCTCTCATAGCCCCATAAAGTCTTCTTCTTTCCTACTCCATTTTTGAACTATACTTCCTGCTTCTGTCCATATATCATTTGTTGCAGGACATATCCAAAGCACATGCATGACAGTTTCAATCTCAGCATTGCATACAGCACAAGACCTATCTTCCACTATCTTCCTTTTCAACAAGTTTTCCTTTGTAGGCAGAAGATCATTCCCTGCTTTCCATAAAAAGAATTTTGTTACACTCGGCACTATGAGATCCCAAATACATCTCCACCTTTCATCTATATTTTCCCTCAAAGAACTTTCACCCTTACTCCTCTTACTTTTTTCCAGTTGCAGGTAATATTCATTGCCCACAGAAAACACTCCCTTCTTTGAAGGCCCCCAAAAAATTTTATCTTGTGCTGCCCCTCTGCTAAGTGGCATTCTTAAAATCTGCTCAGCTTCCTCTTGTTTAAAGATAGTTTGAATTATATTTTCATTCCACTCCCCCTTTTGCTTGTCAATAAGTTCTTCAACTTTGGCATCAACCTGCAAAACAGAAACTGGTGATTGTATAGAGAAAGATGTTGGAGAATTCAGCCACTTTGTACCCCATATTTTTATCTTACTACCATCCCCCACTCTCCACCTTATCCCTTCTTTCACAAGTCTTCTAGCTTCCCAAACACTTTTCCAGATAAGAGAGGGCTTATAACTCAGCTTTGCTTCCAAGAAACTGGAATCTTTATAATACTTCTCTTTGTAAATCACACTAGCTAGAGAAGATGGGCATTTAATCAACCTCCACCCTTGTTTTGCTAGTAGAGCCATATTGAATATCTCCAAATCCCTGAATCCTAACCCTCCCTTCCTGTTCTGCTCACCCAATCTCTCCCATTTCCTCCAATGTATACATTTGCCTTCCTGCTGATTACCCCACCAGAATCTCGAGAAGAGCATATTTATCTCATAGCATAGCTTTCTTGGGAGTTTGAAAACTGACATAGTGTAAGTTGGTATAGCTTGTAAAACAGCCTTAATCATTATCTCTTTCCCAGCATGGGATAGAAATGTGTTTTTCCAACTTGTAATCTTCTGCCATATTCTCTCTTTTAGAACTCTGAAAGTTTTGAAGCTTGATTTTCCTACCATAGTAGGAAGGCCCAAATTTGTCTCATAACTGCCACAAGCCACTGAAAACCCTGCTTCAACAATCCTTTTTTTATCCCCTTCCCTTGTATTGCTGCTAAAAAACACAGAAGTTTTTTCTTTATTAAGAAACTGCCCAGATACTTTTTCATATATTTTCAACACCTCTTGAAGTTTAAACCACTCTTCTATCTTTGCTCTCCCAAAGAGGATGCAGTCATCAGCAAATAATAGGTGGTTTATACTAGTTCCCCCTCGAGCTACTTGTACACCCCTTGTTAACTTTTGGCTTTCATATGAGTTTAGTAAAGTACTTAACCCCTCAGCACAGAAAATAAACAAGTAGGGTGACATAGGGTCCCCCTGCCTCAAACCCCTTTTTGGCCAAAACTTTATCCCAGGACAACCATTTATGAGAACTGAAAGAGAAACTGAGTTTACACAACTCATAACCATTTTCACCCATTTCTCATGAAAACCTAGCTTCCTCATAACAGCCTCCAAGAAAGCCCACTCCACCCTATCATATGCTTTTGACATGTCTAGTTTTAAAGCCATACTTCCTTCCCTCCCCTTCTTTCTGAATTTCATAAAATGCAGTAACTCGTAAGCCACCATTATATTATCATTTATCAATCTCCCTAGCAGGAAGGCACTTTGTGGAGGGGATATAATCACTGAAAGAATTTTTTTAAGCCTATTTGAGATAGCTTTGGAGACTATCTTATACATTACATTACATAGGCTTATTGGTCTGTACTCACTTGCTTTCTTTGGGTCTTTACACTTGGGAATCAATGCTATATGTGTGTGATTAAGAGTCGGCTCCATAGGATTACCATTTAAAAAAGCCAAGGCAGAAGCACAAACCTCCTCAGCAACCACCTCCCAATGGTTTTGATAGAAGCATGGTCCAAAGCCATCTGGACCAGGGGCTTTTAAGGGTGCCATCTGTTTTACTGCTTGTTCCACTTCCAGCCTAGAGTAATTGTTCATAAGGGTAGCATTCATTTCAGGTGTCACTCTTGCTGTCAAGCTTTCCAAACATGCTTCAATATCCTCTCCACTAGGTTCTGAAGAGTGAAACAGTTTCTCAAAATATGCTCTGAATTTTGCTTCAATATCTTTATACCCCTCCCACTTCCTGTTATCTTCATCATACACAGAATTTATGAAATTTCTTTTCCTTCTCTGATTAGCACAAGCATGAAAATATTTGGTGTTTCTATCTACATGCCTATACCAATTGCATTTGGCCCTTTGTTTCCATCTAATATTCTCTTTCTCCAATAACAGGTTCAGCTCCTCTCTAACTTGCCTTATTTCACCAATATTACAGCTGTTCTCCTCTTGTTGTAATCTTTTCAGGAGTTTTGTTTTTTCTTCTATCTCCCTGTCCCCACCCGTCCTCTTCTGTTTGCTCCATCTAAGCAGTGCATCTCCACTTCTTTTCAGCAGATTCACCACTGAGTTGGTTCTCGGCCCTTCATAAGCTTTTTTTTCCAAATCATTTTTAGCACCTTCTAGCAATCACCTTCAAGTGCCCAACAGGCCTCATATTTAAAACTTCTCTTCCTCCCCCACCTACTATTTTCTTTTTTCATTATATGCATCAGAAGTGGCATGTGATCTGAAGTTCTTGCAACCAAAACCTCCACCCATGTCTCTTTATAAGTCTCTATCCATTCATTGTTTGCAATTGCTCTGTCAAGTCTCTCTTTAGTAAAAGATTCATCCCCATGAGAATTACTCCATGTGAATTTCTGCCCTCTCCACCCAAGATCATGCAGATTACCTGCCTGCAGCACTTCCCTAAACATCTCCATTTGTCTTTCTAGTCTTGCTCTTCCCCCCCATTTTTCATCAATAGTGAGAATTTCGTTAAAGTCCCCTACAACACACCAACCAACACCACCTGATGGTTTGAAAGACTTCAACAAATCCCAACTCTCTTTTCTTTTTACAGTTTCTGGTTGCCCATAAAAGCATGGCAATAACCAGCTTTTCTCTTCTACCCCCTCAACCCACACATTAATATGTCTTTGAGAGTAATTCACTATCTCCACTCTCATTTGTGAATTCCAAAACAGGACCATACCCCCTCCTTTGCCCACTGCTTCTACCACAAAGCAACCTTCACACTTTAACCTCTTTTTTAAATTTTCAAAATTTTTTCTCATAGACTTAGTTTCCATAATGCAAACTAAGTTGGGATTATTCTTCTCTGCTATATTGCAGAGATCTTGAACTGTCTGAGGGTTCCCCAACCCTAGACAGTTCCAACTCAAGAGTTTCATAATGCTTGGCGGGGCTGAGAATCAGCCTCCGCCACTATGATTGAAATTCCCATCTCTTCCTTCCTCTCTCCCTCCTTACTACCCCATCTCCCCTTCTTTTTCATGGTTGTATCCTCTTCTTGTTCAATCTCTCCACAATTTCTTTTTTTCTGCACATCTATTACATAGTCACTTTCCAACTTTTTCCCTCTTGCTTTTGCCTTTCTTTTCCACCCTCCTTTCTTTACTAGTTGTATTTCCACCTCTGGACTCTCTCCCCTTTCTGCCATGCCCTCCTTACCCTCCATTTTTTTATTTTCATAAACTTCTCCCCCCGTCAACAGGTTCTCTTCCACCACACTTATCTCTTCCCCTATCTCCTTCCCCTTATTGTTTTTTTCCTTCTCTTCCTTTCTTATCTCCACTCTCTCTTCTTGCCTTCTTTCTTCCATAATATTTGCACTCTCATCTTCATCTATCCCTGACCAGCCTTCCCCCCTCTCGTTCTTCCCTTTATTTTTGATACACTCCACCCCACCTTGATTCATTTTTCTTCCTCCTTTCTCCACCAGCTAACCTCCTCCCTCCTCCTCATACTCCCGCTAGCCCCCCTAGATCTAATTGATTGTTTTGCCCTCAACCATGAACCATACTGTTCAGTATCATCCTCCCTCTGATTCTTTTCCCCAACACAACCCTCCTCTCCATGCACAATGCAGCCACAAAAGAAAAAAATCTTAGGTAGTTTCTCATAGGTGAATGAACCCAATAACTACATCCCTTGATCTTAATTGTTCTTCCTCTTGCAATTGGTTTGTTTAAATCCAAATGCACCTGTACTCTTATAAAATTCCCCCATCCACTTCCATCCTCCTGCACCTCAACATCTTCTACCTTCCCCACCGAACTCCCTATCTACTCAACTCTGCCTTTTGTCATATACGAGAGAGGTAGTTCATGGATTCTCATCTAGAAACTCTCAGATTCAAACTTCACTCAGTTCAAGGGAGTATAAACTTCAAACTCCCTGAGAACTAACAACTGGTTGTCAAACAACCAAGGTCTCCCTGACCACACTCTCTCTTTATCCGAAATAGTTTCAAACATTAGGACAAAAACATTAGTTCTTACCTCTGCTAGCTTCACGGCTTTACTCAGTCTCCATATCTTTGCTAGCGTAGCTTCCAGCACCTCCTTGTTGATCGATCTTGGTCAGCATAATTTTTCCAGCAGACTTCGTTGTTCTTTGTGTGCTAACTCAGTCGAAGGCTCATCGTCGATCTCTATGTCCACTTTCTCCTCCTCCCTCAGCCTGAGACACTTCCATTTTTCCTCCAGGGACTCCATTCTCCCTCACTGAATCGAATCCTCACTCTGTTCTCACTCACCACCTCCTCCCGTCACTCCTTAGCCACCATGATTCTACCCGAAGATCCCCCTGCCTCGTCTGTTACCACCAGGAATTCTCTCTCTTCAGCCTCCTAACAACCACGGAGACCGTTATAACCGCCTCCAGTGCCTATAGCACTACTCGCACACCACCTCTTTCTTTCTAGAGAAAAAAAGAGAGGAGACTTTTTTACAAAAGGGGTACTTAAAAACAATGCACCCTTAAATTTTTCTATTTTCTAAATCATGTTGAGCTTTAGTGGTTATTTGGATTATATGATGAGATTGGATGGTTTTAGATCAAGGTTAATTATTTATTATATTTTGTATAAAAAATTAAAAAAAATTATAATGATGGGATGACAATATTTCTCCACTCAAACGGCCTAATACATGCACGATCTTTTTCTCCTTTTTTTTTTTAAATATTTGCACGATATAATATTTCTACATGATAAATGATAAATCGTGCAAATGGTCTAATTTTGGTCTTCTTGAATGGTACTTAGGAGAAAGGGAATCAATTGATGACCACTTATGATAATTAATACTTGAGGCGCTGAATTTATAATTTGAGTATTTAAAAAAAAAAAAAAAACTTTTCTACTGAATCACTGATCACTATCTTCATATATTATACATCACATTTATTTTTTTAAAAATTAATTAAATTCTTTTACTCGATCATTATCTATAAACTACATATTTGATAAGAGAAAAAAAAAATTTAAAAATAAAATATGATAGGTAGTATGACGTGAGAATGATCAATATAATTTTTTTTTTAAAAAAATATTACTCAAACGATTACTACTCTTTTCAAGATATCCCGTAATCCGTATGTGTCGAGCTATCATTTAATAATAATTATTAAATCGAGTGAAATCATGCGAATTAGTCAGTCATGTATATATAAACAACCCAAATTACTAGACTGTACTGGTACCTATATGACGTTAAATTTCAATTATTTAAAAAA
Organism: Carya cathayensis; assembly: GCA_011037825.1. Classification (NCBI taxonomy): domain Eukaryota; kingdom Viridiplantae; phylum Streptophyta; class Magnoliopsida; order Fagales; family Juglandaceae; genus Carya; species Carya cathayensis. The sequence goes on along the minus strand of QGSO01000157.1, from coordinate 2,643,546 downwards.
AAGAGCTACAATTATAAATAAATTTCATAAAAATAAATTAATAAATTGACATAATTTCTTATAATACATAATCGATATACTTTACAATAAAAGTACCTACAAACCTAACGTACTATATCATATTTTGAATTTACTTTTTATAAAATTTCTTTGTAACAGAAGCATTTCTCTTATCTAAAACATTTGAAGGTGATGTGAATCTCAATCGACTCACTTTGAGATCTAACAACAATATTGAAAAAACAAATTCTAGAAAGCCAAACTCAAGTCTATGAATGGAGAATCTAGACCCGATAAAAAATCGTAGATTATATAAAAATCTAGACCCATTGAAGAACCCGTCTTATTCTAAACTAATAAAATAAGCTCTTTTAATGAAATTAATAAGTCCAAGGCCTTCAATAACAATAGACCCAACTCGTGTCTTCCGTAGCGTATCACATGGATGAAAACTGGATCTCCTCCTCTCAATCCCATTTTGAATGTTGGGCTATTGATAAACACGTCTCAAATGGATTTCACATATCCTTGCATACCTTCCTTGATCTTCCTAGCTCTTAATCTTGTAATTGTCCCATTTAAAACTTGCAAAGGATCTTTACGACTTGGTCCATCTTGGGGCCCATCATTCTCTCTCTCCTCAAAAGGATTCGACCTCGAATCTCCACCCGAATCAAAGGGAAAAAGATCAGAAATATTGAAAATAGCACAAACATGATACTTACCAGGAAGATCCATTTGATATGAATTATCATTAATTTTCTCATAAATTTGGAAAAGTCTATCTAAGTAACTCCTGTCATCAATAAGCAAAAGCATCCAATTTAAAGGAGTAAATGAATTAAAACCATAAACAACTTAAAAAAGACAATATGAAGTAGTAATATACATGGTCCTATTATATGCAAACTCTATAAATGGCATATGATACTTTCGCAAGTGTTCACGCAACAAGTCATTGAATGGTATATGGTACTCACACCAACGTTCATGCAACACGTCAAAAATCTTCTTTACACCAAATTGATCGCTCCCATTATATGCAAACTCAATAAATGGAAAGTAATACTCCCACAAACGTTTATGAAACACATCTAAAATCCTCTTTACACCAAAATGACCCAACAAATCACATCCATGCACAAGCAACTTATGCATAAGACTAGTAGGCTCACAAAGTTTATTCTCTCCAAACAAATACCAATCTAGTCTATAGCACTTACCAAACGATGTTTTCTCACGTACTCCATACACACTGGCAAAGTCATCATCATTAGCATGCAATTTCTTGTCATATTCAAATCTCAATAACTTTGTATCTAAAATAACGATACGATTATACCTTCTTCCTAATGCACAAGCCACAAAAGTTTCCTTACCATGTGTGAACTTGATTACAAGAGGAAAAGTCTCAATACATTCCTCCCACTTAGCATGCATTCTAGTCAACTTATCTTGTCCTTTCAAGTGTATCAAGGACTCATGTTCTTCAAAAAAATGTCGGATCGGATTATCGCACTTGGTACAAAATCAATGTATTGCTCTATCTCTCTAATAGGTGGCAATCCACTAAAAACACCGCTAGGAATCACGACCTTATATCCCTACAACAAAGAAACAACAATACTAAGCAAAGGTACGTCAAGTTCGTTAGTATTAAAACTTAGCTTAGCATAAAAACTCATTTTTCTTTTTGTTTTCCTCTCATTTTCTGCACTATCTCTTCTCTTTTCACTCTCTATTTTCCTTTCACTCTCTCTTTTTTTTTCAGTCTCTTTATTCTTTTCAGTCTCTTTTTTCTTTTCACTTTCTTTTTCCTTTTCACTCTCTATTTTCTTTTCACTCTCTTTGTTCTTTTCACTCTCTCATTCTCTTGAGGTTTTGGCCTCACTATTTCTTTTTTTCTCAATCTCACTTTCACTCTTTCTTTTTGATCAATCTCACTTTCTCTCTTTCTTTTTTGATCAACTTCAATTTCTTTATTTCTTTTTTGATCAACCTCACTTTTCAACTTGAGTTGGTCCTCATAGACCTGTGTTGGAGTTAAAGAAGCAAGCTTGATTGTTTTACCATCATTTACAAAGTTATATATGTTCTTGACCCCATCATGGATCACACTTCTATCATACTGTCACGGCCTCCCTAACAAAATATAACCACAATGCATAGGCATTACATCATAAAGGACCTCATCCTTGTACTTCCCAATTGAAAAAGATACTAACACTTGTTTATTTACCTTAACCTCCCTACAATCATTCAACCACTGCAACTTGTATGGTTTATGGTGTTTCAAGATAGGTAAATTCAATTTCTCAACTAAAGTAATGCTAGCAATATTAGTACAACTACCTACATCAATGATCATACTACATACCTTGTTGTTGATGTGGTATCTAGTATGAAAAATGTTCTCTCTCTGCAGCTTTGTATCATCCATCTTACTTTGTGTATTGAGAGCACACCTGACAACAAGAGACTCGTCATACTCTTCATTCTTATCGTACATATTTTCAATACTAGGCTCACGTCTCCTCCTATCTCGACCACTTTGCAAATTTCTAATCAATGTACCTCGTTGTTCCATCTTATCCCTCACTTCCCCCAATACCAAATTTAACCTTTCAAACTTTTGTTGCATGAACTGCAACACAAAGAATGAATTGTCTGCCACCCCCTTCGATGTTTAGTCACTATTATAAGACATCATAATGTGCTACACAAAAAGAATGTCAGTAGTAAAAACCTCACACACTCTCTTACGTGTTTACGCTCGAATAATGACACTCTACTCGTGTTTCACTCTTAATTAACTTTTTCCTGATAACGATCTCACACTCTCTTGCATTTTACCTCAAGAGTTCTCATACTCAAGTTCTTTAAGAACAAAGTGAACTCAATCAGGACAATACAACCTTGTTTTATCCCAACTAGTAATTAAGTCCAAAAAACAAGAACAAGAGAAAACACGGAAATAATAAAATGACACGAGACTCAAGGAAATAATACGAGGCAAGACAAGATATCAACTATAATGTATTCAGCCCCTTTAAAGATAAGGCTCAATCAATAAAATCAAAATTCGGATTTTTTTTTTTAATTTTTTTTTCCTTTCCTTTCTTTTCTTTTCTTTTCTTTTCTTTTCTTTTCTCAACAATTCAACCACAAACAGAAATATTTAATTGTGATAATCAAACAATTAAATTCAAACACATAAAAATTGACAAGGAAATAGAAGGGAATCAATGAAACCCTAGAAATTTCAAATCCTAGATGGTGCAAATTTTGATAGCTCTCAAACATGGAATTTAGACACCCTATGATGATAAACATGAAACCCAAATGATAGAGTAATTTGGCGGCTCTAGGGAAAACGAATGTCTGCCATTTTTTTTTAAACCCTAGAACTATGAAGTCCTAGAATTAAAGATGCAATAAATAAAAGATAGAATCAGACCTTATTGAAAACCAAGCTCTGAATACCAAATGATGTGAACCCCAATCGACTCACTTTGAGACCCAACAACAATATTGGAAATACAAATCCAAGAAAGCCAAACTCAAGTCTATGGATGGAGAATCTAGATCCAATGAAAAATCATTTCAAGAACCTAGATTATATGAAAATCTAGACCCGTTGAAGAACCCGTCTCAAGAACCCAGATTACAAATGAGGAACGCCACAAAGGTTGTGATTTACCTTTGATAAGTTCAAACGTTCAATCAAGAACAAGAGGAGATCAACTCAACTCACAATGAATAAAATTCATTAATTTCAATACTATCTAACCTGCTCAAATGAGGCTACAATTGGTTTAAATATACAATTCCCCAAAACCCTAAGTGGTCTAAAACCCTAGTTTACTTTTCAAATAAGGCATTGGCCAAAATACAATGTCTGTCCAAAAACCCTAGTTCATTAGAAATAAGACATATGTATGGGTTGACATCCTCAAGCCCACTTATTCTAAACTAATAAAATAAGCTATTTTAATGAAATAAATAAGTTCAAGGCCTTCAATAACAATAGGCCCAACTCGTGTTTTCCATATCGTATCACATGGATGAAAATTGGATCTCCTCCTCTCAAGCCCATTTTGAATGTTGGGCTATTGCTAAACACGTCTCAAATGGATTTCACATATCCTTGCATAGCTTCCTTGATCTTTCTAGCTCTTGATCTTGTAATTATCTCATCTGAAACTTGTAAAGGATCTTTACGACTTGATCCATTTTGAGACCCATCAGAATGTTTGAACCAATGGAAAAAAAAAGATCAATTATTAAAATTATATTACAACAAAATATTGATAAAATGCAGCTGGACTACTACTACGTACTCTATATATATATATATATATATAAGGAAAATGATATTATGTTCCTTGAGTTTGGCATCTCAATTTAACCACTCATATATTTTATTTTATTTTATTTTTTACTTAATGGTTAAATAATTGACTATTTGTCTTAGTATTTTTTTCTCATTTTTAAAAAATATTTGAAACAAAAAGCAAAAAAAGAAAAGAAAAATACAATTTGCATTACGGGTACACCAAGTGGGCAAATTGGGTGACATGGTAGCACTACCCATATATATAAACAATGAATATTGAATGCTCTAATTCAAAAGAATAATATTACATATAGTCGTAAAGTGGACAAACGCCGCTCAATTGTTTTGAAAAAAAATAAGGTCAACTATTAAAAATTTTTATTTTTATTTTCATGTGAATCTCGTATTTATAACTTACTTTTTTCGAAGAGATTATATGCGACACTTACACACTTCACGACTGTAAATATTATTTCTCAATTCGAAACTAATTAGCTTATTTTTGGATGACCACAAACAATTCTTGATATACACCTAAGCTGTTACAAATATGGTCAATATATAGAACATGAGTAGGACCTCTCTTTCACATTATTTGCAGGGCGTATAAATTAAAGCACATGATGGCAAATAAACATATATACCGGGTGATGTACTCCTAGGACGTACCACATAATAAGGAAAACATTTTAATATATATATATATATATGTGCGCGCGCGCGCGCGCGTGACGAAGGTTATTATATATAGTACTTCAAATAATATTCCATATGTTATGAAACTAATGAAAAGAGAGAGAGCAAAAGATAGAGAGATCTTGAATATGAAAGAAATGTTTAGAGAACTTTGTTTTCTCTTATTTCTTGGTGTCTTACACAAATGAGGACTCCCTCTATTTATAGGGATCTCTTGGTACAAAGAATGGTTAGGATTATTACACTTGTCATCAATCCAATGGTAAAGAGTACAAAGGAGGTTAGGTGTACCTAAAATCACTATTGGGGGGTAGGTGTACCTAAGATTACTATTGGGGGTAGGTGTACCTAAGATTACCATTGATGGCTAAATGTGGTCATACAATACAATTTGAACTTGGTTTATAACACTCCCCCTTTGGATGACCACATATAAAGAATATGCCTCGTTAAAACCTTGTCATGGAAAAACCCAGTGGGAAAAAAACCAATGACGAAGGAAAAAGAGTACAATATTCTGTATATCGCCAAGTGCTTTAAGATTGCCTCATTAAAACCTTGCAAAGGAAAACCCAGTGGGATAAAACCTTAGCGAAGGAAAAAGAGTACAATCAGCACAAGTTTTCAAGACTTTACTCCCCTGAAAAGTACATGATAATATGTCTTCAATTCTCCACATTCCAATGTTGCAGTTGGTAATGCTTTAGTGAATAAATCTACCAGATTATTTCTTGACCGTATCTTCTTGACATCAATTTCAACTTTCTTCTCATGAATTGCAATGATCTTCTTGTGTGGATCTGATAGATAACTCGCATCTGTATATCCATCTAATTGTGGACTTGATCCAAATAATTACATATTCAGGGCTTCAATTGAACTGGAGATAAGGTACTTCAGGACCAAAAATTTCTCCATCGTCTTCAGGACGAAATGGATTTTTCTGCTCATCAAATTATCGAGCAACCATTGGAGTAATCAGGACTTTATAGTGAAATTCACCATATTGATCCGAGATCATTGAATTCACTACTCTTCTGGAGTTCTTGTAAATAACATAATTACTAGAGGAGTTATCAAAATTAAGCCGCAAACCTCTATATTCAAAAACGGTGGCCATCTTTTTAGGCCAGACAAGCATCGCGGGATTTTACAGTTCTTATGTACCTGTCAGGCGCCGAAAGGCTATAATGCTACATCTGCTATCAGGCGCCGCAGGGCTATGATGCTACGCCTCGTCTCTTGTAGAGAGATGCTTCACGAGGGATGCCGTGAATCAATAGAGGTGCTTAGTTTTTCTCTATAAAAGAGATGTTCAGATCATCTTCATTCGCATCTCATCTTCTTCACTTTTCTGTAATCATACTGCATTCTTACTCTGCAATTTCTTTCTGCATTTTTATTCTGCAATCTCTTTCTACATTCTTTTTCTGCAATGGCTCAGCAATCTTCTCATGGCCAATATATAAGGTATTATGCACCTAGCTCATCAGCTGTTCCTGCTTCTTCCACAGGTGCTAATCTGACTAATAAGTCAGATGTTGAAGCTATCTATGAGCTTGTAAATCTCGGTGCCCATTACTCTTCAACTATTTATGCATTTTCTCAGCGACTACAATCCAAACCTTATGATTTGGACAAACTCCATGAGAAAATTTCTATCCTTCAGCGACTTCTTCAGGAGTCTAACGTGAAGATAGAATCAACAAAGCAAGAGAATAGGAAATTAAAATCTCTGCTTAAATCTTCTTTTAGATTGCCTACTCCTTTAGACAGAGATGCCATGCAGATTCTTGAAGAACAAGAGCGTTTAAAGAATGAGGCAAAATGCCTCAAATTTCTGTAATTTTTGCTTCAAGATAATAAAATTTCACAAATATTCATATTTGTGTATCTATCTTCTGGTAGATATTCTATGTGCTCTATTTTATTTCTCATATAATAATGCACATTTATCTCCCCCTTGAAACCGAAAGGGTTTTATATTTCAAATATGTGCAGTTCTTCTGATCTCTTCAGGAGTTTCAAGAAGATTTAAATCATCAACCGCAATAATAACAAATCCAGAATCTCTTAATAAAAACACATGGGCATATTGGATTATTTTTCAAATCCTTCTTTCAATAAATATTCGCTAATGCGTTTATACCACATGCGTCCGGATTGTTTTCTGGATGTACTCAGATAACAAGCTGTAAGCATTTTATATCCTTCAGGGATTTTCATATATATTTCTCGATGTATTCAGATTAGATGCTTCAGGCATTTTATATCCTTCAGGGATTTTCATATATATGCCTTGGTCTAATGACCCATATAAATATGCAGTGACCACATCCATTAACTGCATATCCAATCTTTTTGTGATTGCATCTATAACAGTCTGCAGTTTTCATGAGCTCTTCTGGAGCCTCATAATCAATCCCTGATTTCTACAGTTTTATGAGCTCTTCTGGAGCCTCATAATCAATTCCTGCTTTTTGCAGTTTTCATGAACTCTTCTGGAGCCTCAATGACATTTAAATTATCTATATAAACTGCAATAAAAGATAATATAAATACTGAAAATATATTGAAAATAGCATGTTCCACATACATTTACCTTGCATTAGATCATATAAGGATTTTAAGACTTGATAGAATATGTACTTCAGGACTATATGCTTCATGCATACCCAAACTTTTGGTAACTATCAAGTTAATACAAATCTCAATATGATCTCTTTAACTTCAGAAACATATCAATATTATTTCTGCAGGAAATATATTCGTGATTTATATATCACATTTTTATTTCCTTTATACAAATACCCACTGATATTCAACAAGCATCACCTCATAGGTGTTTGGACTTCAAGTCCATATGTATCACCTTTTACTAGTTATATCAATTCTGCAGGAATTGTCTCTTTCAAATTTGGCCAATATTTTACGTCGGTATTCTTCGACGGTTCTTGATTCACTTTCTCCATTACTTCTGGTAATGTCAATTGCCATCTCATATGAATATACGTTGTCGACAACGGTTTTATTTCTCTCTATAATTTCTCAATTACTCATGAAATGTAATATCGAGATCTCGTTATTTTCAGGTACCTGTCCCTCTTCAAGGGAAGACATTTCATGAAAACCTCTTCAGGAGGTACTCTTCAGGAGTATTATACTCTTCAGGAGTATTCATTATGAGAAAATTTTAGATGGTCTTTATTGCTTGTTTTGTGGGTACGGCCTCTTCAGGAGCACCGATTTCTTTTCTTTGTGCTTTTCTCTTTCCGAGATGCTTTATCATTTGTATCAATAGGTCTCACATGCTTTCAGACATGTCTTATGTTCATTAGACTGCTAACTTTCTTAATTGCCCTGCAGGGACTTCAATCCTCACTGGGATTTTAGCAGCTAGAATATGAGACATTTTATCTTATTGCATCCATGCATTAATTATCATATGAACTTCCAGTTCACCTATGATAATCATGATAACGTCGAATTATTTCATCTTATTTGCTTCTAGCAAATTTTTCTTTCCACTTCTGGTGGTAAAACTTTCTTTCCACTTCTGGTGGTAAAACTTTATAGTAAAAGAATCTTCTGGTTCTTTTATGGACGTCCATATGAAAATCATTCGACTTATCATAATTGATTTTGGATGATCAAGATAATCATGAAAAGATACAAATATTTTGAATCATATCACTTTTGATTCATCAACATAATATCATCTCAAAGAGAAAACTGATAATATTTTTAATAGGAGCTTCTGGCTCGAAATCATTGAAATATTATAAAGATATTCATCACCAAGTCTAATCTCTTGGATTCTTTGAAAACAATTCGTCATTCTCTTCTGGGAATGATATAAATCCAATTTCATTCACTTCAGGGAATGATGTGGACTAGTAGGACGTGGCTCATGATTTCTTAGCAAAATCTCATTATTTTGCTTAGCCACTAGAAGACCAGATATAAATCTCATTATTATGAACTTTTACACTTGATATTGCTACTTCAGGAGCATACTCGATATTGCTACTTCAGGAGCACATTCGAGACGTTCATTTAAATATATATTCTTTAGTGGTTTTTCTCAACACACTTTCAATTATGCAACTTCAGATGCATAAATCATAATGAGCCTTTTGGTACACATATTGCTCATTTAAATTATCTCACAGAATCAATAGATCCTTTATTATGAGATACTCAATAAAATTATTGATTTAAATCGATCCTTCAGGGATGCTCAATTTCTATTCCAAGATAGATCTTATCATCAATAATTCATAACAAGTATATAAAAATAAATAAAACTTGTATGAAAAATATGTGAATAAACATAAAATTTAATCAAGTAATAATAATGAATATAACATTTCATATTCATTTGGAAACTACAAATAATATATTGAAACACTTACTTGAAGTATAAGCCTACTAGCTTCAAGATCGTCAGAACCTTCGTGCTGATAACGTGTTATGAAACTAATGAAAAGAGAGAGAGCAAAAGATAGAGAGATCTTGAATATGAAAGAAATGTTTAGAGAACTTTGTTTTCTCTTATTTCTTGGTGTCTTACACAAATGAGGACTCCCTCTATTTATAGGGATCTCTTGGTACAAAGAATGGTTAGGATTGTTACACTTGTCATCAATCCAATGGTAAAGAGTACAAAGGAGGTTAGGTGTACCTAAAATCACTATTGGGGGGTAGGTGTACCTAAGATTACTATTGGGGGTAGGTGTACCTAAGATTACCATTGATGGCTAAATGTGGTCATACAATACAATTTGAACTTGGTTTATAACACCATATATATATATAGCTTTTGAAATTATTTAATTACTTGCGTGCGTTGGTTAATTACGATTAGCTTTATTTAAAATTTGATATAGTTAATATATATAATCCAAAGTTGGATGGAATATTTTTCAAGGTTAATTAGTACAAAATATAATATTTAATTAATTAATTAAATTTTATACGATTAAATTTTTTCTTACTCGGGTTTTTAATTTATAAACCCCCAATTAATTCTTTGTCACTTTTTAATTAAGGTCTAGCTCCAGAGCTATTGCCATTAATATTGGGAGTGTTATCATGCATAATTTAATTATTGAATTTGGTACGTACGTGATGTCAAGCATATAATAATATTTGATGTATATATAAATTTTAAAAGGGGGTTGTGTATACAATATACATGGCATTTTTCATAGAATATTATATATGCACAAATTATATGGCTTGCTTTTAGTTTAAACAATACTAGTTGACTCTCATCCTACCTGCTCCTCGAGGTCTACTCTCTCTATCTCTCTTGTCGAAATTGAGACTTTTTCCTTTGTACCTTGCTAGTACTTCCACGACTCCGATCCATCCCACAACTAAACTGCAGTCATCTCTCTCTCTCTCTCTCTCTCTCTCTCTCTCTCTCTCTCTCTCGTTGTCCTGAGAAAATCATGAAGATCATGCTAATTCTTCTCCGACTTCTTCTTGCTTCAACTGTCACCTTAATTTGCTTTTCGACTTTTGCTTACGGAGCCTCTCTACTAGCTAGCGACGAAGGTACGTATATATATATATATATATATATGTATATGATCTGTATATACAAACACTGAAACACTCAGAAATATTAGAGGGATGCAAGATTTTTAAGTTTTTTTTATTGGAATAAATCGTACTGGCCTTTTGTTTTTGCTATGGATCGGATCACCACCATATATAGCTTTGAGGAGGGGATCTTAATTAATAAATGGGTTAATTTGTAAATGTTTACAGTGCAAGCTTTACGTGATATAGCGAAGACGATGGGTAAGATGAACTGGGATTTCAGTGTAGATCCATGTAGTGGACAATCTGGATGGATTACTCCCAACCCAATAAAAGGATTGGAGAATGCTGTCACCTGCGACTGCACCTTCATTAATGGCACTGAGTGCCATGTTATCAGCATGTATGTCTCTCTCTCTCTCTCTCTCTCTCTCTCTCTCAGCTTGTTTAGTAAATTAAGAGATCAGGAAGAAGATCAGGAGAATGAGTTCCGCAAATCTCAAACCCAATTAAGGATCGTAACAATATGCTGAAGAATTGAGGGAACTCGACGCTATATATTCTTTTCGCTTGCAAGTGATCAAACTGCTAAACAGTTGTTTTCAACTCGTCATCCAAATAGCTTTTTTTTCTTCATGCTAACGTAGATATCATGAGTTGCTAATTGCTTCGCTTAAAGAAGAATACACTAATTCATGATGCACACTGAAATCCCAACTGATTTCATGAATGAATTAATCAGGAATATTTGGTATTTTCCGCGGACATTAATTAGGTCATCAGTGGACGAGTTTTTCTTCTTTAAGAGTCATTACCCATAAACAAAAGAACTTGATCTTTTTACTACCAAAAAAAAAAAAAAAAAATCTTTACATAGTCCTTATACCAGAACATGAAAAAGAAAATTAAGAAGGAAATTAAAACAGATCTAGAATTGAGTCTTATCCCAGTTCTTCACATGGTGCATATAACATATATACTCAATCGGTATAAAATCGAGTACGATAACCTTCTGACAAAGTCAAATAAAAACAAAGTATGGTTCTATACTATATTCATGAACTTGTCGGCCAGCTAGCTAGGTCTGCTCGCCTGCCAACTTGACTGCATGTTTATTATTGCTATGCCCCACCTACTTGCATTTGAATATTGCATGTTGCAACTTGCACCATGCAACATGCGTTTACACTGCTGTCATATCTCAGATGGGTGATCAGGATCGAGTACTCTCATGAGGATCGGACCACGTCTTTAATTAATCATTTGATCCCTTTTTTGGATCGGATGTTTACTCTCAATATTATTATTTGTTTGCATGTCAAGTCAATGTTACTAGTCCTCATCTATTTCGAACGGCTGATCCTCTTCAATCGGGAACCACTTGCTTCGAAAGTACACAGTACTTTTACCTGCAACTCCATTAACGTCCGCATCATCGATATATCCCCTAGCTAGCTTCGATCAACCCATGCATGCGACTCCAAAACGATAATGATGCTCGATCGATGCCATAAGCCATCCCAATTGCTTGCAGTAATAAATAATAAGTAATTATTTTATTTGAAAGAAAATATGAAGTAATAAATAAACTCGTGGGCTTTTGACTAGGATGCCTTTTGAGGGTTTCTGGGTATATGGATCACAAGTCCAAGCCCAGGCCCAGGCCTTAGATTGAAGAAATATATTTATTTTTTTTTAAATAAGAGAAATATTTTAATTTTTAACTGGAATTGTTAAAAAAGTAACCCAGATAATAATTAGATTAAAATCACATAAAATGTATTTACTTTTGTTCCTGATAAAAAAAACTTTTAAAAGTTGGTCGCACTTTGTTATGGAAGTACAGAGTTCTGAAAGCACAGAATCTGGCAGGCATTCTCCCACCAGATTTGGGCAGGTTTCCTTACCTCCAAGAGATGTAAGTACTGCTCTTGTACTTGTTAGTTTGTAACAGCGATATGTTCCATGTACTTGTCTTTAGTTTCCTTCTTCAACTAACTTAACCGTGGAACTCATTTGTCTCTGATCTCCCTTTCGTATCAGTGACCTCACCCGCAACTACCTTAACGGTTCAATCCCTCCGGAATGGGGCTCCACGAAGCTGGTCAACATGTACTCTCTCCCTCTCTCTCACTCTATGTGTGCCTGTTTATGTTATTCATACCATATGTGTGTCTTTCTGATAATAATATGTTGTTCGAGGCCTTCTAAGTGTTCTCCAACTAATTCTTTTATGAATGATGATTTAAACATGAGGATCTTATCGCAGTTCCCTTCTTGGAAATCGGTTAATGGGTTCCATCCCCGGAGAGCTTGCAAACATCACGACTCTCAAAAGCTTGTGAGTTACGATCACCATTTGTTTGTACTTTTGCAAAGTTCCAAGAGTGTATTGATATCAAGAAGTTCTGTTTTATTGTTCTTAGTACGGTCGAGTATAATCAGCTTTCCGGAATTCTTCCTTCAGAGCTTGGAAATATGTCCTCAATAGAAAGGCTGTAAGATCATTTTATAAATTCTTTCTCTTGCAACAGTCTTATCTCTCTTATTTCATGCGAGAAGTATTTGGATTGGCTCTTCTATTTGAATCCCAATGCTGATAGTTGAATTGGTTTACTTTTTATATTGTCGTTTTTATAGCTTACTCAGCTCGAATTATTTTACCGGGGAGCTGCCTTCTTCATTTGCAAACCTAACGACATTGACAGACTTGTAAGCTTCTAATTATTTTTGTCCCTATTGAATTTTTCATATTCCAAAATATGGTTGGTAATTTCTTACATTCCTGATTTTCCTCATTCAACGTAATGCAGTCGGATCAGTGACAATCAATTTTCAGGAAAGATACCCAATTACATCCAAAACTGGAAAAATCTTGGAAAACTGTGAGACCTTTGTTCTTCTTCTTTTCTTTTTTTTTAGGATTTGGTTATTTAATTATGAATATTAAGCTTTATTCCTGATGACGTCAAAATTTGGCAATAACAGAGTGATTCAGGCTAGTGGTTTGAACGGGCCAATTCCTACAGGCATTGCTGTTTTGGGAGAGTTGACTGACTTGTCAGTATGGATATTTTATTTCATAGCTACAAATCATACATAGATGGAGTTGCATTTGAATTACTTTATTCTTCTTTAAATTTTGATATGCAGGAGAATTAGTGACTTGAATGGATCTGAAGCAGCGTTTCCACCACTAAATGATTTAACAAAGTTGAAAACACTGTGAGTTAATAATTCAGTGACATGATTTTCTAAAGTAATGGGATCCTTATGGCTACCCAGTCTTATATACCTATTTAATTCTTTTACAGGATATTGAAGAGTTGCAATATTGTTGGACAACTACCTACATTTCTCGGGGATTTGACAACTTTGAAAACCCTGTAAGAGTACTAGTACTTTTTCCACTGTTTCCTCCTGTTTGCTGAGATTACAAAATCTTCTTGAAAACTCTTTGATACTAACTCATGGATCATTCAGCATTCTTGCATGGCTCAGAATTATTTTATTTTTCTTCTTGTTATATTCATTTATGTGAACCCACTTAGGTGGCATTCTTAAATGGATTTTCTTTTAATATCTTTGTTCAAGATACTTCTGCCCCATTAGCTTTATTGAGTTTATTATTCTTTAACCAGTTCAAGCCCTAAGGGCATTATTTTTTTTTCAAATATAGGGTATGTCTAATCCAAACAATATTTCCAGGATTTTCTTTATTTATCTTTTTAGCCTTTTGCCAGTTCCTGAAGCCTTATTTTAAAAATTGAAATTGTGGTTTAAAAGCTGGAACAGTTCCCATTAATTTTGTATATTTATGAATTACAACTTTGTTTATAACAATAATACATCGTAAGGATTGTCTTGTTTTTTGTTACCAACGTCAAATGTGCTGCTTGTGTCTTTCTGAAAGGAGTTGTTTTCAAAATCTGTTAGGGTTCTATTTGTTTCTAATTCATTTAACTAAAATTCCCCTGCAGAGATCTCAGCTTCAACAAACTAAGTGGAGCAATTCCAGAAAGATTTTCCGGTCTACAAAAAACTGATTATATGTAAGCATAGCTGAGGGCAATTTATGTACAGCTGAGAGACACTGGTGGTTTTATCCAATAGCTGACATCACCTAATTAGGGGATGAAAAGGGGCCATTAGAATAGCCTGATAAATTAGGCAATCTCTCCAGTCAAATTTCCAATTTGATTACCTGGGAAAATCCTTGTGGCATTAAATTTATGCTCAAGATGAACTATGGGCCTAAAGCAGGATTATCTGTGACCAATCAGAAAATATATGGAAAGGGAGAAATATCTGAACAGCTAATAGACCAAATCAAGACTTTAGTTACTTGGGATCTTTAGGAAGTTTTAAGTATCCACATTGGACATGACCTGCAATTGATAACACGTCTCCTCCTAAAAACATTCCCTGTATTGTGTCTGCTAAAGGCTAAAAGAAAACATTCTCCTTCCATGAGATACAGATAATAGGTTTCCTTCGCTTAAATAGAATGTTTACATCCATATAAGGACTTGTCAAATTGGTCATAGACCTTTCTTTTATCAAAGGATAATGTAACTAATACCACCTCTACTTTCTGGTGGCTTTAATGCCATTTCATGTAATTTATCATTCTGAGTAAGAAATGATTTAGAACATGTGTCATGTATAAATATTGATTTAGCCATTTTAAATGTGTTCAAGGACTTGCATCATCAGGGGCAAGTTTACCTGATGAGCTCTGTAATGCACAAAACTCGGCAATGATACTGAATTGTTAATATTGATTCTGTCTAGATATTTGACTGGCAACTTGCTAACTGGACCAGTGCCTCTTTGGATACAGAATAAAGGAGACATGATGTAAGCTTCTCTGCTAAATTCTATATATTTTTTTTATTTGCTTACCAAAAATGTCAATGGTCTTTTATCCTAATCATTAAATGGAACTAAAATAATTGTAGTAGTTATTTCCTTTCCATGTCAACTCTCTTTCGGAGCTTTTTTTTTGCCTTTTTAAGTTGGTCACCATGTTAACTGTATCTGTGCATGATCTCTGGTATTAAATAGTTAATTGAATGCTTTGATAGCACTTATTCAATATTGACTTGATCTGAATGTCAATATATACAAAAATATATATATGCGACAAAAGAATGCTAATAATAACTGGAGAAGTGACATGCCAAAACTATATGCATCTTTTAGGCTGTGATTTACAAAAACCTTAGAGACTTTATTAATCTTTTTTTTAATTAAAAAAAGAGGAACCGAAAGCTTATCAAAACAAGACAACTAAATCAAATGCATTGCCTATAAGTTCCGATTGAATATCCAAGGATTTCTACTCCTCAAAGCCCCCCAAATGTTTCTAAGTCTTCTATACTTCCTGCAGCTTTTCCTAAAACAGATTTAAAAGTGGTAACAATGAAAAGGCATTTCATTGAAACTAAGTCCCTTGTATTTATAGTCTATTTATTAATTTATATTCAAAACTCATTTGTCTTTATTACTATTTTTCACATCAAATGTTTCAGTATTTGTTTATGGGATTGTTAGATACATTTTTGTGACGATGAAGATGATGATCATTGTAGACAATATTTTGCTTACCTTTATAATTGATAAGAACCTTATCACCTCATGAATTTATCAAAAAAAAAAAGAACCTTATCACCTCATGAGTGTTGGAATGAACTTGTAATTTTTCTGATTAAATTCAACTGAATCCTATCACCTCATTTCTTGGACTATATAGAATGAAGAATAAGAAAGATTGAATCTTAGTTTTATAACCTCTTCCAAGTATACAATCCCGTTATGGAAGATGATGAACTAAATTGCTTCTTTTATGTGCAGTGATCTTTCATATAACAACTTTACAGTTGAAACATCTGGGCAACCAGAATGTCAACAACGCAGTGTGTAAGACTTCATCTCATAATGTTTTGTACATGCATGCGCACTTGGTCATGCTTGCTAAACTTTTCTCTTGGTCTTGTTTTCCACAGGAACTTGTTTGCTAGCTCTTCAATTGGGAATACTTCGTAAGTATCACTTCCACCAATCAAAAGCACGCTTCTTAAATTTTTCTGATACTAACTTTCTTATGATATGTAAACATAATCCAGTTTTGTTGTTATAATGCTAACTTGTTCTGGATCCCTATTTTTCCATCAGTGGCCTTGTTTCGTGTTTGAGAAGCATTCGTTGTCCAAAAAGTAAGTTGAAATGTCATATACTTCCTCAGGATTGTTAAATATTCATTATCACTTTGGGTTAGTAGTGTACCAACACTCTTAAAAAGGCATGTAGTTTCTAATGAAAATGAAATTGTTTTTAGTAAGTAGAAAAGTCATATACTTCGTCAAGCCTAAAAAAAAATTCAAAATTGAAAATTTATGGGGAAAAAAATGAAAGATCAGATCTTCAAATTTTGTCTGAAATTGTACTGCTGTGAATGAGTCAATGAAACAAAACCACAATGGCTGAGGGTGCACCTTTCTAGATCTCCTTTCCTTTATATTTTCTATTTTTTTGTTGGAAGTCTTCTTTGCTACAAGGGTAAGAATGTTGCTATCAATTGTGTTACATCAGCTGGAAACGAACTTGTCTTAATCATGCCAGGTTTCTTGTCTTGCTTCTGGTCTTAGTGAAGAAGGAACTTGTTTAAAAGATCCTACTTTCACTTTTAAGCTGTCGCCTTCTCCTCTGCTACGCAGTTTTGTAGTTCTTAGATGTTGTGAAAGCTGAGATGCATTATTATAGAATGCAATTTTACAATGACTAAAAAAAATTGCTATGACTAAGCACTAGTTGTTTGTATTGTGGGAAAAATGAGGCTTATAATCCAGGCTAGTTTTTCTTAATTGTTTTCATTTAACAATTTCTCCGTACTTTTTTTACTCAAATTACGATTCTTAATGCATCAAGCCTGAACTAATGATACTTGGCATCTTGGATGCCAATGCCCTCCTACTAGTTATATGGCTAGATCCAACATCACCACAAATGCATGCATGAGGGACAGTTTGTAGACAACTATACTAGCTATTGATCAGTGGGCCTCAGAATATTCTTGCATTCTACCTTGAGATATTTTTCCCGACCAATTGCCAAGCTGCTTTGAATGAGAAATCCCCTTTCGTAGATAACATGCATACCCACATCACATATTCTTGATAGTCTTAGTCAAAATGTGAAATTTTTTTTCTGTGAAGGAGCAGTATCAATAACTGATGTTTCATTTGCCTGGATTGTGTGCCAACTCATGTTTCCCTCACCTCACTCCCCTCTGAATGAAAAACACTGAATAGGTTTTCTTATTTTTTTCCTTCCCCTCTTTGTTATGAATATTAGATCTGTTTTGTCTACCTGTCCAGGTGTGGCTAATCTGT
This sequence comes from Carya cathayensis, assembly GCA_011037825.1. Classification (NCBI taxonomy): domain Eukaryota; kingdom Viridiplantae; phylum Streptophyta; class Magnoliopsida; order Fagales; family Juglandaceae; genus Carya; species Carya cathayensis. The sequence continues at coordinate 2,625,570 of QGSO01000157.1, read as the reverse complement.
TGTTGCTTTTGTCTCAGATTTATACAATCTTCATATAAACTGTGGTGGAAAAGAAGTGACTTTAGACGGAAGTGCTACATATAACGATGATACAAATGATGTTGGACCTTCGAGTTTCTTCCAGAGTTCACACAACTGGGCATTTAGTAGCACTGGTTACTTCCTGGACGACGACCGCCCCACAAAGACTTATATCTGGCAAAATTCATCCAGGCTCTCTATGAACAATCCAGAACTGTACATGAATGCGCGCCTCTCTCCTCTCTCTCTTACTTATTATGCCTTTTGTTTGGAAAGCGGAAACTACACTGTCAACCTCCATTTTGCGGAGATAATGTTCACTGACAATAAAACATATAGCAGCTTGGGAAGACGTATATTCGATGTTTACATTCAGGTAGTTGTTACAATAGACTTCCATCTTCATTCACAGCTTTTCTGCTATTGACGTTGTTGCTGCCATTCAATGGTTGTTAAACGAGAAAATGGATTTAAATATTGCAGGGAGAGCGGGTGCTGAAGGATTTTGATATTGTAAAAGCGGCAGGTGGGATTGGTAAGGCGGTTAAGCAAAATTTTACTGCTGTCGTGACTAGTAATACGCTAGAGATCCGTTTCTACTGGGCGGGGAAGGGGACAACTGGTATCCCATACAGAGGAGTCTATGGTCCTCTTATTTCTGCTATTTCTGTGGATCCTGGTAGGTTTTATGTTCTATGAGCTCTTGTGCTCTTTTTATGGTTTAAAGGTGCACAATTCTCCTACTTTCTCTCATAAGTCTAAGCATTTAACATTACTTCTGTTTCTCTGGATACTTTTAAGGCTACATGATGCTTATTTATATTTCATACCCTTTTTAAAACATTGAATTTTTTTATTTTTTTTTTATTTGGCAATAGATGGATGTATTTGCCTTCTTGTCTGTACGACTTGAAGAGACATTCGACTATCATGTTGATTAATAAGGAATTTATTTGTAGAATGATATATGCCATCCTTAAATGCCATATTCATAACGAAATGGATTTCATTTTTTTATGTTTTTCCTCAAAATCTTTCCGTGTTTGGAAAAAATCAGAATAATAAAATTCCAAATTAAGTTATGTTAAAAAAAAACTCTTGTTCCTTTAACTTTTGAAACTGTCAGTTGTCAATTGCCTTGATAGTGATCTAAAACTAGAACTCACATACTGCTTTTCTTTTTTCGGTCACAGACTTTATACCCCCACCAGAAGATGGAAGTAGTGGTATATCTATAGGTGCAGTGGTCGGAATTGTCGCTGCTGGAGCCATTGTTATATTGTTGATTCTGGCTATCCTCTGGTGGAAAGGCTGTCTAAGTCAGAAAAACACTAAGGAGCGAGGTATTTTCTAGGCAATCAGTGTCGTTATTATAAATCTCAGTTAATTCAGTTTGTGTGAAAATATCTCTCAAAGTTCTAGGAATGCCAAGAATTTTTCAAATTTATTTGATGTGCTTGCTTATCTGACTGGGTATATTCCTCAGATTTAAGGGGTTTGGACCTGCAAACTGGTAAATTCACCTTAAGGCAAATCAAAGCGGCCACAAACAACTTTGATGCTGCGAATAAAATTGGGGAAGGTGGTTTTGGTTCTGTTTACAAGGTGTTTGTGAAATAAATTTTTTGTTTTGATTGATTGGATTGAACTATTCCTATTGTAGCTCTTCTTTCAGAGGCGCCATTATTCAAACATGAGAAAAAGTTGTGTTTCCCAAATGCAGGGCCTTCTAGCAGATGGCACTGTTATTGCAGTCAAACAGCTTTCTGCCAAATCAAAGCAAGGAAATCGTGAGTTTGTGAATGAGATAGGCATGATTTCTGCTTTACAACACCCTCATCTTGTTAAGCTCTATGGATGTTGTATCGAAGGAAATCAATTATTGCTTGTATATGAGTACATGGAAAATAACAGCCTTGCTCGTGCTTTATTTGGTAAAATTTTATCTTCTTGCACTTAATTGTTTTTTTATCCGTGTAATAACATGCATTTATGGTAGCATGCATGTATAATGTATGCACAATCATTAAACATTTTTTCTTAATTTGATTGATTGAAGGGCCAGAAGAATATCGGTTGCAATTGGATTGGCCAACAAGACATAGGATTTGTGTTGGCATAGCGAGGGGTTTGGCCTATCTCCATGAAGAATCAAGATTGAAGATTGTCCATCGGGACATCAAGGCTACTAATGTCTTGCTTGATAAAGATCTCAATCCTAAGATATCCGACTTTGGTTTAGCCAAGCTTGATGACGAGGATAATACCCATATAAGCACCAGAGTTGCTGGAACCTAGTGAGCTACCGCTTATTAATTTTAGATGTCACCATGTTCCTAGTGAATTTGGTTTTCCCCTTATTTTCATGTGATAAAAATAATTTCCCATAAATAGCGAAGAAAAATAAAATTGAAAGTAGAGGGCAGGGTTTGAAAGTTCCAATTTTTCCAAAAATTTCCAATTTGAAAAGTTTCATTGCTTGAATTATCTTACGGTTTTGCTTGATTACTCAACAATATTGGTTTGTGATTATGCAGTGGATATATGGCACCCGAATACGCAATGCGAGGTTATTTAACTGATAAAGCAGATGTCTACAGTTTTGGAATTGTTGCCTTGGAAATTGTCAGTGGGAAGAGCAACACTAGTTACCGTCCAAAGGAGGAATGCCTCTATCTTCTTGATTGGGTAACTCATTTGAATTTCTTTCTTTCCTGCATATCTCCTGTTCTTGCTCCTGTTAATTTTTATTATATTTTCAGATTTCACACCTTACACCTGTCTTCCTGTTTGCAGGCACTTATATTAAAAGAGAAAGGAAGTTTGATGGAATTGGTTGATCCAAGGTTAGGCTCAGACTACAAGAAGGAAGAGGTTATGAACATGATCGACATGGCTCTCCTATGCGCAAATGTTTCTGCAGCAGTAAGGCCTTCCATGTCCACTGTGGTAAGCATGCTTGAAGGCAGTGCTGTTGTTCCGGAGTTATCTTCAGATTTAAGTGTCACAAATGATGAAAAGAAAGTGAAGGCAATGTGGGATCATTTTCAACACAACAAAGAACCGAAAGGGGGAGATAGCCAGACACAAAGCATGTCAATAGATGGACCATTTTCAGCTTCTTCCACATCTGCTGCTGATCTATATCCAGTCAATATGGATTCTGATTACTTGGAGAAAAGAACCTAGAGAAATTGGTGAGCTCTCTCAACTTGGTCGTCGTCTCTTCAATGTATTTCAATGCTGCAATGGTTTCTTTGTATATTTTCCATTTTCATTTGAGAAATTCTCTCGGATTATCAATAGTGTAAATTGTTTATTTTTCCTTTTTTTAACATGAAAAGACTATCAACTGTTAAGCAGCTGCATTGCTCGTATATTCGTGTTCGGATATCGGGAAATAATTTATTTGTAAAACATTTCATATTGATGTGTTTTTCCCATTTAATGCATTCTGATTTTATTTTGTATATTTTTTGTCAGCCAACGCAATCAAAAGAGATATCTGCCCCTGTTTGTTCACCTGTCCTTCTGCCCTTTTACCTGCCAAAAATATGAACAATTTTGCGTTTTAACGACGGCACATACACAAGTGTGTAACTGTGTTATATGGTAATCGTGAAGCTGTGCTTATGATTGGTGATCTTATACCTGTTTCCACACCAATATATTGTGAAATTATTGTTGTACCTGATAATTTTTCTAGTATTATCCATATAATATTTAAATTTTAAGATATTAAATTTAAATTTTAAAGTTAAAAAATATAGATTCCACAGAATCCATACCATTGAATTTGAGATTATGTTGATTAGAATTTTAGGAAACTCACCTGCCCAAAATTAAGAAAAAAAATTAATTCAAGGAAGATTTTTCCGCTCTGTATGGCCATAGGTGACCAGATCAAACAGGGAAGGAATTCACGGCATAATTATTCCCATAAATGCTTTATGGCCTAAATCTATACTTGAAATCCCTGCCATTGATTCTCTATTATGGTGGAAGATGGTGAGAATAATGGATGGAGATCTTCTTACATTTTTGTTCTAATTTGTCGTAAATAGGAAAGAGTTAAATACGTAAAATTAATTTTTGTTAAAAAAAAAAAGAAAAAGAAAATAGAACTCACTGTTAGAGAAGAAAATATCTCTTCAATATCTTTGTTTTCTAAAAAAAATATCTTTTAAGTATCTTTAAACAACTGTAGGACCCTGAACTTTAATCTAACCAACACATTCATATCCATTGAACGGATCTGGCGGCAATATTACTACTTCACACGAGATTGATGGATTCTCATGAATGTTCTTTCCCCTACTTCTGCTGCAAATTTTCTTAACAAAATTAGTGGGTGTGTATATATATATATATATTAATGAATATTGGTATGATTATATATCTTTTTTTTTAAAAAAAAAGGTATGATTATATATCAATATATATAGACTCATCACTCATTTTTCATTCCATAACACTAAAATCAATTGCTCAATAAAGAAGCAAAATTTATGAGTGAAAAGATGCAGATTCACCTCATGAATAAGACCACAGTGTCAGTATATATGGTTTCCATAGATTATGAGCTGTTAACAACTTAACATGGTAGGTGCCCTCATCTTCCATTCTGTACCTTGTTTTCCTCTTCCAATAAACAAAACAAACAAAACAGAAAAACATTTCCCACCGAATTGGACCATTTGATATGTCAAAACCTCTCTCTCTCTCTCTCTCTCTCTCTCTCTCTCTCTCTCTCCACCATAAAAGGAAGCTAGCCCCACCCCCAATGGACAACCTTATTTTCACTTTCATCATCCCTGTCACTCTAACAACACAAATATTCGTCATTAACCCTTAGGAGGTTTATAGTTTCCATATTGGCATTTCCCTTTTACACCGCAATTGTTTTATTGAACTCAATCTATTTCCGTTCTATTGATTTGACAAGGTTTATACAAATGGGTTTCCGGGTTTTTTGCTGTGGCTTCTCTTTTGCATCTTTTGTTGTTCTGCTGCATTCAGCAGTTCTTATTCTTCTTCTTCTAGTTCATCACAAAGCCTCTGCTGCAAGTCAATGTGATCTTTTCACGGGAAGATGGGTGCCGGACAAAACGTACCCGCTTTACCATCCTGCCGTCTGTCCCTTCATCGAGCGGGAGTTCAGTTGCCAGAAGAATGGCCGCCCGGATCTGAATTACACCCAGTACAGATGGCAACCTCTTGGCTGCTATCTTCTTAGGTACCGTTCTATCTTGCTAACCTTAATAGTTCTCTTTGTTTGTGATTACTGATGCATGCTGTTCAATGTTCCTAACATATCATGAAACAATACGAAACTTTAATTGTTGGGAAGACATTATCTTTTTTAATCTTGAACTGTTTGAAATATGTATTTTCTGATCTTGCTTTTGATGGCTCAGACCTTGTATGCCTGTCCAAACTATCATCTCTGTTTAATGTTTTTCTTTTTTGCTGAAAAATAAGAAGTACTCTGACTTTCAGAATTAACGTTTTATTACGGTATCACATCACAAGCTTTATTATAAAAATGAAAATGAAAATGCAGATTCAGGTCTCCCTTGTCTTTCTATATAGATATCGTGTGAGCTTGGATCAGACATTCACATGGTTTGTCGTCGTACAATGTTTGACGACACAAGGAACCCCTTTGTCATTTGTCAGTCCCCAATTGGCTGTCACTTTGATGACGAAATGGTTTAAGTCAAATGTAATCGAGAAATAGATTCTCTTTTATAAGAGTCTGTGAAGTGGGAAGCAGGAAGCTGCTCATCCATGGCAGCCAGCTCACGGGCTCAAATTGTCTTTATTTTCCAATTTCAACCCTTACTTTTTTTTCTTTCTTCCCGTCAGGTCCCCCGAGTCTTGCCGTGCATTTTTTTCTAGGGCAATTTGGTCATTATATTAAGAGGTATTAATTATGAGTGGAAAATTTTAGCAATAATACTATTTATAATAGTGAAATACGCAAGCGAAATGCAATTGTTTTGAAAAATAGTAAGATTTATTATTAAAAAATTAATATGTTTTATTTTAATTTCATATTTATTTATTTATTTTTAAATAATTGCACCGCATTTGCACTCTGACGATTATAATTATCATTTTTGTTTGAGATTTCATTGAAAGTAAGGGCAGATCATGTCTATACCGCATAGTTTATGGAAATGATCCGAGGTAATTAACAAATATATGGGCATGATGCTTCTGATTTTTCTTTTTTCATTTTCTATATTGTAGATTTAATGGTCAAGACTTTATTGAAAGATTTCGAGGGAAGAGGATCATGTTTGTAGGGGACTCGCTGAGCAGAAATCAGTGGCAGTCATTGACATGCATGCTCCATTCTGCCCTTCCCAATGCGAAATACAACTTAACAAGACAAGAAGATGTTTCCACCTTTTCATTTCCGGTACGTACGCCTATATATATATTTATAAATAATGGTTGATAAAGTTTTAAAGTGTACAAATCTCGTACATTCCATTAAAATAAATTTAAGATTTACTTAAAAAAATTATTTTTTAATATGCAAAATTTATATACACTAAGACTATATGTGACGCGCATTACTCTATATTTCAATATTTATTATCTCTATTTTTTTTCCTCTATAAATTACATTTTCTTTTCGGTGAGACTTGTATATATGTGGAACTTTTGTTAGGAGTACTTTTGCAAGTTGTAGTACTACACATTTAAATCATTTTGGTTGCTTTTAATAAGAACTATCTCCCATTCATGCACTTTAATAAGTAATAACATGTGGAAAAGGTCCCAAGATGGACCTCACACAAGTTTAATTTCTACCGTCCTCACCTTTGTGTTTTTATCTTTTTGTAGTTGGAGCTAGCAATCGAAAGTTACTTTTAAGCCACTTTTTCCTGTTCTAGATTCTTTTCCCTACCCCTAAATAATTAGTTTTATGACTTATAACCAGCCACCTTTCAACCACTTGCCAATTGCATCTTAATGGAACATTAAACAAATGAGATAAGAAGAGGATCCTCTAGACTACTTTCTGAGATGGTTCAGTCATTAATCAAGTTATTTCTTTTATAAAAAAAAAAATAGCCAATATTTCCCAAGTCCCACCCCTATAATGGCTGCAAAAGGAGCTTGTTCAATAGTCAAAAAATAGCTTGATATGGTATGGTAGATTGTTAAATTATTTTTATTGTAAAATGAATCTAACATACGTATCATATGAAATCATATCAATTTGTGAAGTTTCTTTCTATAAAATCTCTTTGTTATGTTCTAATATTACTTATTTTTTTGGGTGAAATTTGTTTCCTATTTTTCTTCCCTTTTAATGTTACAGGATTATGGAGTTGAGATTATGCTGGATCGGAATGTGTATTTGGTAGATGTTGTACGAGAAGAAATTGGTAGAGTCTTGAAACTTGATTCAATCGAGGGAGGGAAGTTATGGAAAGGAATGGACATGGTCATCTTCAACACATGGCATTGGTGGAACAGAAGGGGACCTTCTCAACCGTATGATTCCCTTTCCTATTTCTCAAACATTTTTTGGATGATTTTCTTGTAAAAGAATAATTTTGGGTTTAATTAAGATAATTGTATGATATTTTTTTGAACAGATGGGATTACATCCAAGAGGGAACAAAGATTAGCAAGGACATGGATCGTATGCTTGCTTTCCAGAAGGCACTTGCAACATGGGCTAGGTGGGTGGATCTCAACATCGATCCTACCAAGACGTTGGTTTTCTTCCAAGGAATTTCCCCATCCCATTACAAGTAAGTTCTTCCTTTATCTCCAATTGGAGAAAGGTGTTTGACAAGTTAAAATATCGGTTGTACGTTACTCTGATCACCACATCTTTTTGTTCCATCTTTATATATATATAATTTTGGACTGCAGTGGCAGCCAATGGAATGAACCGAGTGCGAAGAACTGCGTGGGGCAGAAGGAACCATTGTTTGGGTCCATATATCCAGGAGGCTTGCCACCAGCAGTGGGGGTGCTGAAGAGTGCATTAAGAAAGGTTACAAAACCCGTCAAGTTGCTTGACATAACAAACCTCTCGCTTCTACGCAAAGATGGACATCCTTCTCTTTATGGTTTGGCTGGAATGGACTGCAGCCACTGGTGTCTTGCTGGTGTTCCTGATACTTGGAACCAGATTCTTTACAATCTTATTCTTTGATCCATCAACCTCGATTATTAATTTCTACACCTAGACTAAACATGATCCAAAATTATTATTGAATAAAGCTTTTACCCGGCCAATGATGAGATTTTCACAGCTCCTTGGTGAAGGCTGCATTTTTACTATCACTGCTGCACTGATACCTTTTTCCATGATACCAAAATCAAGATCAGGCCCCGGCCCGTTGATTTTTTTTTTTTTTTTTTTTTACAACGGTTCACATGCTGTACTCTCTATTCCTCTTTAAGATCTGAAAATTCTTGAGTATCTCAATTCTTAACAACTATACCATTTTGAATTGGAAAGAAAAATGGTAAAAGGAACGCTATTCAGAGAGAGAGATCAGCAGTAGACAGATAGCCCGTGGCCAATTTAAGATAAGCGCAAGAGCAGAGAATGAGTTCAGTAACATTTCCCCTGTATCTGTACCTCATAAAATGTGGATCATTTTGGTACAGAAACTGGAAATTGGGAAGGGAAACATTTTCTTGACGGGTTTCATAATAGTTTCAATAAAGTAATCATTTTTTCAGCGGATTAGATAATCAAGTTTTCTGGCATTGTAAAATGTATATCAGTTGATCATCCTTTGGACTAAACAAGTACGACTTCAATGGAAAGGTAATGAACATGTTCTAAAAATAAAATAATTGACTAACTATTATTGATGCGTGGAAGTATCCCTAGAATTGAATACCCTTTCAAGGCAATCATTAAAGATCGCTTTCCTAATAACAATTATATACAGCTAGCCTTTACATCCCTATTATTCCATATGGAAAATTCTATACACTATACTATCATTTCATTTGAATCTCATTAAGTAAGATGTAGCACATTTATCACCATTGAATGATCATTTATTGCATGCTTCTTTATCATCAAATGGTGATAAATACGTCACATCATATATAGTAAGATGCAAGTGAGATGGTGGTGTGGTGTATACCATTACTCATCTCTCTCTTCAAACTAGTTAACAGTACTGATTTGAAAAATGATATTCATCTAATTATGACTCGTTATCCTATAGAGTTGGAACGAAAAAACGAAAAACTCCATAATCTGCTATTTTAAATAGTCATATAAATCATGTGACATGCATTATGATGTAATACTCTATTTCCTCGTTTTAATTAATTTACAACATGTTCTAATTTTTATGCTGATGTTCTACCTACATGGTTGGTTAGATGCCAGAAACAATCATGCATGTGCAACCCCTGCCGACAATATTTCATATGAAATATCAACCATAAAACAGAGACGATGATGATGTGATGCAGAAAAAACGAAGGCTTCCCTTCGAAGAATGGGATGCAATGTGATTTTATTATTTATTTGCACTTAAATTATGAGAATTTAGTCCGCACGTCAATGTCCCAACAGCAACACTAGAAACGAAAAAGAGTGGGCGCGCACGAGAAGAAAACTTTCTTCGTCTTCAAGTGAACCCAAACGCATATATATCCTGACTTAACTGATCAAGTCCTTTTCATGCATGACCATCTTTAGCTGTCAAATACCGCTGGCTCTTACTTATTTCTTCATCATTCTTATTTCACTTTCCTGAGTCCATATACTAGTGATTTTTCTCTTTATCTCTTCTTTCCCCACCCGCACGCATGGGAAGTAGGATTAGAAGCTTTTGCTCTTTTGCTTTTGCCGTTCTACTACTCATTTCATGCCTCCACCAATATTGCAATGCCAAAGCAGAGCAATCGAGTAACTTGGGTCGTGATTTCCGGTTGGACAGCTGCAATTTCTTCCATGGAAGTTGGGTTTCTGACGATTCTTATCCTTTGTACAAAACAGCAGTCTGCCCGTTTGTCGAGGAAGGATTTGACTGCCAAAAAAATGGGCGGCCCGATAATGATTATCTCAAATACAAATGGAAGCCCACCGGCTGTGCATTGCCAAGGTTCCCCATTGATCATTAATATATGCTTTGTCTTGTATCTTGCAGTTTACACTTTACTGGTCCCTAAATGACACGCATTTAATTTCTCATGTCAGTATGATCTGTCTAGTTTTTGCCAAGATGAAAGACAAACATACTCACAATATATGAAAAATCATATATATATTTATATCAGATCAAATAAATAATTCTAGGAATATACCATGCATGGAAGATGATAGGCACTCTTGATCAATTATTATCATAACTAGATAGTGATCTGAAGCCATTGGACAGAAGCTGTTGATCGAATATCGTCCCATCCTCTGGCAAAAATGATTTGATTTCTTTTGTTTTGCAATCTGATTAAAATCACGATCAATATTGTGGCTTAAGCATTAAAATACTAATTACATATATACATACATATATATATAAATATTAATTTTCAATCAGACATACATAAATTTTAACAAGCCTTGTACATGTTGCATTTTCTCGCTTGGATTCAAAAACCTTCTTAACTCATCTTATTTCATCATTACAACTTTTTTAAATTGTCACACAAAATATAATAAATTATTCAACTTTTTCAAATCTCAAAACAATAATAATAATATTTTATCCAATTCATCTAAAATCATTTCATCTCATCTCTAAATCTAAACCACAATTGATCGTATATGGTTGACCATGCATATATGGTAACATCTTTAGATTTCTTATATGGTATACTGTTATATAAGTGTAGATTCGACGGTCGGGATTTCTTGAGAAGGTTTCGTGGGAAGAGAATATTATTCGTAGGGGACTCTCTGAGCCTCAACCAGTGGCAATCTCTCACATGCATGCTACATGTTTCAGTGCCCCAAACAAACTACACTGTCCAGAGAAGAGGCGGACTCTCAATCTTTACTTTGCAGGTTAGTACTTTTAATACGAATTAGTACTGGCTCTTCGAACAGGAACCACCTTTTGCCTATTTGAAACATCACTTTAACGATACAACTCTAGTTTAAATGAACGATACTTTTTATTTAGAGTAATGTTAAGTATAAGTCTAAGTTGCATAAGCTTCACGCAAATACCCTTTCACAAAAAGGTAAATGTTTTATAGTTTTTCATAATGGGATTCGTTGTTTTACAAATGAATCACATGCACGAGACTTATACAAATCATTACTCTTTTATTTAATAATGAGTTACAATAATACAACACTGTTTTAGATGCGAGTTATTTTACAAAATAATCTTCATTTAAAATAAAAATATAAAAAATTTGTGTCTCTGTCATTTAAAAATAGTTAAATCTACTCATTGATCCCCATAAGAAACCTATATGGGGGCATTGTCCAATTGTCATGGAACAAGTTGATCGAGGATCTAATACCGCTTGTTGAGGAAGAGTTCTCAATTAAAAATTAATCGTGTACCAATTACCACTCACTTTTATTGGAATCACTCGATTTGGGTTCTAGCACATCCGAATATATATCATTCTATTACTGCACGTCTTGAATTTAATAGAAATGATATTTATAGTCGTGAAATGTATAAATATTGTACAATCTTTTTAAAAATAAATGTAAAATTGTAAGATTTATATAAAAAAGAAATTAATTTTTTAACAATAAAATTTATTCTTTTTCAAAAAATTTAGGCGACTGAATGTAACGTTGCTTAATGTTACAACTTAGGGATTAATTATTACCAGAGAAACAGGGCCGGGATTAATCGACCTGCCAACAAACCTGCCTATGATTGTGACCTTTCTACGTACAACGTACGTAGCATATACAGGAATAGGATGGGATAATAACTAGAAGAATAATCAGCGTAATCATCATCATGTGAACTCTCCCTGTCTCCATGCACATCGTGTTTTTCATTAATGTCTACGAATAATATTAATTTGGAGTTGCGCCATGCATGCATGCAGGACTATCGAGTTTCTGTGGCGTTTTCCCGTAATGCATTTCTGGTGGATCTTGTAAAAGAAAATATCGGCACTGTTCTAAAGCTCGATTCCATTAACAATGGAAATGACTGGAAAGGATATGACATGCTTATCTTCAACTCCTGGCACTGGTGGCTCCATACAGGAAGAAAACAACCGTACGTAATATTAACAATATTATTATTCTCGATCCCAAAATTAAATAAAAAGAAGCAGCCTCTAATTTGGTTATGCATGCTAGCTTCGAGTACATGATGTGCTAATTAAAATAATTAATATGGATTATTACTATATTATATATTAATGTTTCTAAGTTAATGCAGATGGGAGTATGTTCAAGTAGGAGATAAAATACATAGAGATATGGATCGTCTGGCTGCTTTTAAGGTGGGGCTAACCACTTGGTCAAAGTGGGTGGACTCTAACATTGATACTAAAATCACCCAAGTATTCTATCAAGGCGTTTCTCCAAGCCATGACAGGTATGCTAGCAGCTAGCTATAGCTAGCTAGCTCTTCATGTCTTAATTTATATATAATTAACAAGTAACAACAACCATGATGATCACCAGCTAATATCTTGGATAATTTGTATTGATGGAGCAGTGGTGAAGAATGGAACTCCTCAAAGTCTACAACTTGCCGGGGACAAACACAACCCGTGAATGGTTCAACATATCCAGGGATATTGCCGCCAGCTGTAGAGGTGGTAAAAGATGTGTTGAGTAAAATCTCAACTCCCGTGGCATTGCTCGATGTGACTACTTTATCACAACTGAGAAAAGATGGACACCCATCGATTTATGGTTTCGATGGGAGAAGGGGAAATGACTGTAGTCATTGGTGTCTTGCCGGTGTGCCTGATACATGGAATGAACTCCTATATGCAATTCTTGTCTCTGGATGATCAAGACGTTCAAGAAATTAAAAGCGTCTTAATTAACGTTATTGTACACTTTAATTTGGTAGTCTTTTGATCAGCTAGCTAGCTAGCTACCGTCTTAATTTGATGTCTGAAAATTGTAAACCCTTGGTGGTATTTCCAATTAATATTCTTTGGTGAAATTTGTAAGTTGTAAACGTTAATAATTTAAGATATTCGGAATCCTCAAACAAAAGGCAACAATATGCATGTTTAAATATCATACCTTATTTTAATGTTTTGGTATCATATATAATGAGTTTGTGATCTCATTCATCAAATTAAAATATCTACCAATTGCTGTCAAAAATAACATTTAAGAAATAATTGCCTTGCATAATGATTCTATTTTCGGGAGGAGATCTAGAATTAATGTGGTGATTTCATTGTGTTTATATTTTTCTAGCATCTACTTGCTCTACAGATACAAATAGATTATATAAAGTAAATCTACAAACTAGTACTGCATGATTTTATGGAATCTGTTAGATTTATTTTATAATAAAAGTAATTTTACAATTTAATATATCACATTAAATCATATCAATTTATAGATTTATTTTTATATAATCCCTTTATAGCTAGAATATTTATCATAATTTTCTCTAGGAATTCTAGCCTTTGCCGTCTTGCCGGTGCGTTCCCAAATATACATCTAATTAATAAATGTTAAAAGATTTTTCTTCCGTTCAAAACACCCACCAAATTATTAAACGTCCCTCCAACTACTCTAGCAAAATAAGACGTTACGTACACATACATTCTCGTCTCTCTCCCCTGTCAAGCCGGCCGGGCCAGGCCAGTTTTATCTCACATTTTCAGACTCTCGATCGTCTGATCTCAGATGGCTTCGTGGTTAGGTTTATTTGGTCACGTTTTTGTTGCTCTAACTCTCTCCCTGGTGCCGGCATCATCACAATACCATCATGTGCATGGCTGCAATTATTTCGATGGGAGTTGGGTTCTTGATAATTCGTACCCTCTCTACAATGCATCGAGTTGTCCGTTCGTCGGAAAAGGATTTGACTGCGTGAAGAACGGCAGACCTGATAAGGAATACCTCAAATATAGATGGCAGCCTAATGATTGTGATCTTCCAAGGTAACCCTTTCCTTCTTCCTTCCTTTTTTCCTTTAATTCTTTTTCTTTCCTTTGCTTTCCCGGCCCCTCGAGTGCTATGCTGGTCATTCTACTTTATCAAATTGTGCTAGGTATACTGCTCACAGAGCATGTATAAATATAAGCCAAAGTTTAGGATGAATAAGCTAGCTAGGATTGTTTGAACTGCATGCGAGTTAGGAAGACTAAATGAATAGATTTGAAACTGAAACTGAACCATGATCCGAGTGTTTCAGCAGAGAACAATCGCTTCTATAAAAAAAATATAGAGAGAAAGAGCAGAGATTGTTGAAACTTTTAAAAATTCTCATTAATCCATGTTTTTAATTATGTATAAATGGGGAGTCAATAGTCACTCGTGGATCCCATGAACGAAATCAACGGTGGATTATTACCAGATTATAGTATAGTATATTGTCATGAGGATAGATGATCAGCAAGTCATGAGATTTGGTTGGATTTGGAAGTTGGGTTGAAAGTCTTCAAGGAGAGAGATTTTACAAGCATGGAAACTATCGAGGATTAATAGAATCTGAAGATTAATATGGAGAAGAACGCATATTGATGATGTTATTTACAGCACTCATCTCGACACCTGCATTGTTTTCCACGACTTTATTGCATCAACGCTATAGATGCATTGCATTGAATTGGTATTGAATTTTAAATTGACTGCATTGATTGCTGTGCATGTGTAGTTTTAATGGTCAGGATTTCTTGGAGAGACACAGAGGCAAAAAGATCATGTTTGTGGGGGATTCCTTGAGTAACAATATATGGCAGTCTCTAACTTGCATGCTTCACTCCGCAGTCCCCTACTCTGAATACACCACAAGCCAGCAGAAGCAGCTCTTCACTTTTTCATTCCCAGTTAGGCACCTTCTTTTCTTTTACTGCACAACTCAAGTTTTTGTTTTCTCAGCTAACTCCATTTCATAATCCCAATGTTAGTCAATATGCTGCTTAATTTGCATAAGAAAATAAGAAAGAAAAGAAGATAAGATAAAATATAATCATATTATATTTGTATATATGTACTTAATTTATTAATCTTCTTTTTTTTTACATGGGAAATGTACATGATTCATTGTGTAGGAATATGGGGTTTCAGTTATATTTCTGAAAAATGGATTCCTGGTGGACTTGGTTAAGGAAAAGGTAGGCAAAGTTCTAAGGCTGGATTCCATCAGTACAGGTGATCAGTGGAAAGGAGTAGACGTTCTAATCTTCAACACCAACCACTGGTGGACCCATACTGGGCTCTCTCAAACGTATATATATTGCTAGAGTGCATGCTTTCACAAAACTTCCATCTCTAGCAAATTAATTATTCCTAATTAAGAAGGCTGAGCTAATGATCAGTTGATTTTGTGCTCTAGGTGGGATTACTTTCGAATAGGCAACACCCTCGTGAAAGAGATGGATCATATGAAAGCTTACAAGATAGGGTTAACGACTTGGGGTAAATGGATCGACTCAAACATTGATCCCTCGAAGACTAGAGTTTTCTTTCAAGGAGCTTCTGCCACTCATATTGTGTAAGCGCATGCAGAATGTTTCTTTTCATGCACCTATCTTGTACAGAATCAAATATATTGATGTATCTCCTAGCTAGTTGTCCTCTTATCATGTTACTATTATCAAGTGTCTGAGTCATTTGGTTTGATGCATCATGTCCTTTGATCCTTTGACAGTGGTAAGGAATGGAATGATCCAAAGGCAAAGGATTGTCGTGCAGAAACACAACCAGTAGAGGGATCTAAGTATCCAGGCCCCAAAAATCCAGGAGAAGATGTGGTAAAGAGTGTGTTAAGTAGAATGTATAAGCCCGTTTATTTGCTCGACATTACTTTGCTCACACAGCTAAGAAAAGATGGCCATCCTTCTACTCATACCGGCGCAGGCAGTGCTTTTGTGGATTGCAGCCATTGGTGTCTCGCTGGTGTTCCTGATACTTGGAATGTAATTCTTAATGCAGCTTTGCTTCAGAAGTAATTTAATTTCTTTTTTCCTTTTTTATATTTATTTTTATTATTTGGAATATGCATGGTACGTACAAACATTTTAATCGGAATCATGACGGATTTTAATCTTTGGCTCAATGCTGTTTTGATCTCTACCTTGCTTGTTCCTAGCAAGACATTGAATTAAGGTTGTCTCACGAAATGTAAATTGAACAACCATAAACTCTCCACGTGCGGACTGGAGAGTGGACCAAACCACACCATTCGATCGGCGTCCGCAGAACACGGAGATGGAGGGAAAATGAATGCCTTTACGAAAGGAAACAAATTAATAATTGGGAATCAATCACAAGATACAGAGCCAAAATATTCTAAAAATACTCATAATTCTTTTCCTTTCCTTTCCGTTTAGAGAAAGAGAAAGAAAGAACAAAGTATATATGGCATATATAAATAGAAAACTTCGGCATACTAGAAGACATCCATCTCTTTTTTCCGATCACATCCATTGGTGTGTAAACCACATCACTTTTCTATTGATCGTCTATCAAAGGACCTGCTTAAAAACACAACTGTTTCATACTACTTCATTACTATTTACAAACAGTTCACTACTATTCACAAACTATTTTACTACCATTCACATATAACCTAAGATACTCTTAACATCCAAAAAGCGTAATTATTAGGCCTGCAACCCGATCCACCAAAACCAGTTTTGGGTCCGACCCGACCCGACCCGTCAACAACGTGAAATGGAAACGGTCCGATCCGACTTGGCATGTTGCGGGTCGGGTCAAAACTTTCAGAACCGCAGCATCATCTCTTTCCTTTCCCCTTCTTCCTTTTCTCAGCACCGACACCCCACCGCCACTAACACCAATGTAAATCCCTAGTACCAATTGCATCAACAGACCTAGAAGCTCCACCATCACCAACCAAATTATTACTCATCTGCTACCCAAGGGACATTAGAGGCCGATTAAGAGAAGAGTTTTATGTCTTGAAAGAAATGGGTTTTTATCTTAATCAATCTCAAAAATAGATAATAATGTAATGATATATTCATGAGAAGAAAAAAAAACAGAGAAAAGAAAATTGAAAGAGGAACAAATCTGTGTTTTAATACAAAAATATGTGTTTTAATTCTACCATTTCATTGTTCCAGCAAGCATAACCAACAAACAGAAAAAAAAATAGAGAAATGAAAATCGAAAGAGGGACAAACACGTGTTTTAATACAAAAATATGTATTTTAATTCAACCATTTCATTGTTCCAGCAAGCATAACCAACAAACACAAAAACCAGCAAGCATAACCAACAAAGAATCTAAAATCCTGAGACTTAAGAATATGAAATCTGAAATCGCTTTGGGTTGTAGAGGACGAAACTCTCGCAAGGGAAGATCTGGACGCAAGGTGGAACAGCAACAGAGGGCAGCGGCAACTGAAGGTCGACAACCAATTACAACAACGAACGGCAACGGTGAACTTCAACGGCGACAGCTAACGGGGAGAAGGAATGGAGTGGGTGGATAGAGTTTGAGGATAAGAACTGAAGAGGCTATGGAGTGTTTTCGGTGAATCGGTTTCAACCGATAATGTGATGTTTATACCCGTATTAAAGTTTGACCCGATGAAACCGATTTTATTCGGGTTGAAGATGTCGGGTATTACGGACGGATCGGGTGCAATAACTTTTTATGCACAGCCCTAGTAATTATCATGCTTGTGAGTGCTAGATTCTTCATGTTGGTACTGTTCGGTGCTGAAAGATAGCTCTCTATGTTTCTGAGTAGCCTCTAAAATAATGGGTTACAAGTCCAGGCCTCCTCCAGTCAAAAAGTCGCCCAATATGGGAAACACTGCTGCATCCCATCGGCCAACAGTAAAAGCGGGAAACAAGAAAGCAGGGAACTTGAAAGATCCTAACAGGGCAACATTCTGTCATTCTTCAAGAGGGTTTGAGGGGACGTATTAAAAACTTGAGAAGAACTCTAGTTGATGGTTCTTCAAATGCCATTCCTCATGATGTAATTATAGAACTCTCATTCGTAGTATCCAAAGAGAATGTTTTCGGCTTTTGCTGTAGCCTATAGAACTGAATGGAGTTGAGTCCAATACAATTAACTACATTTCGAGCTTCGAACCCAAACTTTCTCACCAACGTCATAAAAAAATACACAACCCATTAATAGTAAAGACACTCTCTCTGATGAACCTGATATCACTCTCCACAAATTTCTATCCATACCTAGTTGATCACAACGTCTTTAAAAGAGAGAGAGCATATAGGAACCATATTGAAGAATATTTCCTTTAGTTTTGCCTAATATGTCAATTTAGGGATCATCGTTTTTTTTGGTATAATCTACCTTCTATATTTACTCTCCAGTTTACCAATAGCTCGTAATGTAATAGCCCTAATCCATTGACAAATATAAGGATCCAGAGAAAGTCTGTTCTACTCTGGGAAATGTGTCTGGAGACGCAAAGGTGACAGTTTACAAGCCAAAGAAAGGTGATTAATATAAATCAAATTAACTTGCAGCAATGATTGTTTTTACCTGGAGAATGGTTAAATCAATCAAAACAATCACTCATGGACCCAAAAGTATATTCATTCATAAGATGAGAAGAAAGTCCATTGTTTGGGAATAAATCCAAATAGTTGTTGCATTCTCATTCAATTACCAGAAGAAACTTACAGCAGGCTAAAAGGAGTCCAAAGTGAATGCAAACAGAAAGGCACTTTGTGAAAGATTTGAATGCATACAACAGAATAATGTACATGATTTACATTCAATCTCTGTGCACAAACGGCGCCATGTATCCTCCTCTCAGGTATTAACCATCTCGAATCAAGTTGGTTGGTTCACTCAACACGTATTTGGGTAGTTCATATTTTGCACCTGTAATAAGTTTTGTAAGGCAAGATGGCAAAAGTTCATGAAAAAGAGAAAATCAGCAGAAAATAAATAATACCATGAAAACAATCGCAGAACTAGCGTTCAACATTAAAGCAAGGACACACCATATTAGAAAAAGGGTGCTGATCCTGACACCCTAAGTTAATATTTGGTTCAAGTGGCCATGTTATGTTTTCTATAGAACAGTTTGTTCCCCACATGTACCAAGGAAATTTCTAATCGGGGAGAAGTTATTATAAGAAAGGAAAGCAACATGGATTAAATACCTCTTTCATCATAGCAAATCGTCAAATCAGCACTCTGAATTATGATCCCTGCGCTGTCTACAATTGCTTGCGCAAGGGTTAAGTCAGTTTCAGCAGCAGCTCGAAGTGCATCCCAAATCTCTATTGGCCAGGAAAATGATAATTATTCAGATCAATAATATTTATCTCTTACTTATAAAAAAAATGATAATTACATTTCAGTTATACAGGTGGAAAATTAGAAGCACGTGTAAGAAAAATATTTTTGGTACCAAAGCAAGGCCAACAGAAAATCATAGGAACTTGGCAACAAACTAGATTATTAACCCTCTTTCACTCCTAGGGTCATAAAATCAAAGGAAAATAACCATAGTTTGAAGAATTTGAAAGTTTATAATCTTCTCTGACAGATACTTGTATTTGCTAGCGCCCAAAATATAAAAAGGTCTTACTATAAAAACTACATTGTAAAAGATATTTTCCAATCAATAGAAACAACCATGTTACAGTGTAATATTAGATAATTGATTGACTGCTATGGACGTTAAATGCCAATTGCCAACTGAATGTTTGGAGTCAGCTATAAAAACATCTGACACCATTATTCTCTATCAGATTATAGACCATCATGCCCTTTTAACGACAGTCAATTTGACCTTTCCCATAACCTTGTACTGGCTTAATTAACATTTTTTTCATAAGAGGGCGAGACCTCAAATATTATTGATAAACTCTCTTATTCAAACCGTGGTTAAAATTAAACATCTTGGTATTCATAAGATAACCCAAAAAGTAAGATGCCAACGAATAAAACCCCTACAAAAAACAACTACACAATTCAAACCTACCAAATGAAAAAAAGGACTTTCTTTTTCTTTTTCTTTTTTTTTTGCCAGATAATTGGTGACCAAGGAAGCGGGGTTCAATAACAAAGCACACAACACATAATGCAGTTCTAATTGTTTCTCTCTCATAACTAACCCCCTCATACGCTTTGGTAATAAATATACAATAATTAGATAAACGAAAATTATCTAAACATGAAATTTTGATTGTATACCCAAAAAAGGATTATTAATCTTAGACTTGTTTATTTATCTTTTCTCAAGTTTGTTATATTGCAGGTTAACCTTAGATAATTGCAAAATCCTTCCAGAAAAATATTTGGGCAATCTGACAAAATGTCAAAAAACACTACCTTTCCTGCCACCATAATGAGGAGCAGTGTCCCAAAACTCGTCCCTCATCTGCATGAGTTGAGTCTTTGTTATTTGCTGAGGATGCTTCCAAGATTTTGGCTTCCGGATCTTTTTCCCATTCCCTGTTTCACATTAGAATATCATTCAGCATTACCAACTATATTTAACATATTATGTGAATCAGGACTGTCAATCTGATAGCACCAGTCATTAGCTCACCATGACTGAAACTAGTTACTATAGCTATAAATCTTCATGAAATAATAAAGTTGGAGCACAGCAATTGACGAGAGTTCTGAAATATTTAATGGTTACTAGTCCAACTGGAGTTTAAGCTGCATGTGTGTTGGCGGTGAATGACATAGACAAGAAAGAAGATGACATGTTCATTAGCTCCTTTATAAAAGAGCAATGCCAGTTTACAACCAATATTTCATTATAAAAACAATGGTCTAAACATTGTAGCGGTGCCCATTCCCCTTTGTAACTCATCCCACATATTTTCTTCATGATTTGGACTTTTTTATTAAAAATACATAAATAAATAAGTGTAAATGTCAGCCACACTCATGCAAGCATCGGTACTTCCAAAAACTTCAATCAAAAAGTAAAACCCCACATGTTCTTTCGGTATGGGATCGGGAATCTGATCAGTGTCAATAAATAGGGCTAAAGATCCTATCTTTCTTTCTGTCGTAGGATCTAAGGAATAGTTAACGGGCAGGAAAATACTCGTTGAGGAGCTGTATGCCAGGAGGTTTTAGAACAGTAACAAAAACTTAGATTAGTTGGTTGTTACTCTTTAACTCTTTGCAAAATATTGTAGAATTATTTTATGATTATGATGGATTATACAAGTACCTTATTATGATTCGACATTATATTTAGAAAAAAAAAATGTTCCAGAATCTCGATTCTGATATTTTGGATTCACAATCAGCCAATCTACAAAAAAGACAGTCGCTGAAAACGCAAAGAATGTACAGAACCAAACAATTCTCATCCCAAAAATCAGTAGAGAAATCACTGGACCTTTAAACCAATTGAGAAAAGAATGAGAGAGAGAAAAAAAGTACTGCATGGATTGCTAGCCAGAAACTACAAATAACTTTCAAAATTGCAATTCTACAAATCCTAGATTTTCATTAGACTATGCCTACCATAAAATAACTATTTTGGCATAGTTTCCAGCCAAATATTCTTTCATTTGTAATGAATTACAAAGAGATTTTACTTTAATCATGATTTCTTATTATTATTTGTTGTTTCCCGCGGGTTTTCTCGGAAACCAAACGGAAGTTGAAGTCTTGGAAACAAGCAAATCAGAGACAAAGAGAGCAGGATGAAGATAATAAAGTGACCTCACCGTCGCCTTTGTCGGGCGATGATAAAGCGCAGCCCATTCGGCTCCTGATTCCCAGACGAAACGAATCGCAGGTTCAAGGGAGAAAGAGAGGTGGAAAGGAGAGCTCAGAAAAGCAGAGTCTTCATGGAGACGCGAAGTCAAAGGTGGAGAGGGAAGCTTGTGCTGTCGATTAACTTGATTTTGTTGTTGCTGTGGAGCTAGTTTTGTTCAGTGTGTTTAATATAAAAAGCAAAACGAAAAATAAAATTTCAAAAGCTTCGGATATTTTTAAAAATAAAAATAAAAATTGGAGAGGTATTATCCGTTAATGATTGCACCATTATAAATATGGCGGTAGCGGCGGCTGTAATAATCTATGCTTATCTCAGTGGAAGGCTGATTAAAATTTAAATTTATAAATGATTTGAAGCAATACTTAATATTATAAAATTATTTTTAATATAAAATAAATTTAACAGATTAGATAAATTTATATTAATTTATAAATTTATTTTTATTTAATTTTTTTATTTATAATAATTCTCATTTTATTTAGATGCAATATGAATTTTCCATTATTGTAATTTTGTTTTTATTTTTTTAATTTTTAAATAATCTAATGAAAATTCAACACAACATATCACATGATTAAAAAACAATTTAAAATCATATAAAATGTCTAAAATCATTTTAAAATGAAAAACTATGCAACGGTAGGGCAAAATGATAACAATAAAAATTAGAAAAACAAAAGCGATAAATTTACAAAATTTAAGAATTGTTTGTACTACCTGGTGACTTTTTTTTTATGCTTTCTCTATTCTTTTATTATGTTTATTTTAATCTTTTTAATGGTTTATTTTTAAAAATCGTTCGTTTAAATTGAGTGTGTATTTTAGGTTTAAAGACTAATGTGGTCATTTTTTAGGTGGCATTATTAAGGTCTTGTGGCTTTCGTGACACATTTTGGCATGAAAGGCAATGCCATGTGGCATAATGGTGTCATGGATGAAGATGATGAACACATTTTACAAAAGGAAAAATAGAGAGCTCAAATATCAACCTTTGCAGGCTTTCTCAACAATGCTATTTCTGGGCTTCTATCAGAAACATCAAATAACACCCATTTAAATCCAAGACAGACAATAACCTATGTAACTCCAAGAAAGACAAAAGTCCATGCAATGCTGATCCAAACGGGTGTTTCAGCATCCTGACCAGGTTCTTCTCTGAGCTCAACTTCATCTGCATTGATCTCTAAGAAAAAACGCATATCCTTGCTCACAGTATCGGTTCTATTACAGACTAGATCAGAATAAAGGGAAAAAAAAAATTTTTGCTACATCTAGGAGGGGGTGGAAAATAAGCTAACTTTGAAAGGAAGGCACTGAACTGTTTGATCAAAATCGGTAGGAACTGTCTGACCCATACTTACTCCTGATATTATAATGGTCAAACTTTGGATCGCCATAATGCACAGCATTCATCACTGTAGGCTTTGGTGCTTCCCCCATCGCTTCTAAAACCATTTCTCCACTTTTATCTCGCTGACGATGCTTTGTTCTTTCTTTCTGGCTCTTAGACTTGCTATAAGAAGGAGCCTCGCCTGACCCATAAAATTCTGCATGCTCTTTTTGTTTTGAAGAATTTTGCTTGCTTGACAATGAGGAATCCTTAAAACTGTTTGATTTGATCTTTGGGGGCTTCATTCCGGAGTATTTATCGGTTCTATTAGAAGTATGGGCCTGTCGATATTCAGAAAGAGATGCAGGAGTCCTCTGCCCCTGGACTAACGTGGGCCCAACTTCTTCTTCAGGCATCCGGAGAGAGTCTTTTAAGGGAGTAAGGCCAATCCTGGGGCTATCTGTTTTGAAACGAGAAGGCATGCAGAAAAGGAGTATGCCAGCCAATGCTTCGCCTGCAAGTTTGGACAGATCGATAATGAGCTGCCCAAAAGATGGCCATCCCGGCTCCTCTTTTATGCTCTCCACGACAGGAGTGAACTTTTCCTGGTTTGAATGATCCTTAAATTCACTGTCTGAAAGTTGCTGCTGCATCAGTAATTCATTACGTTAAGCCAACATGTAACTAGGCCTACATGGGCATCTACTTTTCAACAACAACAACAAAAAATACAATGGTTTGGGCCTCCAAGAACAACCAAAAAAATCAGGACTTCTAAGACAACACAAATGGCAGTGTAGGCTACTTGGTCTCCATTATTATTATTTTTTTTATTGGCACCGGGTGTCCGGAAATAGCATCATGACTAATCCCAGGAGTGCACAGTCCCTCGGCAAGAAGTTTCCCGCAAGTGCACCTTAGATAATTCAAGGGAAAAATCCCTCAGTCTGATGGCCCCTAGAGATTGTTTGCATCCAAGGGAAATCTGAACCTTAGACCTAGGAAAAGCATATCCCCAACCCCAAGGCCTTTACCACTTGAGCCAAGTCCTAGGAGTTACTTGGTCTCCATTAATCTAATTGCACACAAAAGAGAGAATCAGAAGACCAAATTTTAAATATGAGATAATAACCTTACAGACGTAGTGAACTTAATTTTTGGTAGGAAGTTCTCTTAAAATTGTTGACGAACTTGGTGATAGCGTGGCAAACTTACTTAGTCTGAGAGTATTTGGATGTGGATCAGACAGAGGAAAGGAAAGACAGTTTTTTTTTTTTTTTTATGTACAAGTAAAAGACTGAAGTTGGAACAATTGTAAGCATCTGAAGTTTCTGTCCTTTACTTAATTGATTGAAAGAAAGATACCATCCTTGACAAAAATGAAGGTCCAAATCCTTGCTGAAGCAAACATGTAGCATATCCTACCAAGACAGCACCAACAGCCATAAGCACATCTGCCAAAACATCAAAAGTTAATCACTATGTGGCAATGCAACCAAAGCCTCGGCCATGACATCAAAGGAAAGAGAGAAGTTTTTTTCATACGGAATGAGCATATCTCAAGAGTACACCGGTAATGCAAATCAAAGCATTAATGAAGAATAACACAAAATACCAATTGAATTTTAATACAGCTTACTGATATCCATATTAGGAAATTTTCTAAAAAAATTAAAAGTTCTGAAAGAAAAAAGGGTAAAAAATTTTAAGAACATGTGAGGATGGCTTACTTCTTGAAAACAAGCCATAGCACGACAAAAAAATAGAAGAAAAATTTTAATCACAAATGTCGTCACTTGAAGAAACAAAATGAGGGGCCCATATCTCAACTAAACACAGAAAGCAGAATGCCGGGGAATGTGACATCACAAAAGATTTGTGTTTCCAGATAAGCCCATTCTTCATAATTCTGGTACATTTAGTTGTTATATACACATTGCAAATGGTGGCTCATGTTCAGTTTACCATAAAAAAAGTCTCTTTTGAGCTCCAGCCATTGACCCTTTTTGACAACCTTCAAAGCTTCTATCATACCTCTCCCTCCAAAAAACTTTTAATTTATTTATTTATGTACATATCTATCTATTTTCTAGATTATCTATTTTATAACATACTTATGGGACATTAAGATGACCATCATGGGGGGTTAGACAGAACGCATCACCATGCCGATTCCATGGTCATAATAGTCACAAAGGGAGTAACATCTTTTCTCCACCTTTTTTATAAATGAAGCTTAACTTTAAGAATAAACCATCAATAAGGGATCCAAACCTGTAGCAGAAATTGAACTATACTGGTAATCACAATCCTCCTGGTTGAGAGAGATTTGCCGAAGAGCAGCATTTCCTCTATCGACAACTAACAAAGAACAGGTAGGCCGAACATATACTACATCAAAATCATTAGAGAATTTCGCATCCTCGCTTGGGCCATCGCTGTACCCTGCAACATTTGATTTCCCTCCAGCAATGGTTGTCACACCTGCAAATAATTTTCAACCTCAGCAATGCTTTTTTTCTATAGCATCCACTGTTTTTCCCTTCAAAGAATAATTTGTAATAAAGTTTTCAACTTTAGAAAGGATCCAAAAAATCTAATACAATAATCTCAATCTTCTTTATTGCTACATGGATGTATCACTTATATATATTCTACTGTGCCACTTACAAATAAAATCCAAAACTTGGAAGCTATTCAAGTTTTATCAAACGCCAAAATGCATATTTATAGCCTAGCTTCTAGCTGTAAATTGCAATTATCAGGGCAACATGAATTTAATATACCAGCATCCCCAATCTTCCTGATGGCCAGGTTCAAGGTATCAGCAACATACACATTGCCTTTATCGTCCATGGTTATGCCTTTGGGATGATTAAAACGAGCGTCACTAGGTTTTCCATCCACATACCCTGTATAACCCTGAAAAGACCCAGCAACTAACCTTCCCCTGCTATCTGCAAAAACAAAAGTTTCAAGGAGAAAAAACGAACAAATATAAATTAAAAAAATCAGAATATGAAAACAGATCGTAGTGATCAGCCTGTAACATTTAAAATTCAATTTCACACATGCAATAACCTTCATTTGGAAACATGAAAACTGGTGAAAGTAATAGAAGACTGTACAAACTCTCATGTCGCTTTTGTGTCTGATAAATGAGAAGCTCCAGTAAACTAGACCACTAAACAGCCATGGCTTAGCTTTTTCAGTTGTCTTCCATTTTTTTTCATTTTTGCTTCTTTTCTTAACATGAAGGCTTAGCTAGTTTGCCTTTTTCTTTTCTTTCTGTGTCTTTTATTCTTCCTTACTTTATTTATTCCTATTATTTTTTGTTTTAGTATGAAGGCCTAATTGAATTGTTATCACCATTTTCTTGGATCTTGAATACTGAAAGATCTAGGGTGTCTAACTTAGCATTGCACCTTTCCAGAAAGAAAGTTCAGTATTTCCCCCTCCACAAGTAAATTTATGCATTCTTTCCAGCAACCAAGTGGAGCAGACATAAATAGAAATGACATCATTTTGAACATAATGGTTATTGCTATGGCCTATGAGCAAAATTAGCAAATAGGTGAATATCTAAGTAAATTAAACTCGAAACGATCAAATTCCAAATAGAGCTAATTATTGGAGTTGTAGCAAGCAAGAGGAGAAGAATAATCATACATTGAGATAATGGCGGAGTAATCCTAGCAATGTTGCTATTAGCTGCATCAATGGCAAAAAGTTCGCCATCCTCAGAGACATGGATTCTGTAAGGAACTACTCCAATCTCATTTCCTTCCACGACAGTTTCAACCAGGTATCCATTCTCAAACTGAAGAACATTCCCATCTGCATCAAACATACCATATGATATATATGGAATGGGATTAATGGCACGCACACATTTGAAATAACAACAACAAATACATAAACACTAACAAGTAAAACATGAAAATATATTTCCAATTATACATCTAAGAAGAATATTTGGAACAACCTGATTGGGGAATTTTGGAGGATGCCCTGGTCCATTTAAGAATAGATGAAAATTGTTTGATCAATGGCGCTGTTGAGTTTATGCAAAACAATACACAGGTGAAGCGACAGTGAGAAAACTTATTAAATAACAGTCAGGAAACAAGCATAATCAGTATCAAAGAAGAAGAACAGTAATTAGTACGAGGAAAGAAAAGGAGAGCGACACACAGAGAGTTACATTTTCGGTTTAGCACCATCAACACAAGATTTGAACAAAAGATGCCAAAAGTAAAATTAAAGTGAAGAAAAATGATTACATGAACGAAGTAAACAGATCAATCTAACCAAAACTGTTAGAAGGCAGAGAGAAAGAGAGAGGTAAGGTCATGGTTACCTGGAAGAGCAGCATGAGCTTGAAACTTGAGTGTACAAGCAAGAACAAGTGCTAAGAAGTTAAGAAAGATAAGGGAATTTTTCATGGCTCCGGAAAATGTCCAAGACTTTAAAAGATAGGAGAGATCAGTGGGATAAAGCAGAAGCAAACTAGCAACTGGGAGTTGAAAGCTTCGAGTTTATTCCAGTCCAATGGCGCTCGCTCGCTCCCTCCCTCCCTCCCTCCCCCTCTCTCTCTATCCCTCTCTCCCTCCCTGCTTTCTTTTCTTTTCTTTTTTTTTCTTTTCTTTTTTCTTCATATATATATATATATATATATATATATATATATTAAGTGAGTTTTTCTAGGAGGGTGGAGAAAGTTTTTTCAAACTTGCCGCTTTTTCCAACCGGCAAATGCTGCATCGATCGAGGATGCAGCACAAAAAAAAAGTTATCGATTTATTTTTATTATTATTTTTTATATTTTGCTATATAAATATTAAAAAAATATTTTTAATGAGTTTTTAATTTTTTTTTAGATATTTAAAAAAATACAAAATAAAAATATATATTTTAGTAGAAATCATCTGGAGCCACTGTCGTAGCTCTAACATGATGAGGAATCCTACCATCAATTTTTCTTGTTTTTATTTTAATTTTTTTTTAACTTCCTCTTATAATTATTCTGTAACAAAAATAGCACCATTATTTAAAATATTAAGATAGAAGAGCACCACTTAAAACTTTCATAAAATATTAAGGTTAGGTAGTTTGGTTTTTTTTTTTTTTTCATTAGCAAGCTTCGCTCATTAAGCTAAATGGGTTTTGCTACAAATCAGCCACTATTCACATCACACACCACACACTTATAACTTTTTATAGGATGTATGGATGTTTTTTATAGGGTGTATAGATGTTTTTCATAGGGTGTGAGTGTGTGAATGGTGAATAGTGGCTGATGAGAATAATTATTCAAGCTAAATAAATACATCAGAGTTTGGTAAATTTGTACAAAATTAGTTGGAGGGTCTTTTCCACTATAAAAACTTAATAAGAATTGAAGAATACTAATAAGGGATATGCTTTCATATTCTTTATTGAAAGCTGTCTATTGCACAATGTTGTGCATGTGTGAATTTTGAAACTGCTTAGCAAATACTTTATACAACTTATAATGGATTGTATTGTCCAATCTATTGTTTGCTTTGTATTAGAAATTGTCTGCAAGACCTACTTAGAATCACCTTGAATATAAGTTTTTTCCAAATTTATGTTTAGAACTTTTTGAATTGCTTATTAGCTATACAGAGGCTTCCCCAATATTTGGGTTTGTATTGTGTATAAGGGTTGTGTGAACAAAGATTGGAGTTTCATTGTCAGATTTACAAATTGATGCTGCTATGTTGCCATGGTCTTGAACTACTACATCAAATAACAGTGAATAAAAGCCTTACGGTGGGAGTTGCCTTGTAGACTCTTGCTGGTGAAATTTGGTGAACCATGTTTTGGAAACTTTGAGATAAATAGGTCTAGAGATGGGCTTATTGAGTTATAAATATCCTGATTTCTCAAAAACCAAATATTATACATGGCTAAAGTGGCTAAAAGTTAGAATGCTTGGGTGTCTTCCTCAAATATTGTCAAGTCAATAGCAGGATTGAGAATGATTATGATCCAATTTGAAATGGGTTGTTGGGCAAATTGAGCTATATTGATGGGTCATTTTGACTGCCTTCATAGGATTATTAAGAAGGGACAGTTAAGAAACAAGTGAGAGAGACTTTCATCTTCAGTGTGACAAAGGGGGCAAAGGAGTTGATCATCTTCTAGAGGTAGAAATCTTTTAAGAGTGATTTAATGGGCATCATGCCATGTCATGTTGCCCTTAAGTCTTAAAGGATAAGTTTTAAGCTGCATTTGGATACTAAGAGTAGGTATTCTCATAACTTTATTATTAATTTTTATCTATTTTTACTACTATTTATTACTTACTTTACCTATTTGTTATTACTTTACACATATTTTTTATTACTATTTATAATTATTCTCAACACCCAAACCCACCCTTTAATCTTTTGAAAGATAAGTTTTAATCTATCTTGCAATTTAAGTCTCCAAAGTTTATTCTAAGTTTCAGCAGAGTGGTGTGTGGGGTTTTTATTTTGAGAGTTTATCATGACAGCATAATTAGATTTGACCAAAAAAAAAGTTTCTGGTGTGCTCATTTGATCCTGTCACCAGTGGTTGAGTAATTATAGTTTGAGAGAGATAAATTTTGAATTTCATTGGCAGAGTGTGGGGAGAATAGAGCCTCATCTTCTTCCAAGTTGACTTTAGAGATTTGGAGCCAGTCAAGCAACCACCACTTTAAAGAATTAAAATGCTAAGAAGTAAAGTATCCGAAAAAAGGGGAAATTTTTCTGAATATGGAAATCTATTTTTCTATTATTATTGAATTTTAGTTTATTAAGGTATAGTATTTGTGAGTTTTAAATCAAAATCTTATCTGATTATATATGTGCCAAATTATTAAATTTAAAGAAAACACTAGCATGTATTTTATAGAATTTAATGACAAATTCGAATAAATATAAAGGAGTATATAAATATCAAAATACATTTAAATAGTATTTCTAATTTTTTGTAATCATTATGTTTTCAAATACGAGGTCAATTTAAATGTATTGTATAAGAGTAACGCTACAAACAGTCGTAGAGTGTACAAGTGCTATGCAATCGCATTAAAAAAGAGTGTGATATATTATTAAAAAATTAATTTATTTTCACGCGAGTCCTATATTTATTCATATTTTTCAAAATAATTGCACGATATTTACATATTCAAAATTGTAATTATAATTTATCTAATGAAAATATATGGTAGAGTTGAATATAAATAAGTTTTTAAGATTAATTTTTATAAAATTGTTTAGATTTTTACTTTTGGATTGAATGGAAATTAAGATAATATACTTTTTAAAATTTGAAAACGTTTGATTTGATTTTGGATTTTTTTTAAAATAATTATGAGATTAAAAAAAATAAAAAAATAAAAAAACACGCAGATTATTTCTCCTTGTCTATCTGCCGGTCCACGGTTGGACAGAAGAAAACAAATTATAGAATCCGTCAAATATGCCGTCTCCTCTGATCCACGTCACTTTCATCTCACACGTGTCAAATCTTAATTCGTTTGACCTTGTCACTCTCACATACCTTTAAGCCCAGCCCCGAAACCCTCATTCTTCCCCGAGGCTCGTTCAGATCCATCTGCTCTCCAACCAATTTCTCAGAGAGATTTAATCGATTCGTGCAGATCTTCGGTTGGTTTCTCGACCTGAAATTATCTGGCTGTATCTCTCTCCCTATCTCTTAAGATGTATAGATCTCTTAGATTTTCGGATATATTCATGTATGTAATCATATATGTTGGTATTCATGTGTATACGACTATTTTTTTTAATATATTCGAATTTCTTATTGAATATATGAATGCCTGGTTTCATTTTTTTTTTTTGGCCTCTGTAGCATCCGTTTTATCTTTAATGTGCTTTTAATTATCGAAATAAGATATGGGTAGATCACCATGTAGTTATCTGATTAACTGAACGTTTTGCATGGCCATGTTTACTTGTTTAGTATTGGAAATGAAATTTGTATCTTATTTTTAAGAACCCAATTTGTAAATGGAGGCAAAAGGATTATCTTCTGCTTCTTCTTTTCTGCTTTCTCTTCATTCTTATTTTTCCTTCAGTTGAAAAAGGGCTAAAACAACTTATCAGAAAAGAGAAAAAGGGTTAAAAGGTGTTGAAAATGACTGTTTCCTGTTTGCTGAGAGTGAGGTCAGTTTTTTTTTTTTATTTAAAATAAAAAAGCAGATATGAAAGAAATTTGTATGGTTTCACTGCGTTACCAAACACATGTATGGCAGCTCTCTATATGGAGTTTTCAGAGACGGAGACCCGTTCTCCCTGTGTATACCCTTAGCTAGAAGTTAGAAATTGTATCTTCTATGCAGGATAGCGTGTTTAGCTCTCTGGCCGCCATCTGAAAAATCAGTTTGCATCCTATATTGAAGACCCGCCTGGTGTTCTTCAAAATATTAGAACAATAGATTGGAATCTGATAGTTCACTGTTTTTAAAACCCTGTTTGATTTGGAAATGTAGATTAATTCATTTCAAGTGGGGAAGAGTGGATCTATGATTTAAAACTCTGGGGGTGCCGCGTGAAATAGAGACTATGATTTTTCTGCAACTGTCGAGTGGGGAAGAGTCACAGAACAGGTCGATGGAGTTAGGCGAGACCTCAATGGCAGTTGCAGCTCCTTTTCTTCCACAGGTGGCTGAGGGAACTCAAGACTCGGCTTTGGTAGTGACTAATATTGACAATGGGCCTTCTGTCGAGGGGATGGAGGACCCAACCCCTTTATGCACAATCTCCCCTAGTTTGGATCTATCGGCATCAGATTGGGTGTTTAAGAAGGTTGAGGAGATGTATTCTTCACTTGGTATTTCTTGTGTAGGCTATGAGGACCAATTCAGAGCCCTTCTTATTGCTATTGAAAATAGTCGTTCGAAGTCGACCACGAAGCGAGAAAGGGAACTTAAAAGACTTTCTTGCTCCATCAACTATGAAGCCAAAGAAGGAGGGGGTGGAAGAGATATATTGAAAGGGAGGGGCACTCTTGTTAATTATGAAACCTAAACTTTTGTCGTGGAACGTGAGGGGGCTGAATGACTGTAACAAACGTCTTCGTATAAGATCTTTATTGCGGTCATGGAAAGTGGATATAGTGTGCTTTCAAGAGACTAAGTTAAGGGTAGTGGATAGAAGAATAATCCGTAGCTTGTGGGGGTGTGCCTATGTAGGGTGGTCCTACTTGGCATCTTTGGGTGCTTCCGGGGGAGTTCTTTTAATGTGGGACAAAAGAGTGGTGGAGTCGGGTGAGGATTGTGTAGGAAATTTTTCGGTAGCTAGTTGCTTCAAAAATACGATTGATGGACGGGAATGGGCTTTTGCGGGTATTTATGGTCCAAATTTGGATAGTGAGAGGAGACGACTATGGGAGGAATTGGCGGGTCTCATTTATTTATGGGAGGTGCCGTGGTGCATGGGGGGAGATTTTAATGTTGTTCGTTTTCCTAGCGAGCGTTCGGGGACTCATCACCACTCGATAGCTATGGAGGAGTTCTCAGAGTTTGTTTTTGATTTAGATCTGATGGATCTTCCTCTTTTAGGGGGTGAGTTCACATGGTCTAATGTTCGGGGATGGTCGAGACTGGATAGGTTTCTCGTCTCCCCGTCTTGGGAAGCGCACTTTCCGGATCTATCACAGAAACGCTTGCCACGTGTGCTTTCTGACCATTTCCCTATTGTCTTGGATTGTGGTGGTATTAATGGTAGACGCAGACCTTTCAAGTTCGAAAATATGTGGTTAGCGGCGGAGGGCTTCGTGGATAAGGTGAGTTCTTGGTGGTCCTCATATTTGTTTACAGGCAATCCCAGTTTTATTCTAGCTTGTAAACTCAAAGCTTTGAAGGAAGATCTAAAGAAGTGGAATTTGGAAGTGTTTGGCAATATTGACAATCAAAAGAATACTCTCATGGAGGAACTACGAGACCTTGAGGAAAAGGAATTGATGGGAGACCTTTCGGAGGAGGCCCTTGCTAGAAAAAGGGCGATTGTAACTGACCTGGAGCGAGTACTTTTGATGGAAGAGATTTCGTGGCGACAAAAATCCAGGGCCCTTTGGCTAAAAGAGGGTGATAAATGTACGAAGTTTTTTCACAAAGTGGCAAATTCACATCGACGCAGCAACACGATTGAGTCACTCCACTCAGGTACTCAAGTGCTTGCATCCACTGATGAGTTGGAAAATCATATTGTGCAACACTTTGAGAACCTACTTTCTGAACCGGTAGGCTTGAGGCCAAAACTTGATGGCTTGCCTTTTGAGTCTATTGATTCACAAAGTGCAAATGGTTTGGAAAGGGCGTTTGAGGAAGATGAAGTGGTTAAGGTTATTCGTAGCATGGCAAAGGACAAGGCACCAGGCCCAGATGGATTCTCGATGGGTTTTTTTCAGGTTTGTTGGGATGTTGTGAAAGGTGACATTATGTAGGTTTTTGCAGAATTCCACTCTTTCCATAAATTTGAGAAAAGCCTTAACGCGACATTCGTTGCTCTTATCCCCAAAAAAAATGGGGTTGAGGTAATTGAAGATTTTCGCCCCATAAGCCTCGTGAGTGGAGTCTATAAAATTATTTCTAAAGTCCTGGCAAATAGGCTTAGCTTAGTGATGGAACACATTATTTATAAGCCTCAAAATGCTTTCATCAGAGGGAGACAGATCTTGGATTCAGTGTTAATAGCCAATGAGTGCCTAGATCATCGGCTGAGGGAAGGAGTCCCAGGTATTCTTTGCAAACTTGACATGGAAAAGGCTTATGATCATGTGAATTGGGACTTCCTTTTGTATTCGCTAGGGAGGTGTGGTTTTGGTGACAAGTGGATCTCATGGATTCGGTATTGTATATCTACCGTTCGTTTCTCAGTGTTAGTAAATGGCACTCCTGCTGGGTTTTTTAACAGCTCTCGTGGTCTGAGGCAGGGAGATCCCTTGTCTCCTTTCTTGTTCGTCATTGTAATGGAGGCTCTTGGTAGGTTGGTGAAGGCTGCTGTTGGCGGAGGTTTTTTAACCGGTTTTTCAGTGGGTAATGGCACAAATGGGCCTACTTCTCTCTCTCATCTCCTTTTTGCAGATGATACTCTCTTATTTTGTGATGCGGATACTGGTCAGATACAATCTAAACGAGCGCTTTTGCTTTGTTTTGAAGCAGTGTCGGGTCTTAAGGTTAATCTTAACAAATCCGAGCTGGTTGCGGTGGGTGTGGTGCCTAATATTAACAACTTGGCGCGGTTGTTGGATTGCAAGGTCTCTTCCTTGCCTATGAAATATTTGGGTCTACCGCTTGGAGCCAATTTTAAGGCTCGAGCCATATGGGAGGGGGTGGTGGAGAAAGTTGAGAGGAAGCTTGCTGGGTGGAAACGGATGTATCTATCGAAAGGGGGGCGACTCACTTTAATTAAGAGTTCTTTATCCAATCTCCCCACTTTTTTCCTCTCACTTTTTCCTTTACCTGCAGGGGTGGCAAATAGAATTGAGAGTCTATTCCGGGCTTTCCTGTGGGGGGGAATGGGGGAGGAAACAAAATTCCATTTAGTAAAGGTTTGCTCTCCAATTCAGAATGGAGGCTTGGGAATATGTAATTTGCGAACGTTCAATAAAGCCTTATTGGGTAAATGGTTGTGGAGGTACCACTCAGAGGGGAACACGCTTTGGAAGGAGATCATCGATTCTAGACATGGGAGTGCGTGGGCAGGCTGGTGCTCCAATGAAGTAAGGGGAGGACATGGTGTGGGCTTATGGAAATTCATTAGGAGGGGATGGCAGGGTTTCGAAAGTCACATACGATTCGTGGTGGGAGATGGCTCCAGAATAAGATTCTGGCATGATGTTTGGTGTGGAGAGTGTGCATTACACAGGTCATTCCCAGCACTCTATAGTATTGCAGCTAATAGAGAGGCCTCTGTTGCAGATATGAGAGTATTCTCCCAGGGATCTTATCAGTGGAATATTCTTTTTACTAGAAATATCCAAGATTGGGAACTGTAGATTGTGTCTGATTTTTTCAGGTTACTTTATTCTTTGGGAAATACGGCCCAAGTGGATAGGTTACAATGGAGGGCTAAGGAGGATAAAAAATGCACAGTTAGAACATACTACAAGATTCTGACAACACAAGGTCATGGATCATTCCCATGGAAGAGAATTTGGAAATCACGGGTGCCTACTAAGGTAGCTTTCTTCGTATGGACTACTGCTCTTGGGAAGATCTTGACGACGGACAATCTGAGAAAGAGGGGACTCATAGTAATGGATTGGTGTTATTTGTGCAAGAAACAGGGAGAGTCTGTAGATCACTTACTCTTGCATTGTGAGGTCACGAGGGGCTTATGGCATGAGATTTTTAGAAGAATGGACATTGCTTGGGTAATGCCTCCGCTGGTGGTGGACTTATTAGCTTGTTGGAAGGAGCTTCGGGGCTGTCCCCAAGTGGCGGCCGTATGGAAGATGATCCCGCTATGTATCATGTGGTGCACATGGTTGGAGAGAAATGAAAGATGTTTTGAAGATAGGGAACGTACAATGGAGGAGCTTCAGAATTTTTTTATGCGTACATTAATGTTGTGGTTCTCAGCTATTGTACTTGATGGAAACAATGTCCATGACTTTCTTTCCTTAGCTAGAATGTAATTAGGTGTTCTTTTGTATACTTCCTGTGTACACGGGCTATGCCTTTTTCATTTGTATGAATAAAAACTTCTTATTACTTATCAAAAAAAAAAAAATTCATTTCAAGAATTGATTTGGGAAATAGAACTGATAACTCATTATTTTCTGGTTTGAAAATGAAAATCTCAGTTTCTTAGAAAGTGTGTAACAAAGGTCATAGTTTTTATGAAAAATGGTTCGTTTTTTTTTTTTTTTGTTATAAGTAAGAGGTAAATTTTATTAAAGAGAATGAAATATGTACACAGGAAGTATACAGAAAAAAGCCTAAATACATTCTAGAAGCGCTACATTAAATATAAGAAATCATGACCATTGGTTCCATCGAGCACAATGGCTGAAAAACATAACAATAATGTGTGTAAAAAAAATTCTGAAGCACTGCCATAGTGCGCTCCCTATCTTCATAGCACCGTGCATTTCTTCCGACCAAGTACACCACATAATGCACAACGGTATCATCTTCCATACTGCTGCCACCTGAGGACAGCCATAAATGTCATTCCAACAAGCAAGTCAACCACCCTCAATGGCATTACCCAAGAAACATTAACTCTTCTAAAAATCTCTTCCACAATGTTCTTGTCACCTCACAATGCAATAATAAGTGATCCACTGATTCTCCATGTTTTTTGCACAAATAACACCTATCCATCACAATGAGTTCCCTCCTCCTTAAATTGTCCGTGGTCAGAATGTTCCCAAGAGAAGCTGTCCATACAAAAAAAACTACTTTGGAAGGCACGCGGGACCTCCAAATAATTTTCCACGGGAAATGTACATTACCTTGTATCGCCAGAATTTTGTAATATGCCTTAACTGTGAACTTCTTGCTGCTGTTGGACCTCCACTGTATCCTATACCCCTGTGCCATTATACTTCCTGTGGAGTAAATCAATCTATGAAAAATGGGTTCATATTCATGGCATTTTTCCGAGACTTTTTTTTTCCAATATTTCGAAAGGCAAATTGATGTTTGTTTCTTTTCTTTTAATTTTTGTTCGTTTTCAGCTAGAAGCACTCATTATTTTAACCTTTCTTTTTCTTGCTAGGCAGTTGTCATTTCAACCACAGGGTTTGCTCTATACCAACATTAACTATTTGTTTGTACTCCCTCGTTTGTTTTTCTACATATTACTGGTCTTAAAGGCAGTTTTCATTTGAATCGGGGAATCTGTTCTATATAGATGGCATTCATTGCCTGTTTTATATTCAACATTGTACTCATTTATTCCTTTAATGGCTGTGTAGATTGGGTTGAACTAGTTTGTACGAAGTAAGATGGGAGGAGGATTTAGGGTGCTTCATTTGGTCAGACCATTTCTGTCATTTCTGCCTGAAGTTCAGAGTGCTGATAGAAAAATTCCATTCAGAGAGAAGGTCATCTATACTGTGATCGCTCTTTTCATTTTCTTGGTTTGCAGTCAGCTTCCTCTCTATGGCATACACTCCACAACAGGTGCAGACCCATTCTATTGGATGCGTGTTATTCTTGCTTCGAACCGTGGGACAGTCATGGAACTTGGAATCACCCCAATTGTGACTTCTGGACTGGTGATGCAACTCCTTGCGGGGTCAAAGATCATTGAAGTGGACAACAATGTACGTGAAGATCGTGCCCTCTTGTAAGTCTCTTTTGAGAAGAATTTGTATATAAGCTTTTTGGGCCTAGTATTTAATTACTCATTTGATTTTATGTCCCAGTCTGTTATCAGACAACCAAATTTTTGTAAATCATTGGCTTGGGTTTGCATTGATTAGTCATTTTCATGTATGTTCTCCATGCATCATTTTTTACAAGTTTGCTCCCTATATTGTTGTGCGTATTGATTATTAAAGCTTTTTCTTTGGGATGCTCCCTCCAAAGCACTAAACTGCTTCTTCTTTTTTTCCCCATTAACTGTGACTGGATTTTGCAACTTGTGCTCGTTGTTTGACATGATGGTTTTTCCTTTTTCCTTCGCAGAAATGGTGCACAGAAGTTACTTGGCATCCTTATAGCTGTGGGTGAGGCGGTTGCATATGTTCTCTCTGGGATGTATGGTAGTGTTGGCCAACTTGGAGTAGGAAATGCCATTCTTATTATCATACAGCTCTGCTTTGCTGGTATCATTGTTATATGTTTAGATGAGCTGCTTCAGAAAGGATATGGTCTAGGCTCGGGAATTTCACTTTTCATAGCTACCAATATCTGGTAAGTGTTTTAATTTGTTTTACTGATTTAAAAAATAATAATAATAAAAATAAAAAATCTTACTGACATACAGGTCATTTGAACTTTCAAGCCTGGAGGAGCTCAAAATTTTCTTCCTTCAATACTCTCTTCCTTTGGACAGCTTTTATAGACTTTAATGGGCTTAACTTCATGTTTTCTTGTATATTTTTCTTCTTCTAGTTAGGCATCCCTCTTATATACATCCTGCATACTCGGGTTGCACCTTTTAGGTAGTGAAATTCATATTTTTTGATAAGTAAAAAAGATCCTCTATATACTCATAAAAGAATTTACTCGAGGGACTGGTATCTTTTTTGGAACGCATTTCGTTCCTTTAAAAAAAAAAATGTATTTCCTGATGAATATTTGAATATATATTATTCTTTGTCAGTGAAACCATTATCTGGAAAGCATTTAGCCCCACCACTATTAACAGTGGGCGAGGCGCTGAATTTGAGGGTGCTGTTATTGCTCTATTCCATCTGCTGATAACTCGAACGGACAAGGTTCGTGCTCTTCGTGAGGCTTTTTACCGGCAGAATCTTCCAAACGTGACAAACCTCCTTGCTACAGTCCTGGTTTTCCTAATTGTAATCTACTTCCAAGGTTTCCGTGTGGTTTTGCCTGTGAGGTCAAAGAATGCCAGAGGACAGCAGGGTTCTTATCCAATCAAGCTGTTCTATACCTCCAATATGCCCATTATTCTACATTCTGCACTCGTGTCCAATCTTTACTTTATCTCCCAGGTACTGATATTTTATGCTTGTAATCACAACCTGGATGTGACCTTCCGCATTACCGTTTGATTAATATATTGTATTTGTGCAGCTGCTATACAGGAGGTACAGTGGAAATTTTCTGGTAAATCTTTTGGGTAAATGGAAGGAATCTGAATATTCAAGTGGTCATTCTATACCTGTTGGTGGTCTTGCATATTATATCACTGCACCGTCAAGGTAATTTAGCATTTACCCCTTGTTGAGATTGCATTATTTCTTATACACCATGCATTGTTATTGTACTTGGATATGGGTTATCATCATGAGCAATAAATATGATAAGATGCAGATAGCTAATGAGCTCTAGTTCAAATGATACTTCCCTTTTATGATACAATCGCAGAGATTTATCAAGTATTGGATATCTAAGATACAATAGGGTCAGGATACATTAATTAATTGATTGTGTGCGTGTGTGACACAGTAAGTTTGCACAACCTACATCCTTATCCTCCATCTCTTTCTCATAGGCTAAGGTGGTACCATTTGAGCTAGATTTAATTGACTACTAATAGATGTTGAATAGTATATAAATATCTTTTTTAAATACGCACGAAGCTAAGATTTTGTATACAAGTATAAATTTGTATAAATGAAATTCTAACATTAAAACTGAAAATAAAAAAAGAAGTGATCTCACAATCCACGTTTGCCATTTATAAATTGGGAATTCTGAAGTTGTTAACTTTAAAGAAATTATATTTTGTATTCTATGTAGAACCCGTTTTTTCTTAAGAAAAATTCAGTTTTTACACTGGAACATATTGGTGTTGTATCTGACCCTTAATTTTCTGTATCTCTCATTGATAAAATATTTATTTCTTTAGTCTATGTATGTAAATCCTCTGTCTTCTGCCATATACATATTGAGAAGGTTTTAATACATGGGCATGGCTGCTAATTGAAGAATCTGTGCTACCCTGCAAGTTGCGTGAATTTACTCCTTGCCTTATTGATACTGGAAATCTCTATTGATACTATTCTACATTTTCAGCTTAGCTGATATGGCAGCCAATCCTTTCCATGCGCTGTTCTATCTAATCTTTATGTTGTCAGCATGTGCACTGTTCTCAAAAACTTGGATTGAAGTTTCAGGATCATCTGCTAGAGATGTTGCCAAGCAACTCAAGGTAAGAATTCTCTGCGATCCAAGTTCAGCTTCAGTTGTACAAATATATATATATATATTTATATATGAGACACAAGTTTCTCGTGTGCGTGCATGTTGGGAGATGGAATTCTTGGCGTTTTGAGCTTGAAATTGGTCATATCTTATGGCATACAAACTGCTATGAGTTTGAATTGGTCCAGTAATGCTTGCAAAATTATTTTGGTTCGACTGTCTGCATGCATTTTTTATTCAAAATATTTTAATATGTTGTATTTGGGGTCAATTTAGTTTCCAACTTGGACTCAAGCTCTTTATATTAAAAACTACCCTTGTATAATTTTTGTTTAAGTCATGGAAGTCCATTCCAAAATACGGGCAGCATGTCATTTTATGTATACCTTCTGCTGAGTTTGCAGGAACAACAAATGGTGATGCCCGGGCATCGTGAGTCAAACTTACAGAAGGAGCTGAACCGCTACATACCCACCGCAGCAGCATTTGGAGGCATGTGTATTGGTGCATTGACTGTGTTGGCAGATTTCATGGGAGCAATTGGTTCTGGGACAGGAATTCTGCTTGCGGTGACAATCATTTATCAGTACTTTGAAACATTTGAAAAGGAAAGAGCGAGTGAGCTCGGCTTCTTTGGTTTCTAAGCTTACATCTCATTGCCAGAAGTTATGCCTGGTACCTTGGCGGTGCTACCGAGTACTGAGCTCCCCTGCAGTTTTGGTGGACTGAGAGATGTAAGTAGGTCCTTTTTAACACGAAAGAGTTGGGTTCAAGATGTTAGGGCCTAGGGGTAGTTTGTTAGTACTGAGACAAGCATCACTTGTTGTATCTGTTATTTGTTTTGCCCCTTTAAGACATATACCTTACTCCCATATTAATACTCCTCTACCATTGGACCTTTTACGAGGGCCATGGATCTTTAAGATTACTGGTTTTAGGCTTCCGAGAGGCTATTAGAAATGAAATTGACCAATGTTCTTTAGATATTTTTTTTATGTGATGAAAATTGCCTAATTTAGATTCCTTGCATTTCTTGTGTGTTTTTCATTCACTTTTGTCGAATAGGGTAGTGTAGCCTGTGATTGCCTAGCGACACCAAAATGAGGCAGATAGTGTCGTTTAAGCGAGATTATGGAATATTTAGAAGTATTGAAAACTGAAACATTCCGTGTCTTCCCGCTGCATATTCTTGCTTAAAATATCGTGTTTTTTTTTTATAACAGGGAAAATTTGTAGCTCTTAGTCTATCT
Organism: Carya cathayensis; assembly: GCA_011037825.1. Classification (NCBI taxonomy): domain Eukaryota; kingdom Viridiplantae; phylum Streptophyta; class Magnoliopsida; order Fagales; family Juglandaceae; genus Carya; species Carya cathayensis. The sequence goes on along the minus strand of QGSO01000157.1, from coordinate 2,584,310 downwards.
TTTTTTTAAAAAAAAAAAAAAAAAAAGACAAGTTTTTTTTATTGAACATTCTATAAAATTAAATTATTTTTTAATTCTTTCCTCTACTGATAATTGTGTCCCGTCAACCTAAGATACCTGAAAAAACGATTTTGAAGAAAAATGTGTCTATATGTGAAAAAGGAAGAGATTCAAAATTAGTCATTCTGTATTTTATCTTATTTTATTTTTATTTTTATTTTTATTTTGAGATCAAGCAAACTCCTTTTCCATTCCTTTATAACAATGTCAAGTACAATCATTCCATTTATCTCAATACAATAGCACTAATTTCATTTGGTCCTCTTCCATCTATATTTGCTCCCCATTATTTGTAGAGCCTTCTGTGCTAATATATGAGCAGCTCCATTTCCTTCACAATAGATGATTTAGTTTATTTTATTTTTTTTAATGTTGAAGAACCTCTTCAAGGCAGGGTCTTTCGGACCCATCCATTTAGAGTAAATCTCGGTCCTGTGCACCGCATTATAGGAAGTTTTCCTACATTGAACTGGTTAAATTCCTGACTTTTCACCAGAAAGTGCGGCTTTAAATGATTGTTTACATCCATGAAGTGTTGAATCTTAGATCTTGAAATGAGTGATATCACAAAATCAAAGCTTTCACCACTTTGGCCAATCGGGGTTCCTCGATAGATGAATTGAGCTTGCCAATCTGTTCTCAAGGAAATGATATGTTTAATATTTGCCAATATCTGTCCTGTCCATGTCAAATCTTGCTCGGTTGCTTGCACTCTTCAATTGCTTGCTTGCACTCTTCAATTGCTTGGATCACATTCTTAGCAACTCATTCAAACACTACATCTTTTACTTTTAGATAAAAACATATTTCAATTGACCCTTACTATTTCTAGCAATTACATCAATCCTCAAAGTCCATCCAATATTACTTTTAGATAAGAACATATTTCAATTGACCCTTACTATTTCTAGCAATTACATCAATCCCCAAAGTCCATCCAATATCATATTATCATGACCATTATCTTGAAAATGACTTCTAAACGAAGGCTGGCAAGTTAATATAGCTTTTTTACGCAACAATGGTTGTGTTCATCATACACATCACGAGTTTTGCTACTCATATCTCAGACACAACACTCTATATTTTTATAAAAGAAATATATATTTTTCTTAAACTAATTAAATTCTTCTGTTTATCGTCTATATACCATACATTCAGTAAGAAAAAAAAAATTAAAAATTAAAAAATTATATGTAGTGTGTAGTATATAGTGTAGAGACAACTAGTAGAATATTTCTACATATCATATGCTCTGCTCCAAACCAACCGTGCATTAATAGCAAATGCCCAGAAACACAACACGAGAAACACAACATTCGTGGGCCATGCATGTTTTTTTCCCCTCATCCAATTAGTCCCGAGTCATCTATTATCCGAATTAAGATAATAATTTTTTAATTCAAATATTTTTTAATAATTAGAAAATAGAAGAAATCTGATCAGTATTATACACCCCCAATTTGGGTCACGTGTATAGATATTTTGTTTTTAATTTGTTATTTCCATAATTACTGTGTCATTTTCATGGGATTTTTTTGGACAAATGAAATTGCTTTAAATAATTGAAAGTAATTAAATATGTTGGGCCCTGTTGTGTTTAGATATTGAGCTGAGTTCTTTATGAATAGTAATGAGTTGAGTTGATAAAATGAGTTATATGAGGTTCATCTAAAATGAGTTTATATGTGTTTGAGTGTTAAGATTAATTTAATACTATTTATAAAAAGTTGAAAAAGGTTATAGGTCCACGTATAAAGAGATGTTGATGTAAAAAAAATTGTGGGTCTCACGTGTAAATATGTTTTTAGTTGATATAAGTTTAGTAATTTAAGAGTAAAGTATTTAGATATTAAACTCAGTTCAAAATTAGACTAAATTAAATTGACCTCAGTTAAATCTTACAACCAAACAGGACCTTAAAGATTGCCACCGCCTTTTAGACCACAACCACATGTATCTATGTCATGTACTTGACCAATTCGATTATCAAATGTCACAGAAAGAATTATCTCTATTTTGTATTATAATTATTATAATTTATGAGCCAAGTGGATCATATTTCTTAATCAATGATGTTTTAAAGAATGCTCTAACCGACCATGTCGGGACCTGTGATTAAGGCCTAATACCAAGTGTCAAATTCAGTGCTTAAATAACCAAACTTTTCATACTACAAAGTTTTAGCCTTTGTTATTATTATTATTTTATCATTATAAAATTATACAAAAATAAATTTATAAATTGATGTATCTCAATATGGTACGTTTAATTACAAAGTTGTTTTTATTGTAAAGGGGATATAACGTATCATACGAAATATGCCAATTTATAAGTTTACAAATTACTTTTATATAATATTTTTGTAATTGCAGTACTTTTAAAACAATATAGTTGAACCTTTTTTTTCTTTTTTTTAACCCAATTGACAAAACCGGCATGTTTTTGGTTTAAATAAGGAGAAGCATGAATAATTAAAACTTAAGATATGATTTAACATATGTTTGTAATAAAAGGGTGGTTTAAATAAATATTAGAGTAAATTTAACATGTATTTGTTGGTTGATCACTTCTCAAATCATTCAAGCTTCTGCTTATAAAAATTATCGTGTCTAATCAATAATCACAATAGTTGTTATCTGATCGGACCTATTTCAACAATTTTCTTTTAGAAAATAAATATATAAGATGTATTTTGGGGGTAATTAAGGGAAAGATTTGTTACAAAATTTGGTGAAACTACATACTCGATGGTCATTTTCTTTACTGTCAGACAGCTTAGTTATACTTTTATTTTTTTATTTTTTATTATTTAACTTAGTTGTTAAAGAAGTATTTTTTAGTGATGTTGTGAATTTTTTTATTCAAAAATTAAAAAAAATTAATTTTTTTGCCTTATTCAATGGGTTCTCGTGCTACATCCCTCGGAGGGATGTACTGCTATTTCCAAACCCCCCCTTTTTTTAAAATATCATTTTTCATTCATTCATTAAGAGAAATCTACATCCATGACTAGATACATACATAGATATCCTCATATTAATCAATTGAAACTCCATCAATATACTGATGGACTGATCTGGATTTCATTGCTGTTGATACTCTTTATAAACAAACATTCAAGAGATAACACTCTGCCTAAATAGAGACTCAATCACATCCTACGTAGAAAGGGATAACTCAACCTCTATAGACACAATTGTCTAGAGATGAACTCCTTTTTTATTTTTACTATACAATAAGGAAAACAATAATGAAAAATAGTGGATTACAGTTTGAACTAATTCCGATAGGCTTTAACAACGCGTGAAGGTAACAAGCTTGTTTATTTTCAGTCACAAAAATTATATCTAAAAAAGATCTGGTGGTGATGATTTCAGTGATCCGGCGCATGTGGCTATAAGAGTTGCCGGAAGCGGTGGTGCATGAGGACCACATGCAGTTGTGAGTAGCACGTGATGACCATGCATTGTGATTTTTGCAAAATCGCCACAATCCTGTAAACGATTTGTGGTCTGAGAGTTTTTTTGTGTTGTGCGTATCTCTTGAGAGTTGTCAGGAAATTATAAATCTAACTTTTTTAGCTTTTGATAGAGAAAAATAAACTAAAAAGAAGGGAATGAGATGAAAAAGGAGGATGTGAAAAAAGAAATGTTGGAAAGTGAGGAAGAAAGAGGATGAGGCTCTTCCTCTAGCAAAAATCAAATCTTGAGGGTTTTTTTTTATTTTTTTTTTCTTTCACAGGGGGGAGGGATCAACTTTTGGTATTAGGTTGTAAATGAGTTTTGTTTTTTCATTCCAAACCCTTAGTTTATAAATTGAGTTAAAAATACATCTCCATTTAAATTAACTCATTCATTAAAGTTTAACCAGATTTATAGATTTGTATTAATTATCCTTGTGATGTCATTTGAAAATGATTCTTAACCGTTAACATTGATAATTAGATTGAATTAATAATTTTTTTTATTAATTTGTTTAAGAGAAACCATATTTATAGTAATAGAATGTTCAAGTTTCACTCATTTTCATTAAAAAAAAAAGAAGCATAAATCAGGTTTCATATAAAAGAATAATTTTTTTAATAGTAAATTCTATTTTTTTTTAAATTGCGTACGTAAAACTTAGATACCTTAAGACTGTATCTAATAGTATCCAAATTTTAAATCAGTAATGCTATACATAGTCTTAAAGTATGCAAGTCTAGCATATTATTTAAAAAAAAAAAAGTAGGATCTACTATTAAAAAATAAATTTTCTATTTGAATTTTAAATTTATCTATTTTTTTAATGGAAGTATATGTAGCTTACACACTCTTAAAAAGTAAATATTATTTATTTATTTAATAAAAAATAATACTAAATATAATTTTATGATGTACAAATTCTACATAATTTTATTAAAAAAGTGAATTTGATTATTAAAAAATAATTTGATTATTATATAAATATCAAATTTATTTATTTAAAAAAAAGATACGCGAAATTTATTTTAAAACCGTATAAATTATTTTTCTAAATAATAGATGTGCGGTCCCAGAATAAGACGGTGCTGGGACCCGCAGTTGTACAGCTCGCCACTTTGCCAGCAAGATCCCACTCGTACGAGTTTTATGTCTAAGCATTTACACGGGAGGAAATTTATTTTAATGATAAATTAAGGCCGTTCGTTTTCCAATGCCCACCTGCCACCTACGCAAGGTCTGCGAATACGTCTCAGATTTCCCCCTCCCTAATTGCCCCAAAATACCCTTACCGACCCCACGATCTCCAGCCACCCTTCACTCACAACGGATACGTAATAACTACCAAAACCAATGGCATTAGCTTAAACACCGAAATATCACCGATAGCGACAACAGCTTATGCCCTTTTAAATTCTCCCAACACTTGTCCTGTCGGACATCTTTCCAATCCTTGTCCTTTTTGGTCTTTTCATATCTTCTCTCTCTCTCGCCTCTGCAGCTCTGCTTGCGGCCTTGCTTATTTTGTTTTTCTCTGCCCCTCGAGCTCTGTTCTGTCCGTCTCTGTCTCTCTGTCTCCCCCCCTCTCTCTCTCTCTCGGAAAGTTTTCTGCTCTGTTTCTCTGTTTCTCTCTCTCTCTCTCTCTGAAACGCCTAGACCAAAGCCATTCAATATTTCTGCTCCAAACCCAACTCTCAAACCGGACGGGAAAAAAAATCTGTAGTAGAGGTAAAGAAAGACCGAGGGATATGTTTTTGTTCTTCCTCTGCTTCTAGTTCTGCCTAAAGTTCCTTCGTATGGTATCGTAAAGGGTCGGTTACGAAGCTTCGTAACCGACTTCATTTATTGCAGTGTTTATATATTTTTATTCATTTCTTTTGCAATTAATTTTACTTCCGGATTGGATGATCTTCCATTGTTTATTGCCCGTTTCAACAAAGGAAGATTCGTAGTGGGTTTTAGCAATAATAATGATAATTATTATAATATGTATGTATATTTCTTTTCGGTTGAGAATATCTAGAATAAATAAGGGTTTTCCCAGGGTTTTAGGCGCGTTTTTCTTTTGAGGCGAAGGTTAGTGCTTTTCACATCTTTAACGACAAAGTTTATCAACGCGTCTTTATTTATGGTTCATCCATTATTTTGTGGGTTCAAAACTATATTTTCCAGCGTTTTTAATAATACTTAACGTTTTTATTCTGTGACTCAATACTATTCCGTTTCGATTCCTACCCAAACGAAGAGTTCTGTTCTCGTCTCTGTATCTGTTTTCTTTTTTGTTACCGTGTTTTGTGAAGTATTTTGCTTCTGGCTGTGGAGGTTCTGTTTATTCTGCGTTATTTTTCTGTGGCCGAACTTTCTTGTTTCTGGTTTTGATGTTTTTTGTCTGTGGGGTTTAGTTGCAGGGTCGTAGAGGTCGCCGTTCGAGGATCGTTGTGGAGTTGTTTTCACTCTGTTTTCTTGAGGGTTACGTTTCTATGAAGAGAAGTCGATAAAAATCTTTTATTCGTGCAATTTTTCGTCATACTTTTTAAGGTACGGTAAATTTCCCCGGTATTTTATATCAACGGTTTTCATCGGTCAATATAATTTATGGACTTATGATGTTTGGACCAGCGGTCTGGTTTGTGTTGAGATTTATCTCCCGTGAGTTGCATGCCATTCTCTAAAGTGGGTTCTTGCCATTCTGGCAGCATGTCAGCATGAAAGGGATTGACCAATAAGGAATATAGGAAATATATATTTAATATGTTGAGGGGTCTTACTTGCTGGTTAAAGCAATTATGCAAGTATGGGTGCATTACATAAAAAAGAAGAAACATTATTAAACAATTGGGCACTAGCTGCTGATCCTTCTTAGCTGTGTCGAAATATATGGCATTAGACATAATAGGGGATTCATTATATCACTAAAAAAATGCTAGAAAATTGTTGGCCTAGACCCTAATGTTTGGATTCAAAATTATCTGATCTAATCATTCAACTTTTTCAAATTTTTAAACAAAATTTAATAGAAAATTCAACTTTTTAAAATATCAAAATAATAATATTAAAAAATAATATTATAACAATATTTTATTCAACTTTTAACTTTAATCTTATCTCAACTCATTATCTAAACCTCTCTTCTTGTCTTTGGTCTATGTTTTCCAGATCCCTTAATGTTCCGCAAACAGTTTTTAGTAGACAAGTCCCATAGGTGAAAGTCTAATTTACCTGGTCCATGTGATGTGAATATGTTGCATAGTTCTGTAGTTTAACCAGGTAATAAACATGTTGTGTTTGCATGGTCTTTGGGGTTCCTCATCATCAAAAAATAAAAATAAAAATTGGCCTAGCATAGGGTTTGTTGCTCTAAACTGGTCATGAAATCATTTCTTGTTCTATAAGGACTGGGATAAGACGAGGGCAGAGGATAAAGTTGTAGGATCAGGATAAGCTAGGTGCATATGTAATTGTACATTTTGGTAATGAAGCTGGAGATATGTTCTCAGTTTGTTGTAAGAACAACAATGCTCGAGAGGGGATTTTGTGTCTGTTGGATTATGGCTTTTGTGTCAAGTGCAGTGGCTCAAATCTTGACAAAACTTACTGCTACTCGTATCCAAAGGACGTGAAAACCTTTGGATTTAGAATGGTTCTGTGAAGTTTAAGGGAACTGATATTTCAGCATTTTCTTTTAAAAATGTTTTCATACTGCTTTTACATGATGGGATCTATATAGGACCCACCATGTGAGAGGGGTGGGTGTGGATATCCAAAATGGGTACTGAAGTAGCCCGTTGTGTGATAAATAAGGTCTAGATGAGACTTGAGTGGAAGGATTTCTGCCACAGAGTACTCATGGGGCCACATTATTTATGCAAAATCATGATTGGTGAGATAAATACTCCAATCCAGATATTCATTTTTATGGCCCCCCTCCCCTGGTCCATGCAAATTACTTAGTACCTGATCTTTTTGTGTCTTAAGCATGCTAACTCTAGGAATCCTATGGGATTTCATCAGACAAATGTAACTGTTTTTTTAAATAGTTTTTTGTCGAGGAATGACTGCATTTTACCATGCTCGATTGATTATGTTGGTAAATGTTTCTTTTGATCCCTGTTTACTTAGGCTTTGCCTAATTACGTGGATCAATAAAATCTTTCTTACTTATAAAAAAAAATGTTTCTTTTGATCCATTTTTCATAAAATGCATATCATATCTATATGGTTCTATTTACTTATAAAAAAAAATATATCTATATGGTTCTAGAAAATGGTGAGAAAATAACCATAGGGCTTAGATCTTTGTGCTATGCTCTATCTAGGTCCAAGGTTCAAATCCATGGGTGTAAACAATTTATAGGATCCACATTTCCTTAGTGAACAGCCGATGATTTATCTGATTTGTATGATGGGGACACATTACATGGGTCTGGGGTTTAACCGGGTTAAAGACTTGTTGTGCTTGCATGGTCTCCCGATTTCCTCGTACTAAAAAATATGGTGAGTAAATGGGCTTACATTTTTCATGAAATGTAGAACTATTGTGCGGGTAAATAGTATCAAAGATATGCCATGACAATCATCAAGCATGAATGAGTTAGTGATGTGAAAGAAATTTCTCAATTAGGTAGATCAACACTTAAGATGACAGTCTCAACTAGTAATTTTTTCTAAAGAAAAAAAAAACAACAATATTTTTGAAATTCGTTTTTTGCTTATTGTTTTTTGAAAAAAAAAAGGAATTCTCACAAAGAGTAATCGTGTTTCCCTTACTTTCCTTTTGTTTGTATACTCTGGAACCCTGTCCAGATAATAATTGAAGATTCCATCAGGATTGGTAGGTAGTCATCTAGGTTTAAACTCTGACTTTGCTGCCCTGACCAAATAAAAAGACCAATTTGACCCTTAAAACCTAACAAGGGTATTCGTATATAATAAAATATTCCATGTCTCTTTAACATTTTGACTATTTTTATGCTATGGAGGCTGTTAGGTGGACATTGTTGATTCTTAAGATCAGGCTTGATTTGACCAAAGGATGAGTGACACAGGAGAAATAAAAAATAAATAGTAATCTCCTCCAAATACTTATATATATTTTTTTCTATTGTATATTAGCTTCTGCAGCAATTTCTCGTTCACGACGCGTGTCTAGTGTTCAGTTGCGCAGCATTTAGACCTTTGAACCTTAAGCTTGTCTTTTGAGAGTGTCTTGGAATCTTTCCTCCCTATCTTCTTCATTCTGGTCCTTCTTTTCGGTTCAATTTACTTTTTCCTGCATCAAAATCCACTTTTTTACTCTTTTGAAAAGACTGCAAATTGGAAAATCTTAAGAAAATTCCATCCTCCATTGATGGCCTAGATCTAAGTCTAAAAGCATATTGCTTTTCTCTTTTGATCTACGCCCATCATTGTCTCAAATTCTTTTTTGCTACTTTAACTTCATATATTTTCATTTTCTCATTCCCTCTCTTCGTCAATTCCATCCTTTGGAGACATTTTGCAGATGGATTCTGTTAAATCATCGGACGTGACTCCTGCTAAGGGTAAATTGGGACGCACTTTTGCTAAAGTTCTTCACCTTCGAGTGGCAACTGGAGTTGCCCCGGTTGATGGAAATCAGAAGGTTAAGCCCCAAGAAAAGATCAAGAAAGACTGGAATGTTGGCAAGAGTGCAGCCCGAACTGGTAGTCGGTCTCCGCCTTTTGATAATGAAGAGGAGCTAGAGAATATGGTGGCCTTGCAAGCTCTTCTTGCCAAACTGTTTGCCACCATTTCATCCATTAAAGCTGCGTATGCTCAGCTACAGTATTCTCAGTCTCCTTATGATGCTGATGGTATTCAAGCTGCTGATCAAATGGTAGTCTCAGAGTTGAAGAATTTGTCTGAATTTAAGCAGAGTTACTTGAAGAGACAGTTCGATCCTTCACCAGAGACTGCAATGCTTTCAGCTGAAATTCAGGAGCAAAAGAGTGTTTTGAAAACCTATATTATAATGACGAAGAAATTGAATTCTCAGCTGAGGCTCAAAGATTCTGAACTTATATTTCTGCGAGAGAAATTGGACGAAGCCACTAAACAGAACAGGTTACTTGATAAGAGATTGAACCAAAGTGGGCAGTTATATGTGCTCGACAATCTTCACCATTCAGGCCTGACTCCTACACATCTTGTAACAGTTCTCCGGCATGCAGTTAAGTCCATTCGAAGTTTCGTCAGGTTGATGGTGGAGGAGATGAAATCTGCTGGTTGGGATATTCATGCAGCAGCAAATGCCATTGAACCGGGTGTGATTTATCTGAAAGATGATCACAAATGCTTCGTGTTCGAGTCCTTCGTTTGTAAGCAAATGTTCGAGGCTTTCAATTATCCAAACTTCTCTCTTCCAGACAAGTCTTTGCCAGGTAAAAGGCAGGAGCACCAACTGTTTTTTAGGCTATTCATGGACATGAAATCTGGGAAACCAAAGGAGTTTCTTGAGCAGAATCCCAAGTCAAAGTTTTCAAAATTTTGCCGTGTTAAGTACTTGCAACTCGTTAATCCCAAGTTGGAATCATCTTTGTTTGGTAATCTGAATCAAAGAAACCTCGTGAAAGCCGGTGAATTTCCAAACACCACATTCTTTGCTTCATTCGCTGAAATGGCAAAGCGAGTTTGGCTGCTACACTGCCTGGCCTTCTCTTTCGAGCCCGAGGCCTCAATCTTTCAAGTTAACAAGGGATGTCGATTTTCAGAAGTGTACATGGAAAGTGTAGCCGATGAAGCATTCCTTTCATCGGATGACACACCAGAATCCGATCCACGGGTAGCTTTGACAGTTGTTCCGGGGTTCAGGATAGATAAAACTGTTATACATTGCCAGGTCTATCTCTCAGTTTCAAACCAAGGTAACCAAAAGGCAAAGGTAGCTAGGTGCTGATCCGAGAGATGAATCATCATCGGTTGCGCTTGGACCCGCAACACACAAAGTTATTGAACTGGAGCCGTTCTTTTATTTTAAGCTCCTCCTCATCCTCCTCGGCCATTAGTGAAATGGCATGTCTGGTTGCTGTGGGGTAATTGGTGTTGTGACTTGATTAACCTTAAGGCTGGTTGTGTATTTTTCTTTTTCGTTTATTTTCGTGGCCATTTCGAAAAGGAAACCGCATGAACCGTTGGTGTTTCACGAGGACGACAGCCTTTGGGAACTTAGTTAACTTTTGTAATTCAAGGAACATCCCCCTCCAATTTTGTTAATGTTAGGCTAGAAACAGTGATTGTCCAGCTGTTTCTCCATCATTACCAGACATCTCATGATGTAATATTATGTACATAATGATATAATAGTTATAAGGTTTTCATATATTCCCCAGCTTTACAATTCTCCCCGTCTCTTCTTCATTTATCGCCATATTCCAAAGTATTTTTAGGATTCGACGCCTGGCCATGCATGGCAGCTGGTAAGGATGCTTTGGGTAACAGTTGTAGCTGCCAAATAATAATAATAATAATAAGTTATTTACAGTTGAAGACTGTCATAGCTATAAAAAAAAAAATTTATTATAATTTTTTTTATTTTATAAATTAACTTAGTTTGATGTGATTTATTAAATTTATTTTATAATAAAAATAATGTTATCATTTAATAAATTATATAAAATTAAGATGTGAAATTATTTTTTGTATAATTCGTTAAAGTATTTATTTTTTTAAAACGAGAGAAGTCTGAATTTTGAATTTTTTTTATTATAATTTATAAAATTTTATTTTATTTTTTGTTTTTATTTTCAAAAAAGACATCATGATAACTCCCACGTGCTACCCTTTATTGCTTTCATAAATTTGACTTTGAGGCTATCAATTTAGCCTATGCTATGGTACCATATATGAGCTTAGACTAGCGATGATTCTTTTTTTTTTTTTAATTTTTTATAATAAACTTGAGGATTGAGATGTTGACAATCCAACCGAGAAGGAATCAGATGGAAACAATGGAAAGTATCATTTTCTTTGAAAATTGGAAGTCTCTGTTTACTGTTTTGTGTAGCATTTATCATGGTCTGCACAAATTTATTTCTCCTTTTCCACTGTACGCATTGTTTTTTTTTTTTTTCAAATTGATGGACGTTGTTATTTTTACGTATAGTTATTTTTACGTATTTTTTATGTACTCTATTAATATAATTGGTCAAAACATTTATCTTATATTAAAAAAAGTGATATAGTCAATCATATTAATGAAATACATAAAGAATATATAAAAGTAATTGCACCTAAAATTTTTAATGTCTAAATATATGACTCATTTCAAAATAGTTTATTTTTTTTTTTAGGAGAGCAAGTACATGAATACTTGGTAGAGGTTGAAAACCGCGATATACATGCGAAAGTACATTATCGTTGATTGTTTTGATGTTTTCAAAAGAGTTAATTTCCATTGTTAATTATTTTTTATAATTCTTGATCTGAGAAAGGCAAGAATATAAATGAATGGGTAGGATAGATTAGACAAATATATATATATTTTTCGTTGTTTTCAAACGGCGCACTTGATTATACCAATACGTGAGGCTCATTGAAGATCAAGAATACATATAACAAGTTGAGATGATGAGAAAGGAAAGTGTCGGAAATATACATGTAGAAAGTATATATATGTCTGCCCCCCAAGATGTGGTGCTTAATTTCTCTAATAAATTGGGGCAGTGAAGGAGCTAGGGACATGTATGTGATCATTTCAAATTTATGCACACTTTTGGTTCATGATATGGCAAATGTATACACACACATATATATATATAAATATATGTATGTATGTATGGGCAGTTGCAGCATTAATAAATGGAATGGAGTGGTCCAAAATATGTGTTTGGGACGCATGGTTTTGGTTCCCAGTCATGAATTGGAGATGACTGATATTCTAGCTACCATAGCATGATGCGTGCAGCTACATATATATAACTAGATTGTGACTTTGTGTTTATTTGACATTAAATGCAGCTTAGGATCGACCCTATGGAGTGATGATAATTGCTGCCTTTCTTTTGCGTGTCTGACATCTTCCTCTAGTACTTTTTATTTTCTTCTTTGCCTTTCTGTATTCACATTCTCCTCTTATTCTCATACCCTCTTTTTGCTTATCCTCTACTTGTCTCCCATTCATCTCTCTTACTTTTTCATTTAGTAGTGGGACCTCTCCCTTTGTACTGGGTTTAGTGGGCTTCCTTTGAGCCGTACATATTTTATCCCCTCCAAATCCTAATTTGATTATTATATAAATATCAAATTTATTTATTTAAAAAAAAAGATACGCGAAATTTATTTTAAAACCGTATAAATTATTTTTCTAAATAATAGATGTGCGGTCCCAGAATAAGACGGTGCTGGGACCCGCAGTTGTACAGCTCGCCACTTTGCCAGCAAGATCCCACTCGTACGAGTTTTATGTCTAAGCATTTACACGGGAGGAAATTTATTTTAATGATAAATTAAGGCCGTTCGTTTTCCAATGCCCACCTGCCACCTACGCAAGGTCTGCGAATACGTCTCAGATTTCCCCCTCCCTAATTGCCCCAAAATACCCTTACCGACCCCACGATCTCCAGCCACCCTTCACTCACAACGGATACGTAATAACTACCAAAACCAATGGCATTAGCTTAAACACCGAAATATCACCGATAGCGACAACAGCTTATGCCCTTTTAAATTCTCCCAACACTTGTCCTGTCGGACATCTTTCCAATCCTTGTCCTTTTTGGTCTTTTCATATCTTCTCTCTCTCTCGCCTCTGCAGCTCTGCTTGCGGCCTTGCTTATTTTGTTTTTCTCTGCCCCTCGAGCTCTGTTCTGTCCGTCTCTGTCTCTCTGTCTCCCCCCCTCTCTCTCTCTCTCGGAAAGTTTTCTGCTCTGTTTCTCTGTTTCTCTCTCTCTCTCTCTCTGAAACGCCTAGACCAAAGCCATTCAATATTTCTGCTCCAAACCCAACTCTCAAACCGGACGGGAAAAAAAATCTGTAGTAGAGGTAAAGAAAGACCGAGGGATATGTTTTTGTTCTTCCTCTGCTTCTAGTTCTGCCTAAAGTTCCTTCGTATGGTATCGTAAAGGGTCGGTTACGAAGCTTCGTAACCGACTTCATTTATTGCAGTGTTTATATATTTTTATTCATTTCTTTTGCAATTAATTTTACTTCCGGATTGGATGATCTTCCATTGTTTATTGCCCGTTTCAACAAAGGAAGATTCGTAGTGGGTTTTAGCAATAATAATGATAATTATTATAATATGTATGTATATTTCTTTTCGGTTGAGAATATCTAGAATAAATAAGGGTTTTCCCAGGGTTTTAGGCGCGTTTTTCTTTTGAGGCGAAGGTTAGTGCTTTTCACATCTTTAACGACAAAGTTTATCAACGCGTCTTTATTTATGGTTCATCCATTATTTTGTGGGTTCAAAACTATATTTTCCAGCGTTTTTAATAATACTTAACGTTTTTATTCTGTGACTCAATACTATTCCGTTTCGATTCCTACCCAAACGAAGAGTTCTGTTCTCGTCTCTGTATCTGTTTTCTTTTTTGTTACCGTGTTTTGTGAAGTATTTTGCTTCTGTCCGTGGAGGTTCTGTTTATTCTGCGTTATTTTTCTGTGGCCGAACTTTCTTGTTTCTGGTTTTGATGTTTTTTGTCTGTGGGGTTTAGTTGCAGGGTCGTAGAGCTCGCCGTTCGAGGATCGTTGTGGAGTTGTTTTCACTCTGTTTTCTTGAGGGTTACGTTTCTATGAAGAGAAGTCGATAAAAATCTTTTATTCGTGCAATTTTTCGTGATACTTTTTAAGGTACGGTAAATTTCCCCGGTATTTTATATCAACGGTTTTCATCGGTCAATATAATTTATGGACTTATGATGTTTGGACCAGCGGTCTGGTTTGTGTTGAGATTTATCTCCCGTGAGTTGCATGCCATTCTCTAAAGTGGGTTCTTGCCATTCTGGCAGCATGTCAGCATGAAAGGGATTGACCAATAAGGAATATAGGAAATATATATTTAATATGTTGAGGGGTCTTACTTGCTGGTTAAAGCAATTATGCAAGTATGGGTGCATTACATAAAAAAGAAGAAACATTATTAAACAATTGGGCACTAGCTGCTGATCCTTCTTAGCTGTGTCGAAATATATGGCATTAGACATAATAGGGGATTCATTATATCACTAAAAAAATGCTAGAAAATTGTTGGCCTAGACCCTAATGTTTGGATTCAAAATTATCTGATCTAATCATTCAACTTTTTCAAATTTTTAAACAAAATTTAATAGAAAATTCAACTTTTTAAAATATCAAAATAATAATATTAAAAAATAATATTATAACAATATTTTATTCAACTTTTAACTTTAATCTTATCTCAACTCATTATCTAAACCTCTCTTCTTGTCTTTGGTCTATGTTTTCCAGATCCCTTAATGTTCCGCAAACAGTTTTTAGTAGGCAAGTCCCATAGGTGAAAGTCTAATTTACCTGGTTCATGTGATGTGAATATGTTGCATAGTTCTGTAGTTTAACCAGGTAATAAACATGTTGTGTTTGCATGGTCTTTGGGGTTCCTCATCATCAAAAAATAAAAATAAAAATTGGCCTAGCATAGGGTTTGTTGCTCTAAACTGGTCATGAAATCATTTCTTGTTCTATAAGGACTGGGATAAGACGAGGGCAGAGGATAAAGTTGTAGGATCAGGATAAGCTAGGTGCATATGTAATTGTACATTTTGGTAATGAAGCTGGAGATATGTTCTCAGTTTGTTGTAAGAACAACAATGCTCGAGAGGGGATTTTGTGTCTGTTGGATTATGGCTTTTGTGTCAAGTGCAGTGGCTCAAATCTTGACAAAACTTACTGCTACTCGTATCCAAAGGACGTGAAAACCTTTGGATTTAGAATGGTTCTGTGAAGTTTAAGGGAACTGATATTTCAGCATTTTCTTTTAAAAATGTTTTCATACTGCTTTTACATGATGGGATCTATATAGGACCCACCATGTGAGAGGGGTGGGTGTGGATATCCAAAATGGGTACTGAAGTAGCCCGTTGTGTGATAAATAAGGTCTAGACGAGACTTGAGTGGAAGTATTTCTGCCACAGAGTACTCATGGGGCCACATTATTTATGCAAAATCATGATTGGTGAGATAAATACTCCAATCCAGATATTCATTTTTATGGCCCCCCTCCCCTGGTCCATGCAAATTACTTAGTACCTGATCTTTTTGTGTCTTAAGCATGCTAACTCTAGGAATCCTATGGGATTTCATCAGACAAATGTAACTGTTTTTTTAAATAGTTTTTTGTCGAGGAATGACTGCATTTTACCATGCTCGATTGATTATGTTGGTAAATGTTTCTTTTGATCCCTGTTTACTTAGGCTTTGCCTAATTACGTGGATCAATAAAATCTTTCTTACTTATAAAAAAAAATGTTTCTTTTGATCCATTTTTCATAAAATGCATATCATATCTATATGGTTCTATTTACTTATAAAAAAAAATATATCTATATGGTTCTAGAAAATGGTGAGAAAATAACCATAGGGCTTAGATCTTTCTGCTATGCTCTATCTAGGTCCAAGGTTCAAATCCATGGGTGTAAACAATTTATAGGATCCACATTTCCTTAGTGAACAGCCGATGATTTATCTGATTTGGATGATGGGGACACATTACATGGGTCTGGGGTTTAACCGGGTTAAAGACTTGTTGTGCTTGCATGGTCTCCCGATTTCCTCGTCCTAAAAAATATGGTGAGTAAATGGGCTTACATTTTTCATGAAATGTAGAACTATTGTGCGGGTAAATAGTATCAAAGATATGCCATGACAATCATCAAGCATGAATGAGTTAGTGATGTGAAAGAAATTTCTCAATTAGGTAGATCAACACTTAAGATGACAGTCTCAACTGGTAATTTTTTCTAAAGAAAAAAAAAACAACAATATTTTTGAAATTCGTTTTCTGCTTATTGTTATTTGAAAAAAAAAAGGAATTCTCACAAAGAGTAATCGTGTTTCCCTTACTTTCCTTTTGTTTGTATACTCTGGAACCCTGTCCAGATAATAATTGAAGATTCCATCAGGATTGGTAGGTAGTCATCTAGGTTTAAACTCTGACTTTGCTGCCCTGACCAAATAAAAAGACCAATTTGACCCTTAAAACTAACTAGGTATTCGTATATAATAAAATATTCCATGTCTCTTTAACATTTTGACTATTTTTATGCTATGGAGGCTGTTAGGTGGACATTGTTGATTCTTAAGATCAGGCTTGATTTGACCAAAGGATGAGTGACACAGGAGAAATAAAAAATAAATAGTAATCTCCTCCAAATACTTATATATATTTTTTTCTATTGTATATTAGCTTCTGCAGCAATTTCTCGTTCACGACGCGTGTCTAGTGTTCAGTTGCGCAGCATTTAGACCTTTGAACCTTAAGCTTGTCTTTTGAGAGTGTCTTGGAATCTTTCCTCCCTATCTTCTTCATTCTGGTCCTTCTTTTTGGTTCAATTTACTTTTTCCTGCATCAAAATCCACTTTTTTACTCTTTTGAAAAGACTGCAAATTGGAAAATCTTAAGAAAATTCCATCCTCCATTGATGGCCTAGATCTAAGTCTAAAAGCATATTGCTTTTCTCTTTTGATCTACGCCCATCATTGTCTCAAATTCTCTTTTGCTACTTTAACTTAATATATTTTCATTTTCTCATTCCCTCTCTTCGTCAATTCCATCCTTTGGAGACATTTTGCAGATGGATTCTGTTAAATCATCGGACGTGACTCCTGCTAAGGGTAAATTGGGACGCACTTTTGCTAAAGTTCTTCACCTTCGAGTGGCAACTGGAGTTGCCCCGGTTGATGGAAATCAGAAGGTTAAGCCCCAAGAAAAGATCAAGAAAGACTGGAATGTTGGCAAGAGTGCAGCCCGAACTGGTAGTCGGTCTCCGCCTTTTGATAATGAAGAGGAGCTAGAGAATATGGTGGCCTTGCAAGCTCTTCTTGCCAAACTGTTTGCCACCATTTCATCCATTAAAGCTGCGTATGCTCAGCTACAGTATTCTCAGTCTCCTTATGATGCTGATGGTATTCAAGCTGCTGATCAAATGGTAGTCTCAGAGTTGAAGAATTTGTCTGAATTTAAGCAGAGTTACTTGAAGAGAGAGTTCGATCCTTCACCAGAGACTGCAATGCTTTCAGCTGAAATTCAGGAGCAAAAGAGTGTTTTGAAAACCTATATTATAATGACGAAGAAATTGAATTCTCAGCTGAGGCTCAAAGATTCTGAACTTATATTTCTGCGAGAGAAATTGGAGCGAAGCCACTAAACAGAACAGGTTACTTGATAAGAGATTGAACCAAAGTGGGCAGTTATATGTGCTCGACAATCTTCACCATTCAGGCCTGACTCCTACACATCTTGTAACAGTTCTCCGGCATGCAGTTAAGTCCATTCGAAGTTTCGTCAGGTTGATGGTGGAGGAGATGAAATCTGCTGGTTGGGATATTCATGCAGCAGCAAATGCCATTGAACCGGGTGTGATTTATCTGAAAGATGATCACAAATGCTTCGTGTTCGAGTCCTTCGTTTGTAAGCAAATGTTCGAGGCTTTCAATTATCCAAACTTCTCTCTTCCAGACAAGTCTTTGCCAGGTAAAAGGCAGGAGCACCAACTGTTTTTTAGGCTATTCATGGACATGAAATCTGGGAAACCAAAGGAGTTTCTTGAGCAGAATCCCAAGTCAAAGTTTTCAAAATTTTGCCGTGTTAAGTACTTGCAACTCGTTAATCCCAAGTTGGAATCATCTTTGTTTGGTAATCTGAATCAAAGAAACCTCGTGAAAGCCGGTGAATTTCCAAACACCACATTCTTTGCTTCATTCGCTGAAATGGCAAAGCGAGTTTGGCTGCTACACTGCCTGGCCTTCTCTTTCGAGCCCGAGGCCTTAATCTTTCAAGTTAACAAGGGATGTCGATTTTCAGAAGTGTACATGGAAAGTGTAGCCGATGAAGCATTCCTTTCATCGGATGACACACCAGAATCCGATCCACGGGTAGCTTTGACAGTTGTTCCGGGGTTCAGGATAGATAAAACTGTTATACATTGCCAGGTCTATCTCTCAGTTTCAAACCAAGGTAACCAAAAGGCAAAGGTAGCTAGGTGCTGATCCGAGAGATGAATCATCATCGGTTGCGCTTGGACCCGCAACACACAAAGTTATTGAACTGGAGCCGTTCTTTTATTTTAAGCTCCTCCTCATCCTCCTCGGCCATTAGTGAAATGGCATGTCTGGTTGCTGTGGGGTAATTGGTGTTGTGACTTGATTAACCTTAAGGCTGGTTGTGTATTTTTCTTTTTCGTTTATTTTCGTGGCCATTTCGAAAAGGAAACCGCATGAACCGTTGGTGTTTCACGAGGACGACAGCCTTTGGGAACTTAGTTAACTTTTGTAATTCAAGGAACATCCCCCTCCAATTTTGTTAATGTTAGGCTAGAAACAGTGATTGTCCAGCTGTTTCTCCATCATTACCAGACATCTCATGATGTAATATTATGTACATAATGATATAATAGTTATAAGGTTTTCATATATTCCCCAGCTTTACAATTCTCCCCGTCTCTTCTTCATTTATCGCCATATTCCAAAGTATTTTTAGGATTCGACGCCTGGCCATGCATGGCAGCTGGTAAGGATGCTTTGGGTAACAGTTGTAGCTGCCAAATAATAATAATAATAATAAGTTATTTACAGTTGAAGACTGTCATAGCTATAAAAAAAAAAATTTATTATAATTTTTTTTATTTTATAAATTAACTTAGTTTGATGTGATTTATTAAATTTATTTTATAATAAAAATAATGTTATCATTTAATAAATTATATAAAATTAAGATGTGAAATTATTTTTTGTATAATTCGTTAAAGTATTTATTTTTTTAAAACGAGAGAAGTCTGAATAATATTTTGAATTTTTTTTATTATAATTTATAAAATTTTATTTTATTTTTTGTTTTTATTTTCAAAAAAGACATCATGATAACTCCCACGTGCTACCCTTTATTGCTTTCATAAATTTGACTTTGAGGCTATCAATTTAGCCTATGCTATGGTACCATATATGAGCTTAGACTAGCGATGATTCTTTTTTTTTTTTTAATTTTTTATAATAAACTTGAGGATTGAGATGTTGACAATCCAACCGAGAAGGAATCAGATGGAAACAATGGAAAGTATCATTTTCTTTGAAAATTGGAAGTCTCTGTTTACTGTTTTGTGTAGCATTTATCATGGTCTGCACAAATTTATTTCTCCTTTTCCACTGTACGCATTGTTTTTTTTTTTTTTCAAATTGATGGACGTTGTTATTTTTACGTATAGTTATTTTTACGTATTTTTTATGTACTCTATTAATATAATTGGTCAAAACATTTATCTTATATTAAAAAAAGTGATATAGTCAATCATATTAATGAAATACATAAAGAATATATAAAAGTAATTGCACCTAAAATTTTTAATGTCTAAATATATGACTCATTTCAAAATAGTTTATTTTTTTTTTTAGGAGAGCAAGTACATGAATACTTGGTAGAGGTTGAAAACCGCGATATACATGCGAAAGTACATTATCGTTGATTGTTTTGATGTTTTCAAAAGAGTTAATTTCCATTGTTAATTATTTTTTATAATTCTTGATCTGAGAAAGGCAAGAATATAAATGAATGGGTAGGATAGATTAGACAAATATATATATATTTTTCGTTGTTTTCAAACGGCGCACTTGATTATACCAATACGTGAGGCTCATTGAAGATCAAGAATACATATAACAAGTTGAGATGATGAGAAAGGAAAGTGTCGGAAATATACATGTAGAAAGTATATATATGTCTGCCCCCCAAGATGTGGTGCTTAATTTCTCTAATAAATTGGGGCAGTGAAGGAGCTAGGGACATGTATGTGATCATTTCAAATTTATGCACACTTTTGGTTCATGATATGGCAAATGTATACACACACATATATATATATAAATATATGTATGTATGTATGGGCAGTTGCAGCATTAATAAATGGAATGGAGTGGTCCAAAATATGTGTTTGGGACGCATGGTTTTGGTTCCCAGTCATGAATTGGAGATGACTGATATTCTAGCTACTATAGCATGATGCGTGCAGCTACATATATATAACTAGATTGTGACATGTATGTGATCATTTCAAATTTATGCACACTTTTGGTTCATGATATGGCAAATGTATACACACACACATGACACACACACACACACATATATATATAAATATATGTATGTATGTATGGGCAGTTGCAACATTAATAAATGGAATGGAGTGGTCCAAAATATGTGTTTGGGATGCATGGTTTTGGTGTTACGAAAACTGATGACAATGAAGTGAAAAGTATGAAAATGGGAGAGAAAAACAATCACACACAATACAAGATTTACGTGGTTCGGCAAATTGCCTACGTCCACGGGAGTTGCAAAGGATTTATATATATGAGGGATCACAATACAATGGAGGAAGAGAAATATTGTTCTTCACCGAATTCTGGAGGCACACACACTGCCAAATGAGTATAAATGGCCTATTTATACTCTTCACGGCGGAAACCCTAATTCTGGCAGAAAAATAGAACATTCGCTCGAGCGCGCGTCGAGCGAACTTCTCTTCCGCATTCGCTCGAGCGANGTACATATTTTATCCCCTCCAAATCCGTATGTTGATCATTACATCATTTTTTTTAAATTTTTAAAATCAAAGATGAAACTCTAGTAAATGGGCTATAAAATAAATTTGAAAAATGATTGTGAAAGTTGATAGTGTGAGAGATCCACGATCTTAGCCAATTCCTAAATTAAGAGGAAATTGGATTTTATTTGCCTTTGGGCGAGCAAAACAAACAAGTTGGCAGTTTGGATGCATGGGTGAGCACTGAGCAATTTGTGCCCAGGCCGACGGGGTATATATGTATGTATATAGGGATCAAGAATTGCGCATGCACCACATATAATGTCATGGAAAAGGAGCACACATCTGATAATATTCCAACTGCTACTTTGGGAACTAGATGATCAAGTCGTTCCTTAGTGCATGCATGGTTATGATGTTTTGTACAAGTTTGTTTTGAGGCTGCAATGCTGATCTCTTGAATAAAGTCAGCCTTCCATCCCCCACTAAAAAGAAAGAGCAATATATCATGCCAAAAGGCAAAAGCGACGGATGAACAAGTAAGCATATTTTGTTAAACTTAAGATTTCAAGTTTTGTGTAATTATATATTTATATATGGATTTTGATGATAACAAATGAATTTAAAGAATGAAGGAGTCTCAAGCTCAATTTGTCCACACAATGGAGTCAAGCACATCAAGGAACCAAGCATGAGCAAGAAGGAAACAAGTTCACATTAAAGTCATAGAGAAATGTTGTAAATCTCTTAAAATTCAAAATTAGGATTAAGACTCAAAATTAATATTTTATCATAAAGCATTAAAATACATTTTCCACATGTGCATGAATATTTTGAAAATTAAATTTGAAAATTTTGAAAGATAATTGATTGTCATCTTTCACATGTGCATGCCATGATTAAAGGTTTGAACTTTGAAAATATTAAAGATGATTGATTGTCATCTTTCACATGTGCATGTTTTATTTGAATATTTTCAAAAGTGATTGATGCTTTTCTTGACTTATGCAAAAGGAAGATGCCTTTGTTTGAATATTTTGAAAAGTAAAGTGTGCTCCTTTTGTCATATGCAAAAAGTAAAAAATTAGGTTTGAAATTTTTGAAAAGCAAAGTGTGCTCCTTTTGTCATATGCAAAAAGTAAAAAGATTAGGTTTGAAATTTTTGAAAAATGAATGATGATGTTTTTGACATGTGAATCTTTTTAAATTTGAATATGAAGTCTCATATGCCTATAAATAGATCATTTGAGAGCTTCACATTCACAACACCAAGAGCATACAACTCTCATTCAAAGCTTTCATTCTCTCTTCTCTAAGCATTGAGCCTTAACCCTTGTTCATTTTGAGAGATATAGGTTGTGCTGTATTGTTCTTATTTCACTCATTGAGGAGTGTTTTCTGATATCCTACCCACTATCAATTCTTGTATCAGTAAAAGGGTGTGTACAACCCTTGTGCGTGTAGAAAGTGTTCTACACAGGGAATCGTTGAATCACCACGTGTAAGGTGATTGCAAGTGTAGAGGGTGTTCTACACGGATCCTTTGTAGCGGTGTTGTTCAAAGGTGTAATAGGTTTCTATCTCCACCTGAAGGAGATTGAATAGTGAATTCGGGGATCCTCAAGGGGTAGCTTGAGGCGAGGACGTAGGCAGTGGGGCCGAACCTCGTTAACATACTGAGTTTGCTTCTCTCTTACCCTTACTCTTTATATTTATTTTCATATTTTGTTTATATTTTATATTGTATATTTGATTTATAATTGTTATTTTTTTAAATACAACTCAATTCACCCCCCCTCTTGTGTTAGTCATCTGGGCAACATATTTATTAATTATATATAGAGAGATTGATATTTACATACGATATATCATCTTCTAATTAAGATCACCTGTTTCAGTCAATTCTATATATTACTTTGATAAAAATGCATCTGATCATCCTCCTACAAAATTAAGGTACTACTTAGTTCTGCATGTAAAATTACGAACTCATCATTCTTAAAAGCCGATTATTGAGCTGCTTCCATGTTTCAAATGTAGTTTTACATGAAAGCAAGTAGTTGGGCTCATCTGAGTTAAATTCAAATTTAAGCTTAGCCCAACATCTAAACATACAACTCTCAAATTATTAAATATCACTCAATTCAAAACCTCTTTATATATGAAATCCACAATATTTTTTTAATTAAACACATTTTTACACGCGGAACTCCACAATCTTTTTCAAATTTTCATAAATACATTTAAATTCATCTTAGAGCATTCACATCCAGTACCCTAAAGCACCAGATTCCCTATAATTTAAGGTTTATTATACCGTTTTGATCAAAATACCCCTACACCTGAATCCCTATTTTAGGGAAAATGTTTAGGGAATAAACAGTGATTCCCCATATTTGGGGAACTATTATTTATTCCCTAAACTATTTTTTATCAATATTTTATTCTAATACATAAAATAAATTATTATTTCAATCATCTACACTTTCTATCATACTCATATTTGTTATAATTTTAAAAAGAATTTAAATAATTACGAAAAAAAAGAATTTTAAAAATATTATCATACCCACAAAAAAATAATTTAAATTTTTGTTTAAAATATTTACTAAAGTAATAGTTCAAAACATAACAAAAAAATATTGAGTTGTTAAGTTTATAAATAAAAGTGAGAAAAAAGTAATAAAGAAATATTATTTTAATAGAATAGAGAAAGTATAAGGAATGTGATATATGAGGTTTTTGAAAGATGAGTAAAATTTAAGGAAAAATTTTAGGGAATGTCATTTTTAGTTAAATTATAAGAAATTTTATGAGAAACCCAGTGTGAATGCTCTTAGGTGGGCCTCACAAAATTCACTCTACCATCTCAACGAATCTTAATTCAACTCAACATCCAAATGCAATCTCTCTCTCTCTCTCTCTCGTATATACGTACATGGCATATCTTCTTGTACAGACGCCCACATCTTTAATTCTTCGTCATATTCTTTTATAATAAATAAAAAGAAAAGGTTTAAGCACCGTTATAGTTGACCTTTCCATCTCTGTTTTAAATTTATTTTACTCAATCTGAGATAATAAAAATCAAATGGGTGATATTAGATGTGTTCAACATGGTAATCGAACTGTCGTGGTCATGATCTGATTGGTCATGATCGTGTTTTTAATTTGTGGAAGTTGATTTCCGTTTTTATTAATTTTGCATACCATTTGAGTAAATGCATGGAGAGTTTCAAGCGGAAGTAACATCATTTTTCTTTCTGAGCAAATAATATTTCTAAGAGCAGGGAAAGTTATACATATGGCTAGCTATAGTATATATTATTCTTCAAGATAAGCGACAACAGATGGAGAAGATCAAGCAAAAGTCTCTGATTAATTGCCAACTGTAGGGCTCGGAACTGAACGCGTTAAGATACGATGATCCATGGCATGATCATGATGAGCAAATAGCTTTTCATTGATAGGCATTGCATCATGATCAGCACCCTTTTCACCAGATGAAGAATGTGGGCCAAGTCCCTTTGGAAGAGCTCCTGAAACGATGCCATCATCCAAAGAAGGCACCTGATGATCCGGTATCGACACACGCAAAATGTTCCGACCATCCATGGATGGCAAATGGATAACAAAAACAAAGAGGCTGATGAAGAAAATAGAGCTCAAACGAGCCATGTTGAGAGCAGGTAAAGTGGGAGGTAAGGTTGATGAAATTATGCAAAGAATGTAGGGAAAGGTGTTGGATGGCAAATTGGTGGGATATGGCCTATTTATAAACATGCAAACTTGGGAGAGAGAGAGAGAGAGAGAGAGAGAGAGAGAGAGAGAGAGGGTAAAGTTAGTCGGCCAATGCAAATATGTTTGAAACTGATATAAAGGAGTATTTTAGTAGAATTTTGCAGGAAACCTGTACTTTACAAATTATGAATAGTGGAAAGGTGTGTTAGGTACGTATGAACTAAGCTGCCGGCCTTCGTTTCATAGCATTTCTCCCACCTTACACCGTCATCACTCCATAACTCTGCATACATGGAAGAAAGCTTACTCAACCAAGTCCTTTACATTCTTTCTGCATGTACGTACATTCCTAGAGCATTCAAGCACTCAACTAGGTGGAAGACCATGATTTTGGTCTTTAACGGTAACGATACATACACATGTTGTTTTCACTTATTGGAGGAAGGTTTATTGATTCAATGGATAGCAATGTAAGCAAACGAAAGCTTTGAAAATGACAATAACAGTGCTACATTTTAGTGGTGCCATTTTATTGGTTGCTTCTGAGGTTTCACAAGTCAAGAACCCTACTCATGTTAAGTGTGACAGAAAGCATCTCAATGTTGTTCTTTTGACAGCCCTCTATGCATCTACCCTTGATGCGACAGCAAACATCTCAATGTCCTAAAATTGCATTGATTTTTTAAAATTGCATGCTGTTTAGAGTTTACCAGGAATATAACAATCTTTCTCCATCCAAACTTGATGCATCAAGTTTAGAATCTCTCGTATCAAATGTGCAGCTCAGAAAATAAAGTCAATGACCCTCCTAATTTATGTATGATCCATATGATCGAATAAATTAAGATCAATCACTACCCAACAAAAGAAAATAAATTTTATAAATCTGTCTGTTCAACTTATAACTAGACACTTATATTAAGATATGATCTTTAATGTGTAGAACTGTGACATGAGCATCCTAGTTGGTGGAAAATAGTATTAATTGTATAATTAACAGATTTTTAGAAAGGATAGGTAGGGCAAACAAATTAGACAAACATGGGGCATTCGAGATGAAGTCAAACCATTGATCTAAAGACTTACATGAATGTCTGAATTATATGTATATAGATTCAACGCACGAAGATCAGTGGCGCTTTTGAACTGGGACACCATTGATGCTTTTGTGCCACGTGAAAGAGTACCCACCCCATGGAAAGGAAAAAGCCACCGGAACCTTTCATGTGTCGGCTGCTTCTATAATTTTAGGACAATGTGTGATGTAACCCCAAGACCCACCACTGTATCTTTTTAATTCCCAGCTAGCTAGATATATTATAACAATTTAATCTATCGCAAAAGGCAATGATCGATCATGCTAATCTAGAGACTTTCTTTCCTGCACGTGTAATGCAAAGGGAGTTAGTGTCCGGGTGCATATATAAGATGAATAATGGTGAAAGCCTAAAACTGTCTTGAGTTTTTAGATCAGAGGTTGGAAAGTGCCAAAATGAGTTCTGGGTAATTTTTTTTTTAAGTTTTATTGTTATTATTATTATTTTTCTGGGCAAGTGCCTCCGATGATTCAATTGCACTTCGACCACAAGCCATATTTGCTATCGGGATCGCAATGAAGTTATGGGTTTGCAATGCATGTTCACTTCACTTGGATTTACAGACATCACAGATGCAAGAAAATTTTGAGCACAGATTACCAGGAAGATTTGTTCTTTGTTGTAAAATAATGGCGAGTTCAAACTATGGAAAAACATCATTGGCCTCGAAAAACCAACAGGCTGTAAATTAAGAGGAACGATATATATCCATTTCATCAAACGCATGCTAAAAAATCATAAATGGGAACCATCTAGTAGTATCTTGGCAGAGCCGCATGGAGAAATAAACAAGACTCAAAATAATAGTATTTACATTGTATTGTAATTTCAAAGTGCTACTTCAACCACAAATTCTGAGCAACTTAAGATGTTGCACCTAACAAAAAGGCAGATTCTTCATTTCGTTCCAAGTCTTTTTTAACTCCAAAAACCAGATTACCAATCAAATCATTTCATTCCGATCTATTCTGTATAGTCCCCTCCTTCCTCTCTCTCTCTCTCTACTCCCAAGGATATTCCCATTCCTCGTCCCAAGTCTCCCATGTACAAACATTGCAAACTTGTTCATTCAATTGCCTAAGTGAAGAAGACCAGAACGAATAGGATGATAAACAGAACCACCAAGAACAATATCATCATAAACTGGCCCTTTGCACCAGCTTTTTTCATGACCATAGCCACCTTTTTCTGCAAAGAGATGATAAAAATCACATTTTCACCTCTTATTACATTATAGAATGTTGAAATAACCAATTCATTAAAATTTAGCGAATGGGATCATATTTCATCTTTGTTTTCAATTGACAAAGAGTAGCTGAAGTCAAATATTTTAGATCACTGGTACGAATCAATCTTGCAAAAATTGAAAATAAACAATATAGTTCAGACTTATTACAGAGGCTCACCTGAACAAAATCAAGGCGATTTGATGTACTGTCCATTTCCGTACCCAAATCATCTATAATTTTCTCCTGGGGCACCCAAAGATTTACCATTTAGTCCAACAAATCAACAAAAAAACAAATGATCCATCAATGAGGGTGACAAAACAGTTAATTGACAAGTTACTGATAGTCTGAAAAATGTCACTGTTGGATAATGTTATCTTCGACATCATTTTCTGCCAGTAGAACTGTAAAAAAAATCCCTTACCTGTGCAAGAAGCTCTTCATGTATGGTAAGCCCAACACCTCCAATTCTCTGCACACTTGCACTAAGTTCATCTAATTCCTCATCCTGCTGCCTGCAATCAACAATTGACAAGGATACAAAATCAAGAACAGTCAAGATACAAAGTACATAGCATGTTTCTCAGAATAGCACAGATCTACCCCCAGACGTTTCTCAGTTAAAAATATCAATATCTTTTATATAATGCAAAAATATTATAAAATAAATAACTATTATGAAAATAGTAACAACTAGATAGCATTAGAAATCCAAACGCATTACCCACAGTGGAGTAAAAATGATAACAACAGACCCTTCTTCAATAAATTCACAAGGAATAAGCTACAAAAGCAATATCTTGACTTTTTTTCTCCAACAACTAGCTAGTTGTGGTAGCATCATTCTCGCTGATTTAAGGGTTATAATTGTCATCAAAACTAAATGTTACATGCTAATTAGACTTTTAATACTTTGGCAACCTGCTTATCAAAAATTAATATTTCAAAAACCCTGAGAGGAGTCAGAAATTTCTTATCTAGGTTGTTAAATTGTAACACATGACATATATGTTCCTTTTAACCAACACACAAACAAGTCAACCGACGTAAAGAATGAAGTTCTGTAAATAAAACCCCTCAAGTTTGAAAGACAACATTGAGCTTAATATGTTAGCATGAGCCCGTGTGGGGAAGGAAAAAGAAATAAACAATAATGCTACTTTATCAGAAGCAGCTGTCTGTCAGATTCTGATGATATGATATCGTCATTATCTACAGCAGTGTAGTGGTTAGATCTATCCTTCTGGTCCGAATCTGGCATCCTCATTAGTTCTCGACGCATTACACTCGCACTAGTAGTGCCAGTCCCATTTGATACCTTCCCAGCTTCTACCGCTCTCTTCATGGTGCCCACCTAATAAGTAGTCCAATCATTTAGCCACACACACATAAAGCCAAAAGCTTGTAATGTGATACAGTATATTATCTAAACTATTCCTTTGCATCTAATAAATCAACCTGGCAACTGTTTACCTTGTAATTTGTCTGGAAAAAGCATAGCCATTTTAACTAAAGCCCAGTTTATTGGGTAAATTATAAAGAGTGCACTTGTCAATCTACAATAATTCTTATTACTAAACACAGCATCTCCACTCCCCAAAAATATAGTTCAATGGTTGATACCTGCGTACGAGCAGTGCTGGTCCATCTTCTTACTGTCGAGCGCACGTCGAGCGTTCGACTCTGCCTGATTTCGCTCGAGCGGCCAATGACTTCGCTCGAGCGAACTTCCCTTTCTGGACACATCGCTCGAGCTCACTGTCGAGCGGCCTTCGAGCGTTCGAATCTGCCTGAATTCGCTCGAGCGGCAAAGACGCTCTTTGCGAAGTTGACCAGACTCCATACTTAACAATCTCCCACTTGGAGACTGGTACACTCGCTGCATCGTCCTATTCCTCAAACATGATAATCTTCCACTTCTGCAACTCACTACCCTTGTCTTCATGCCAGAAGACCAACTGAAGTTGCACACAACTTCAGTTTCTCAAGTATGACACCCTTTGTCAACATATCAGCCGGGTTCTTGCTACCACAAATTTTCTCAAGTAACAACTGTCCATCATCTAGCAATGATCGTATGAAGTGATACCTGATCTGAATGTGCTTTGTCCTGGAATGAAATGCTGGATTCTTGGCAAGGAATATGGCACTCTGACTATCACTATAGAGAGTGCCTTTCTGATTCTTTTTACCCAATTCCTCCAAGAAGCCCTGTAGCCATATCATCTCCTTTGCAGCCTCTGATACTGCAACATACTCAGCTTCTGTAGTAGACAAAGAAACTGTTTTCTGCAGATTAGAACCCCATGACACTGCAGTACCACCAAGAGTATAAACAAAACCTGTGGTACTCTTTCTGCTATCAATATCACCAGCTAAATCAGCATCAACATAGCCCTGCACCTCTAAACTCTTTCCAGAGAAACACAAGCACGTTTCTGAGGAGCCCTTTAGGTACCTCAAAATCCACTTCACTGCTTCCCAATGTTCTTTTCCTGGTTTACTCATGTATCTACTCACAACTCCCACTGCATGGGCAATATCCGGTCTTGTGCAGACCATAGCATACATAAGTGAACCAATAGCTGAGGCATAAGGAACCTTACTCATGTAGTCTTGTTCCTCCTCTGACTCGGGTGACTGATTCTTGCTGAGTCTGAAGTGACTTCCCAAGGGTGTGCCAACTGGTTTGGCCTTGTCCATATTGAACCTGCTGAGTACCTTCTTCACATACTCAGCCTGTGAGAGCCTCAACGTACCTCTGGCTCTATCTCTGACAATTCTCATGCCAAGGATTTGCTTTGCAGCTCCCAAATCCTTCATTGCAAAGTGCTCTGACATCTGCTTCTTCAGATTATTGATCTCATCAATACTAGCCCCTGCAATAAGCATGTCATCCACATACAACAGCAGAATAATGTATGAATTGTCAAAATGCTTGACATAACAACAGTGATCTGCTTGACATCTAATGTACCCTGCACTGCACATGAAGTTGTCAAATTTCTTGTACCACTGTCTAGGAGCTTGTTTCAGGCCATACAAGCTCTTCTTCAGTCTGCAAACTGAATCTTCTTTTCCCTGTACTACAAACCCCTCAGGTTGGTGCATGTAGATGTCTTCTTCAAGGTCTCCATGAAGAAATGCTGTCTTCACATCTAGCTGCTCAAGGAATAAATCTTCAGTAGCAACCATAGACAGTACCATCCTGATGGTTGTGATCTTCACCACAGGAGAAAAAATCTCAGAGTAATCAATACCCTGCTTCTGCTGAAAGCCTTTTACAACAAGTCTAGCCTTGTACCTCTTACTGCCATCATGCTCAGTTTTCACCCGGTACACCCACTTGTTGTGTAATGCCTTCTTCCCCGATGGAAGTTCTGTCAACTCCCATGTCTGATTCTCTAGCAGAGAATCCATCTCACCTTTCATGGCCAGCTCCCACTTGCAAGAATTTTCATCTTGCAAGGTTTCTTCATAACTCTGCGGTTCTCCTCCATCTGTCAACAGAATGTAGTTCAAGGTTGGTGAGAAACGCTGTGGAGGACGTCTAGTCCTAGCTGACCGTCGAACTGCAGCTGTGGAGTGGACGGCTCTGAAGCTGACTGCGGAATAATAGGAATGGGTGCACTGGACCCACTCTCCCCGTCACTCACTCTCTACTCTGCACTGTGACCTCTGGTAGGTCATCCAAGCTTACAAACTCGGACTCCTGAGGAGCTGTTTCAGAAGTTGTACTAGACTTGTCCTTGTACATAGACTTCTCATTGAAAATTACATTTCTGCTTCTTATGATCTTCCGACCCTGATCATCCCAGAAACGATAGCCAAATGCCTCGTCTCCATAGCCAATGAAATAACATTTCTTTGACTTCGCCTCAAGTTTACTTCGAGCATCAGAATCAATATGAACATAAGAAAGACAACCAAATGTTCTAAGGTGAGAAAATTTGACCTCTTTCTCACTCCAAACCTCCTCAGGCAATTCATGATTTAATGGAACTGATGGCCCTCTTTTATCAAGTAGACTGCAGTGCTGGCTGCATCTGCCCAGAAAGTAGGTGGTAGTCCGGCGTGCAGCCTCATGCTTCTAGCACGCTCATTTATGGTTCTGTTCATAC
Organism: Carya cathayensis; assembly: GCA_011037825.1. Taxonomy (NCBI): domain Eukaryota; kingdom Viridiplantae; phylum Streptophyta; class Magnoliopsida; order Fagales; family Juglandaceae; genus Carya; species Carya cathayensis. The sequence continues at coordinate 2,552,872 of QGSO01000157.1, read as the reverse complement.
GTTCAGCAACTCCATTTTGCTGTGGTGTCCCAGGAATGGTCTTCTCCATTCTAACACCCAGAGCTGCACAATACTCCTTGAACCCACCATCAATATACTCACCACCATTGTCAGACCTCAAACATTTCAGCTTTAGGCCTGTTTCTGTCTCTACCATGGCCTTCCAAGTTTTGAATACATTAAATACATCGGATTTATGCTTCAGAAAATAAATCCACACCTTCCTACTATGATCATCAATGAACGTGACATAGTAACGAGAACCTCCAAGAGATGCCACTGGGGAAGGTCCCCACACATCTGTGTGGACTAAGTCCAGTTTTCCTGTCTTAGGCGTCCTGCCATTTCTCAAGAAACTGACCTTCTTCTGTTTCCCCATAATACAGCTCTCACACATACTGAGATCAACTGTCTTCAGTTCTGGTAGCTTGCCTCTAGACAGAAGTTCTTTCAAACCCTTCTGACTCATATGGCCAAGCCTGCAATGCCACAAATCTGTTGTGTTTTCTGCAACGGTAGTAGCAATAGTGTTAACCAAACCGGTAGTCATGTATAGTGTACCAGTTTTCCTACCCCGAGCCAGTACCAATGCCCCTTTTGTGACCTTCCAGGTACTATCTGAGAACACTACTGAGTGCCCACACTCATCCAGCTGCCCAACAGAAATGAGGTTCTTCTTCAACTCAGGAATGTGTCTGACCTTTTGCAAGGTCCATTTGTTCTTGTGAGGGAGTGCAATGTCAATGTCTCCCATCCCTACCACGTTCAAAGCTTCTCCATCAGCCAGATACACTTTCCCAAAATCACCTGCGACATAATTTCGCATTAGCTCCCGGTGGGAAGTTGTATGGAAGGAAGCCCCCGAGTCCAGTATCCAATCATCAACTGGACTATGAACTGCAAGTAATAGTGCATCATGTACTTCTTCAGTTACAACATTAGCACTATCATTCTCGGTCTTTCTAGGATTTTTGCAGTTCTTCCTTATGTGGCCAGCTTTGCCACAATTCCAGCAAGTAACCTGCTGACCAGGCCTCAACTTGCTCTTGCCTCTGTGGTTCGATTTTGACCTTCCTCTATTCGAGTTCCTATCATGTGATCTCCCTCGAGAATCAACATTCAGTGCTGAACTCGAACACGAGGTCTCGCCTGAATCTCTCCTACGCACCTCCTCAGTCAAAATCAAGTCGCGAATATCATCATATTTCAACTTATTTTTACCAGCAGAATTACTAACAGCCATTCTCATGGCTTCCCAACTATTTGGCAATGAAGCCAATAATATCAGTGCACGTATCTCATCATCAAATTCAATTTCAACAGACGACAATTGATTTGTGATAGTATTAAAATCATTCAGATGTTGTGCAACAATCGTACCATCTGCCATCTTTAAGTTGAACAACTTTTTCATTAAATGTACCTTGTTATTCGCTGACGGCTTTTCATACATGCCTGACAAAGCCGCCATGAGATCCGCCGTCGTCTTCTCCTTGATGACGTTGTGTGCAACGGATCTCGACAGGGTTAGTCGAATAACCCCCAAAACTTGTCGATCTAACAATTTCCATTCATCCTCATCCATCTTCTCCGGTCGTTTTCCCAACAATGGAAGATGCAGCTTCTTCCCATAGAGGTAGTCCTCTATTTGCATCCTCCAATAACCAAAATCCTTGCCATCGAACTTCTCGATCCCCGATACCTTCACTTCATCTCCAGCCATCGTCTTCCTTCAGATCCGAACCACGGCTCTGATACCAATTGTTACGAAAACTGATGACAATGAAGTGAAAAATATATGAAATGGGAGAGAAAAACAATCACACACAACACAAGATTTACGTGGTTCGGCAAATTGCCTACGTCCACGGGAGTTGCAAAGGATTTATATATATGAGGGATCACAATACAATGGAGGAAGAGAAATATTGTTCTTCACCGAATTCTGGAGGCACACACACTGCCAAATGAGTATAAATGGCCTATTTATACTCTTCACGGCGGAAACCCTAATTCTGGCAGAAAAATAGAACATTCGCTCGAGCGCGCGTCGAGCGAACTTCTCTTCCGCATTCGCTCGAGCGAACTGTCGAGCGCACGTCGAGCGTTCGACTCTGCCTGATTTCGCTCGAGCGGCCAATGACTTCGCTCGAGTGAACTTCCCTTCCTGGACACATTGCTCGAGCTCACTGTCGAGCGGCCTTCGAGCGTTCGAATCTGTCTGAATTTGCTCGAGCGGCAAAGAGCCGCCGCTCGAGCGAAGTTGACCAGACTCCATACTTAACATTTGGTTCCCAGTCATGAATTGGAGATGACTGATATTCTAGCTACTATAGCATGATGCGTGCAGCTACATATATATAACTAGATTGTGACTTTGTGTTTATTTGACTTAAATGTAGCTTAGGATCGACCCTATGGAGTGATGATAATTGCCACATTTCCTTTGCGTGTCTGACATCTTCCTCTAGTACTTTTTGTTTTCTTCTTTGCCTTTCTGTATTCACATTCTCCTCTTATTCTAATACCCTCTTTTTGCTTATTCCATTATTGTCTCTCATTCATCTCTCTTCCTTTATCATTTAGTAGTGGGACCTCCCCCTTTGGACTGGGTTTAGTGGGCTTCCTTTGAGCCGTGCATATTTTATCCCCTCCAAATCCGTATGCTGATCATTACATCATTTTTTTTATTTTTAAAATCAAAGATGAAACTCTAGTAAATGGGCTATAAAATAAATTTGAAAAATGATTGTGAAAGTTGATAGTGTGAGAGATCCACGATCTTAGCCAATTCCTAAATTAAGAGGAAATTGGATTTTATTTGCCTTTGGGCGAGCAAAACAAACAAGTTGGCAGTTTGGATGCATGGGTGAGCACTGAGCAATTTGTGCCCAGGCCGACGGGGTATATATGTATGTATATAGGGATCAAGAATTGCGCATGCACCACATATAATGTCATGGAAAAGGAGCACACATCTGATAATATTCCAACTACTACTTTGGGAACTAGATGATCAAGTCGTTCCTTAGTGCATGCATGGTTATGATGTTTTGTACAAGTTTGTTTTGAGGCTGCAATGCTGATCTCTTGAATAAAGTCAGCCTTCCATCCCCCTCTAAAAAGAAAGAGCAATATATCATGCCAAAAGGCAAAAAAGACGGAAGTACAAGTAAGCATATTTATTAATTATATATATAGAGATTGATATTTACATACGATATATCAGCTTTCTAATTAAGATCACCTGTTTCAGTCAATTCTATATATTACTTTGATAAAAATGCATCTGATCATCCTCCTACAAAATTAAGGTACTACTTAGTTCTGCATGTAAAATTACGAACTCATCATTCTTAAAAGCCGATTATTGAGCTGCTTCCATGTTTCAAATGTAGTTTTACATGAAAGCATGTAGTTGGGCTCATCTGAGTTAAATTCAAATTTAAGCTTAGCCCAACATCTAAACATACAACTCTCAAATTATTAAATATCACTCAATTCAAAACCTCTTTATATATGAAATCCACAATATTTTTTTAATTAAACACATTTTTACACGCGGAACTCCACAATCTTTTTCAAATTTTCATAAATACATTTAAATTCATCTTAGAGCATTCACATCCAGTACCCTAAAGCACCAGATTCCCTATAATTTAAGGTTTATTATACCGTTTTGATCAAAATACCCCTACACCTGAATCCCTATTTTAGGGAAAATGTTTAGGGAATAAACAGTGATTCCCCATATTTGGGGAACTATTATTTATTCCCTAAACTATTTTTTATCAATATTTTATTCTAATACATAAAATAAATTATTATTTCAATCATCTACACTTTCTATCATACTCATATTTTTATAATTTTAAAAAGAATTTAAATAATTACGAAAAAAAAAAAGAATTTTAAAAATATTATCATACCCACAAAAAAATAATTTAAATTTTTGTTTAAAATATTTACTAAAGTAATAGTTCAAAACATAACAAAAAAATATTGAGTTGTTAAGTTTATAAATAAAAGTGAGAAAAAAGTAATAAAGAAATATTATTTTAATAGAATAGAGAAAGTATAAGGAATGTGATATATGAGGTTTTTGAAAGATGAGTAAAATTTAAGGAAAAATTTTAGGGAATGTCATTTTTAGTTAAATTATAAGAAATTTTATGAGAAACCCAGTGTGAATGCTCTTAGGTGGGCCTCACAAAATTCACTCTACCATCTCAACGAATCTTAATTCAACTCAACATCCAAATGCAATCTCTCTCTCTCTCTCTCTCGTATATACGTACATGGCATATCTTCTTGTACAGACGCCCACATCTTTAATTCTTCGTCATATTCTTTTATAATAAATAAAAAGAAAAGGTTTAAGCACCATTATAGTTGACCTTTCCATCTCTGTTTTAAATTTATTTTACTCAATCTGAGATAATAAAAATCAAATGGGTGATATTAGATGTGTTCAACATGGTAATCGAACTGTCGTGGTCATGATCTGATTGGTCATGATCGTGTTTTTAATTTGTGGAAGTTGATTTCCGTTTTTATTAATTTTGCATACCATTTGAGTAAATGCATGGAGAGTTTCAAGCGGAAGTAACATCATTTTTCTTTCTGAGCAAATAATATTTCTAAGAGCAGGGAAAGTTATACATATGGCTAGCTATAGTATATATTATTCTTCAAGATAAGCGACAACAGATGGAGAAGATCAAGCAAAAGTCTCTGATTAATTGCCAACTGTAGGGCTCGGAACTGAACGCGTTAAGATACGATGATCCATGGCATGATCATGATGAGCAAATAGCTTTTCATTGATAGGCATTGCATCATGATCAGCACCCTTTTCACCAGATGAAGAATGTGGGCCAAGTCCCTTTGGAAGAGCTCCTGAAACGATGCCATCATCCAAAGAAGGCACCTGATGATCCGGTATCGACACACGCAAAATGTTCCGACCATCCATGGATGGCAAATGGATAACAAAAACAAAGAGGCTGATGAAGAAAATAGAGCTCAAACGAGCCATGTTGAGAGCAGGTAAAGTGGGAGGTAAGGTTGATGAAATTATGCAAAGAATGTAGGGAAAGGTGTTGGATGGCAAATTGGTGGGATATGGCCTATTTATAAACATGCAAACTTGGGAGAGAGAGAGAGAGAGAGAGAGAGAGAGAGAGAGAGAGAGGGTAAAGTTAGTCGGCCAATGCAAATATGTTTGAAACTGATATAAAGGAGTATTTTAGTAGAATTTTGCAGGAAACCTGTACTTTACAAATTATGAATAGTGGAAAGGTGTGTTAGGTACGTATGAACTAAGCTGCCGGCCTTCGTTTCATAGCATTTCTCCCACCTTACACCGTCATCACTCCATAACTCTGCATACATGGAAGAAAGCTTACTCAACCAAGTCCTTTACATTCTTTCTGCATGTACGTACATTCCTAGAGCATTCAAGCACTCAACTAGGTGGAAGACCATGATTTTGGTCTTTAACGGTAACGATACATACACATGTTGTTTTCACTTATTGGAGGAAGGTTTATTGATTCAATGGATAGCAATGTAAGCAAACGAAAGCTTTGAAAATGACAATAACAGTGCTACATTTTAGTGGTGCCATTTTATTGGTTGCTTCTGAGGTTTCACAAGTCAAGAACCCTACTCATGTTAAGTGTGACAGAAAGCATCTCAATGTTGTTCTTTTGACAGCCCTCTATGCATCTACCCTTGATGCGACAGCAAACATCTCAATGTCCTAAAATTGCATTGATTTTTTAAAATTGCATGCTGTTTAGAGTTTACCAGGAATATAACAATCTTTCTCCATCCAAACTTGATGCATCAAGTTTAGAATCTCTCGTATCAAATGTGCAGCTCAGAAAATAAAGTCAATGACCCTCCTAATTTATGTATGATCCATATGATCGAATAAATTAAGATCAATCACTACCCAACAAAAGAAAATAAATTTTATAAATCTGTCTGTTCAACTTATAACTAGACACTTATATTAAGATATGATCTTTAATGTGTAGAACTGTGACATGAGCATCCTAGTTGGTGGAAAATAGTATTAATTGTATAGTTAACAGATTTTTAGAAAGGATAGGTAGGGCAAACAAATTAGACAAACATGGGGCATTCGAGATGAAGTCAAACCATTGATCTAAAGACTTACATGAATGTCTGAATTATATGTATATAGATTCAACGCACGAAGATCAGTGGCGCTTTTGAACTGGGACACCATTGATGCTTTTGTGCCACGTGAAAGAGTACCCACCCCATGGAAAGGAAAAAGCCACCGGAACCTTTCATGTGTCGGCTGCTTCTATAATTTTAGGACAATGTGTGATGTAACCCCAAGACCCACCACTGTATCTTTTTAATTCCCAGCTAGCTAGATATATTATAACAATTTAATCTATCGCAAAAGGCAATGATCGATCATGCTAATCTAGAGACTTTCTTTCCTGCACGTGTAATGCAAAGGGAGTTAGTGTCCGGGTGCATATATAAGATGAATAATGGTGAAAGCCTAAAACTGTCTTGAGTTTTTAGATCAGAGGTTGGAAAGTGCCAAAATGAGTTCTGGGTAATTTTTTTTTTAAGTTTTATTGTTATTATTATTATTTTTCTGGGCAAGTGCCTCCGATGATTCAATTGCACTTCGACCACAAGCCATATTTGCTATCGGGATCGCAATGAAGTTATGGGTTTGCAATGCATGTTCACTTCACTTGGATTTACAGACATCACAGATGCAAGAAAATTTTGAGCACAGATTACCAGGAAGATTTGTTCTTTGTTGTAAAATAATGGCGAGTTCAAACTATGGAAAAACATCATTGGCCTCGAAAAACCAACAGGCTGTAAATTAAGAGGAACGATATATATCCATTTCATCAAACGCATGCTAAAAAATCATAAATGGGAACCATCTAGTAGTATCTTGGCAGAGCCGCATGGAGAAATAAACAAGACTCAAAATAATAGTATTTACATTGTATTGTAATTTCAAAGTGCTACTTCAACCACAAATTCTGAGCAACTTAAGATGTTGCACCTAACAAAAAGGCAGATTCTTCATTTCGTTCCAAGTCTTTTTTAACTCCAAAAACCAGATTACCAATCAAATCATTTCATTCCGATCTATTCTGTATAGTCCCCTCCTTCCTCTCTCTCTCTACTCCCAAGGATATTCCCATTCCTCGTCCCAAGTCTCCCATGTACAAACATTGCAAACTTGTTCATTCAATTGCCTAAGTGAAGAAGACCAGAACGAATAGGATGATAAACAGAACCACCAAGAACAATATCATCATAAACTGGCCCTTTGCACCAGCTTTTTTCATGACCATAGCCACCTTTTTCTGCAAAGAGATGATAAAAATCACATTTTCACCTCTTATTACATTATAGAATGTTGAAATAACCAATTCATTAAAATTTAGCGAATGGGATCATATTTCATCTTTGTTTTCAATTGACAAAGAGTAGCTGAAGTCAAATATTTTAGATCACTGGTACGAATCAATCTTGCAAAAATTGAAAATAAACAATATAGTTCAGACTTATTACAGAGGCTCACCTGAACAAAATCAAGGCGATTTGATGTACTGTCCATTTCCGTACCCAAATCATCTATAATTTTCTCCTGGGGCACCCAAAGATTTACCATTTAGTCCAACAAATCAACAAAAAAACAAATGATCCATCAATGAGGGTGACAAAACAGTTAATTGACAAGTTACTGATAGTCTGAAAAATGTCACTGTTGGATAATGTTATCTTCGACATCATTTTCTGCCAGTAGAACTGTAAAAAAAATCCCTTACCTGTGCAAGAAGCTCTTCATGTATGGTAAGCCCAACACCTCCAATTCTCTGCACACTTGCACTAAGTTCATCTAATTCCTCATCCTGCTGCCTGCAATCAACAATTGACAAGGATACAAAATCAAGAACAGTCAAGATACAAAGTACATAGCATGTTTCTCAGAATAGCACAGATCTACCCCCAGACGTTTCTCAGTTAAAAATATCAATATCTTTTATATAATGCAAAAATATTATAAAATAAATAACTATTATGAAAATAGTAACAACTAGATAGCATTAGAAATCCAAACGCATTACCCACAGTGGAGTAAAAATGATAACAACAGACCCTTCTTCAATAAATTCACAAGGAATAAGCTACAAAAGCAATATCTTGACTTTTTTTCTCCAACAACTAGCTAGTTGTGGTAGCATCATTCTCGCTGATTTAAGGGTTATAATTGTCATCAAAACTAAATGTTACATGCTAATTAGACTTTTAATACTTTGGCAACCTGCTTATCAAAAATTAATATTTCAAAAACCCTGAGAGGAGTCAGAAATTTCTTATCTAGGTTGTTAAATTGTAACACATGACATATATGTTCCTTTTAACCAACACACAAACAAGTCAACCGACGTAAAGAATGAAGTTCTGTAAATAAAACCCCTCAAGTTTGAAAGACAACACATAGATATTGAGCTTAATATGTTAGCATGAGCCCGTGTGGGGAAGGAAAAAGAAATAAACAATAATGCTACTTTATCAGAAGCAGCTGTCTGTCAGATTCTGATGATATGATATCGTCATTATCTACAGCAGTGTAGTGGTTAGATCTATCCTTCTGGTCCGAATCTGGCATCCTCATTAGTTCTCGACGCATTACACTCGCACTAGTAGTGCCAGTCCCATTTGATACCTTCCCAGCTTCTACCGCTCTCTTCATGGTGCCCACCTAATAAGTAGTCCAATCATTTAGCCACACACACATAAAGCCAAAAGCTTGTAATGTGATACAGTATATTATCTAAACTATTCCTTTGCATCTAATAAATCAACCTGGCAACTGTTTACCTTGTAATTTGTCTGGAAAAAGCATAGCCATTTTAACTAAAGCCCAGTTTATTGGGTAAATTATAAAGAGTGCACTTGTCAATCTACAATAATTCTTATTGCTAAACACAGCATCTCCACTCCCCAAAAATATAGTTCAATGGTTGATACCTGCGTACGAGCAGTGCTGGTCCATCTTCTTCGTTTTTCAAGTTCCACTTCATCAATGCCATACCAGGATGGATCCCTAGCTGCCACAGCAATTGCTTTGTCCAATTCATCCACCTTCCTATCAAGAAAACAGGCTCTCAATAGTTGCATACTGAGGCTAATTAGCCCAATTTGATGAACAAATGCCAAAACTCATCTAAAAAGATTAGCCAGAGTGGACTCAGTAACAGACCTTTGATTGCAAATGAAATAGCAAGGGTCTAATGCAAGTCAAGATCACATCAGAATAATAAGGAAATTTGGTAAATTTATACACAAAGCAATCTTCTCACTGACTCATTGCAGGGTAAATCGCATAATGGAAACATCTTGTTGATCTTTCATAGAATAATTGAAGAGGTAAAATCAGTATGTTAAATGTGGTAGTTCTAAAATTACCTGCCACTCAATGCTCTCACAACCAGCAAGCAGTTCCTTTGTGAGATGTACTTGGTCTCCAGCATAAGAAGGAATACGCTCCCATTGGTGAAAAGTAGACTGCAACTTATCAATCTAACCAGGAAGGTAATCAAATAGTCAGACAACTAATATATCTGAAGAAGCTCCTAATGCCACCATCTAAAAAGTCCAAAAATATAAAAACCAAATCTAAAAGTGATGATAAGCAACTATCTATCATTCTCACAGCACTTATCAGAGGAATGAACAGATATGCTACGAAAAATGCAATTCAAACCAACCCATGTATAAACCATAACAGTAACAACAAAAATAGAGCACCCTATTTCAACTCATATCTTTGCTTCAGCGTCCCATTGTATTTACACGCTTCTAGTAACGCTTCTAGTAATCCACAATATGTTGTAAATACATCAAAAGTGGAGTTGAATTGGGGCACAAGGAATATATCAGAACCACCAAAATGTGAAGTAATAGGCGGCAGATGATGTCAAATACTATATCATGGAAATATCAAGAAGTAGTAGTAAAAACACAAAATTCACCAAGGGCCTACACTTATATGATCACGTATACCAAATAAGACATGCTATTGACTGAAAATAAAAGTTTCTTTGCTAAATGCTCCTTCAAATCACAATCAATTCACCAACAAACTTACAGATTCTTGAATCTCCTCTTTCACTACATAGAATGGATCTTGAGCAGAAGGCATCTTGTAAGATATAACAGTAATTAACCTATATGTGTCCATAAACAAACTTCCATTAGCAAGAATACACACAGAAATATTTATACATTGGAATTGACCATCCACAAAGATCTTACATCCATAAGTAAAACAAATAACTAGATATAGAATAACGGAAAATTTCGTGGAAGAGGAGTGTACTGATTCTTAATCGAAGAAGTGGTGGTTTTTTCCTAAAACCAAAAATTTGAGATCTCCAGCATTAAAATCCCCAGTAATTTCAAAGATAGACAAGGAACTAATGAAATCGTTAGCAAGCCTATCTCGCCAAATCAGCTAAGCACTGCAGGATACTGAGGTTGACTGGCACAATTAGAAGCAGCCGATCCACTTTTCAGTTATGGTTTTCAGTGCCAGATTCTTTGGAAATTCCCAAATACACACGAATAATTCGAAATCTATGGATACCTTTAAGCCATAGCAGGCTAACATATGATTTTTTAGGCTGACAGAGAAGCAAAATTTTGAATCAGAGAACCCAATATTGAATCTTTCGAGATCAACTACTGAAAAAATAAATAAATAAATAAATAAATTCGAGATCTATTATTCTAACAGTAATTAAGACAAACATTGAAAACTGATAAAATAAAATCAATAATAATAACTAGGATAAAATATCAGCGAACCAAATGACGACCAAAATTACCGAGATCCTGTATTTTTAAGAAAAAAAAAGAAAATCGTAAAAGGAAAATTAACAGTAAAATAATAAAACGACCTGAGAGAAATGGGTTGTCCGGACTGGCCTGAAAAGTGGAGGGCTGAGGCGGAGGCGTTCGGGAAGAAAAGGAAAGTTCTTTTCTTTTTTTAATTTCCCAACAAAAATATAAAAAACTTCGGAGATGGGAAAAATACCGTCGGAGGGAGAGTGACTGACTGGTTTTCGTTAGGAAAAAGAAATATATTATTAAAAAAAAGTAATGCTAGTAAAGTCATTTTTATTATATACGATATATTATTGATTTATTAACTGTTTAAATATATTTCGGTTTTATGTATGAAGTTAAGTTTTATAAAATATATATTTTATAATTTGTAATTGGTCAATTCCTTTTCCAATATCTTTTATATTCTAAAAGGCAATACTAATATGAATTTTGTTACGTGTAATCATATTATTTATTACGAGACTATATGGAAATATTAGGCTTACCATTCTTCTACTATTATTTTATAATTTATTTTTAACCAACTAATATAATCATATCATTTCATTAAAAATAAACCTCCTCTTAAATTTATAAATATATTTTATAAAAATAATTTTATAAATTGATATCGTTAAATGTATTGGTTTAAATTTATTTTATAATAAAAATAATTTTATAATCTAACATATCATAACAGATCACGTTAATTTGTAAATTTTATTTTGTGAAATTTTGTTGTGAATTAAACTTTTCTCTAAAAATAATTTTAATTTTACAGAAATAACTTTTATTTTATTTAAAAAATGATTTAACTTACGCCTCTCTTTTAATTTTTTTACAATTATATATTAAATCAAAATTTTGATGAAGCGACATATTTATATTGATTGATTATAAAATGAATTGAAAAAAAGTAACAGTAAATTCATTTCCATTTTTTAATCATTATTCCTAACGCATAACCCCTAGTCTAAAAAAAAAACAGAGACTGGTTCCTTGCATTAGGACGCATAGCCAAGAGGCATACATTGCAAGGCCTTTGGAACCCTGAAAACCAGATAAAAAAGAGCCATTGTGGGAGAAAACTATCTAAAAACGATATCACTGTTTATCAGAGAAAACTCAGTAAAGGGAGATAAGTTGGTGTAACTTTCCAATTAATTCTACTTGGATAATGGTTCCACAGACGAACTAGCATAGCCTTGAAATTTCAAAAGACTGCTAAAACTGCCGTAACTATTGATACAATGGGTCAAACGGAGATTTCCACAGCTAAAACACTTCAAAAATGGAGATTTGGGGCTGCTTGCAATGAGAGTTGAAATGAAAATGGAAAAGGAATTCCCAACTCAGCCATCTAAAACAAGCTGAGTAATCCAAGCAATGCCATTTCTCCGCTGGCCAAACTTGGGATTTTGATGTCGAGATGTAGCCTTGGAAAGCTTTAATACAGCATTCGAGTACGCATGATGACAGAGTCACTTTGCTTCAGTGCAGCCAACTATTGAGTGGCACAAAGACATGGACTGCCAGTCACAACGAAACTAGTCTTTAGAGGATTGGGAAGCACACCTTCAATTGAACAAAATTCACTCTCAACTGTTCACAGTCTAAAATTACGTAATCACCAAAGTGTCAACAACCTTGGAGGAATTTAACAGCTTTTCTTTCTTACACGCCATCAAAACCATTATCCTCCAGGTATCTACATCAACAAGATTTCCTTTTCCCAGACTATTCAAAACAGTTAATGGCAATTCCAAATTACATTCCTGAAATAATCCATCTACGAGTTTAGTAATACTTGCACTGCGAGGTGCAAAGCCCTTGAAGATCATCTCCTCTAAAATAAACGCTGCTTCCTTAAACTGCTTCCAATGACATAGCCCATCAAAAAGTGTCCGGTATGACACCACATCAGGAGAGCACCCACGTCTCGGCAAATCTTCGAGCAAATCTTTTGCTTCAATCCATTTACCCTCCTTGCATAACCCACCAACTATTACATTATAACTAATTACATCCGGCTTACACCCCTTCTCCACCATCTCATCCAAGATTCTAAATGCTGCTTCAAAATCCTTCTCCTTACAAAACCCATTAATCATAGTATTGTAAGTCACAGTATCAGGCTTACACCCAAGCTATTTCCTCCAAGATCCCAAAAGCCTCTTCCTTCCTGCCAGCCTTAAAAAGCGCACTAATTAAACTAGAATAAACCACCGAATCCAATTTCAACTCATTTCTCACCATCTCCTCCTTCAGCCTAAATGCCGAACCCAATTCGTCAATCCCACAAAGCCCTCTAATCAATGATGTATACACATACGCATTAGGCTTAACACCATAAACGCCCACCATATCCTCTTTCAACTTAAAAGCTTCTTTCATCCTAAGATTCATACAGAGCTGATACATCAAAGTCCCAAACGTCACCACATTTGGAAGAACACCCCTTCTTTGCATTTCATCAAACACATTCCACGCATCATCCAAACTGCCAATCCGACAACAAGCATGGATCAATATATTATACGTACAAGCGTCCGGGGTCCCGTCTTTATAAATACCGAGAAAAGTTTCTCTCACTTTCTCAAACTCTCCACACCTCAACAGTGCGTTCAACAGCGAATTCGCCGATTTCACGGTCCGCTTGCAACGGTAACCAGTAATTGATTCAAATGTCTGTATAGCACGGTCGGGGAGTTTGGCGCGGCCGTAGAAGGAGATGACATTGCAGAAGATGATTTCTCCGGGAGCGAAGCGGGTCTCCTGTTTAAGTTGGTGGAGTATTTGCTCCATTTCGTCGAACATCTTGGCGCGGCCGAGCTTGGTGATGATGAGGTCGTAGGAAAGGAGGGAGTAGCGCAAGGGCTTCTTGGGATTAAAGTTAGGGTTCGGGTTTCGGAAGAGTTGGAGAGCGAGGGTGGGGTCCTTCTGGAGACGGAGGAGGGAGGAGAGCCTAAAAGGAGAGATGGGTTTTGGAGGCTTCATCTTCTTTGGGGGTCCCTGGTTGGGGGAGAGTGTTATATCGATATCAGTATGCGTTCGCTATCGGGCGCTCACAGGGGCAAGCAGCAATTTTTACTCTCAATAGTTTCGGGTTTCGACGCTTTTCTCTTCAATTAGATTGTTCTGTCCATGGCAAGCAACGCAACTTAATTTGAGATCAGCCTGCCGCGAGAGGAAGAGGAGGAAGAAGAGAGCGTTCCAAGTAGATTAATGGTTACCAGTTCAGATGTAGACCATGCACGGCGTGCATTGTAGTTTGGTCAAATACATTTGACTGAGTTGACCTGAGGCCAACTATTTTAATTTTTCAGAATACGAACGCATTACAACTAAATAAATTCACAAAATTAACTAGCTTTATATCATCTATTAAATTTATTTTATAATAAAAATAATTTTATAAATTCATATATTATATAAAATTATGTTATTTTATAAATTTATTTATAATTAAATTATTTATCTTCGAATTTTTGAGTGTTCCTTTGATTTGGATGATCTAAAAATAATCATAAATGCGGTAGAGTTTATTTGACGAGTAGTAATATTAAATATAAATCTCAAATAAATAAATACTTCTGCATAGACCATTTATTAAGAAGGAAAATGCTAGATCCCCGTTGGGGGATCCCGCTGGGAGCCACCGCTCCCAGTTTTTTTTTTTTTTTTTTTTTCTTTTTCTTAATGATTAAGAAAAAATTTTTAAATATTAAAAAGTATTAAAAAAATGATGTAAAAAAAAAAACAAAAACAGAAAAAAAAAAAATTTGGCCTAACGGGAGCTCCCAGCGGGAGCCCCCAACGGTGTCCGTAGCATGGTCCAAGAAAGTGGATCTTATTAAAAAATAATAATAATAATAATTTTCCCTTATTTACCGTCTGTCGGCCAGCCATATCTGCCAAGCTCACCATCTCAACTCTCAAGAGTGGGCATGGGCTGGGTACAGCAGTGCAAGAGGAAAACCACGTAGAGAGGCAGAGTAATGCTTCGTAAACCATTTTTTAGTTTCCTTAAAATTTGAAGAGGATGGAATTTGGAGATATTGGATTTGCAAAAATTTTATTATGTGCATTATTTTTTCATATTGTTTGTACACTATACAGATATGATTGACCGCATCTTTTTTATTATAAAATAACTATTTTAATCAATCACATCAATGAAGTATGTAAATAATATATAAAAGTGATTATATGTAGCAGAACTGATTGGATTAGTCGAGTTAATAAATTGAATTACGCTAAATACAATTATTGTTGTGTATTCTTTGTACACTCTATTGATATAATTCGCTTAATCAATTGTTTTATATAAAAAAAATGACATATACAATCATATTAGTGGAGTGTGTAAATAATATACAAAAATAACTGCATATGAAATTTTCGTAATCATAAAGGGTTTTGCTATATAAAAAGTCTGTGTGTTAAGAAAATACTTATAATGAGACATTATAATTTATCAAAACTCCAATCATTTTTTTTATTTTATAATTAATAGGAAAAGCTTCCATATTAATATACTAGATGTGTAACAACTAAGGTTTACAAATAAATTTTCTTTATAAAGCGTAGCTTAAATATTGATAATTGGTTGGATACAAGTCTTGATAAAGAGGAAAATGAAATATTTGTAATTCTTTTGTAACTTTTTTTCAATGTAAAAAAAATTAAAACTATGTTTAATAAGATAACACAATTATATCGTTAAAATTTAAATGAATTAGCTGAAAAATAGTTTGGGATTCGGTCTCTATTGGAAATCTTAACATCGGAGTTTGCACATTCAGTGTTTGACTAGTGGTCTCACTAAGTGTATAAATCAAGGTTATAACGATCGGAAGAAGAATTTATCTACAAAAATAAAGGCAGTTTGGCCTTTGGATCTTATGACCCCTTTTGCGGTGAGGAGTATGGAGTCTGGACATTCAAAAAGCGCCAACGACTCTCCGGCCTGGAATTGGCAGAAAGACCCAGTCTGGATTTCCTTTTTCTAGCATGCATGCCGACCATGTCTGCTGATGGGTCGTTTTACCATTCAAACATACCGAATGACTTTTATATATACAATAGGGAACATCATACACATGAAACACTTGAAAAGAGAGACCAATTAATATCGAGAAAAAGCAAGCTTAAAATAAAGAAGAACGACAGCATATACAGTACGTGGATCCGCATATATGAAAGGATAGATATTGGTCTTCATCCACACGAGTCCTATAATTACTACGTGCTTCGCAAATCGTATAACCTCTGAGATTGGAGAGTAAACGATCGAGCTGAACCAGAACATTTTATGCAACTTGTACCCCCTTCAATTCATTGCTTGGATCTTTTATCTTTTAATCGTGAGTTCAGGAATATTAGAATTAAGGGAATAGCACGAATCTATCAGTCCTATAAAACAATCTGTCCAACTTTGAATTACCCAATAGTTGGGGAGGGAATATAATTCAAGTTTAGTTCAGACAAAAGAAGAGTATGATCAGTTAGAACCGTTGTTTTCAGAGACCTGCAGTATCCAAATCTTATGACGCAAAAGCAGATTCATAGCAGCAAAGCCAGACTGAAATTCGCTTTGCAGGCTAGCATATATATTGAAGAGCATGTCTTGCAGACATGCCACTCTATCCATTCATGGCTACGGGATATTTAAAATATCAAGAACAAGAACACAAGATTCAAATACGTATATTGATTATATTAAGCCACTAAAAAAACTTCATATGCATGCATGTACGTAGTTGCAGAAATGAGAGACCCGATATATCAGAGGTTCTATTTTGATTTGAAACGTTCTTTTGGGATATGCTTTTTTTTGTTTCTCCCTTTGTTTTGCTTTTTTTTTTTTCCTTGGACAATTATATTAATTTGTAGATTGCTGGAGTGCGTATCTCTAGCTCTTTACGTACGGCCTACGATACGTGGGGATTACATATATATATATATATATAGAGCCAAAACATGCATGGCTTTGTCGATGTAATCGTTGATTCTGAATTTGTGAGTGTGGCACCAAGATTGTCTTCAAGAGCACCAAAAGACCTGAAAACGAAAGAAAAGCATCCCAACATACATTATCTTTAGAGTTTAGAGTACTTGATGAGTTCAAAATACATGCAAAGCGTTATCCCCATATGTAAGGAAATAAAAAATTAAAAATAAAGGAATAAAGAAAACGAGAGAGAGGGAGGGGGCCGGGGAGGGGGGGAACGACAATGTTAACCAAAATATGCAATATTCATTAGATAAAAACGAAGAAAAAAAAGGAGAAAATAATTGGCAACACACTCCACAAAGGCTTTATTGCTGATCTATAGTGGAGAAAGTACTTACGAAATTGAAACAAAATATTCGCGTCGTCCACGCCTTCTTTGCATTCTTCAGTTTTGAGAATATCACATCTTTGGAACATATTTTAGCTGGTGCTTCGACCAAAAACACCCTACGCTCTATTGGAGGAGACCACAAACTACTCTTCTCATAATCGAAGTCATATTGCGATGCATCAAAGAATTTCCCTAGCAGCCTCTCGGATACTGATTTCGAAACCATTTGAACACTCGGACTTGTTGTGGAGGAAGTTTCCTTCAGAGACGAAGCTGGAGAAGAACCTTCAAAGATGGTCATTGATAGACCTCGAGGAACACAATGGAGATCAGGGTCAAAGAGAGAGAGAGAAAGAGTAGACACAAAAGTTCAGAAGTTTCCGATAAAGATAAAAATATATAAGAGGGGAGGAAACACGGAGTAATATGGTGGGGACGAGGGTACTGCCATGCATCTCATGATATATATTATTATAGATGGGACCATAGTTCAGTATACGTCTTTTTTCCCTCTGAAGCTAGCTGAATATGGTACCGTTATTAGGAAACTATACCTTTTGATGAACAGAAGGGATTTGAAGAACCACCTTTTAACTGTTGCTAGGAAAGCATATCCATTCGAATTTTGAATTGATTAAGGTATCATTTGGTGGACATGAAGTCATGCATGGAGCGGTCTCCATGCACGGAACCCTACATCCTCAGTCATACATATATACATGAAAACACAGACGCAAATGCCTGTTGGTTTAATTAGTCTATTTTTAGCAAAGGTCGTTTCCATTAAAACTTTACGCCACTTTATACGTACCGTAAAGGGAAATATGCAATAGACAGACAGTGTCATAACGCATTTGGAAAATCTTTATACACTAATAGTAGCACACTCGACAGGGACCATGTCTCGTGAAACGGACAACGTCAATTTGAATCTCTTCATTCCCTTCTGTTGGAGTTAAACAACTACTCGGGAGAGAAAAATAAAATAAAATAAATTGCATGACAAATGAAAAAATCATGGGACTAACACTATCGTTTAATTTCGTAAGAATTCATTCTTGGAGGTCTTGGAGGCAGTCCTAAGAAATTTGGCAACGACCCAAGAGCAGGACTAGCCTCTACATCTACATTGAATCAAGGTGTTTTGTTATGTATCTTCTCCTTAATTTCAACGAAACATAACGTATTTTTGTTTGTCATTGCTTCACACCTAAAAAGAAAATGAGTTGCATATTTTCTCAAGTTGCGAGAAATGGCAAGGTAGATGGGATCCATTTGCTTAGGATCTAGCTGCTCAAGAATCCATTTTTTACATGGAAGGGGGGAAAGTTGTTGCAGGCCAGGGATTATTATTTAACTTGTTTCTAAATTATGCTTTACTAAGATACCAACTCTTTTTTTTTTCCAATTACATTGAACTTGAATGTGATTTTTAATTTTTAACTTTTTTTTTTTTCATTTTAAAGATTAGATTTATCTCATTCAAAATAATAAGAACATTTTTTAAGTTAAAAGTTTTCAGCAGCTTTGAATTTCAAATTTTTTGCATAGTATTATGTACGGATACCAGAAAAACTTCCAATCATGTGAAAGCAAATCCGAGATGTCAAACTTTTGGTTTGACCTATCTCCCATCGAACATTGAAATTTGGATGTTTCCCACTTCGTATGTCCCTTTTACTCTCGCATGATAATCGTCGGTTCTTTTCGAAAACATTTTCTCGCTTCCCACTTCCCAGTACTGACTACATCCCACCGAAAGCCTCGCTTGACTGCAAATCTCTCTCTCGCGCCAGCCCATTTGTTCGAGGAATAAAGCTTTGGAGCTAGCCTACAATGGCGGGGTACAGAGCCGACGACGACTACGACTACCTCTTCAAGGTGGTCTTGATTGGGGACTCGGGCGTGGGCAAGTCGAATCTGCTGTCCAGGTTCACCAAGAACGAGTTCAACCTCGAATCTAAGTCCACCATTGGCGTCGAGTTTGCCACTCGCACCTTGAACGTCGATGGCAAGGTCATCAAGGCTCAGATTTGGGACACTGCTGGCCAGGAAAGGTACTTGTTTCTTCTCCAACCCTGTCTTTTCCCATTTGGGTTTCTCCTATTTTAGCTCCTTGATTGATGGGTATGTTGGATTTGTATAGCTATGGGTGGCTATGAGTGTCATATTTATAAAAAAAAAAGCTTAGGATGCCATCTTAATTGCTTGCTCAGTTACTTGCTGGTTCTTTTTCTTGGCTGGGATGCAGATGACGTATGGTGTTTTTACTAAATTTTAGGCGTAGATTTAAATCTTTAGTTCCTATCATGGATTTGTTTCAATGAAGGTATTCTTTCTCTTTAAAATCTAATTTTCCGTTTGTAAATAATTGCCCTAGGAGTTGTTCACTTTTGAAGCTTTGGGTGTTGTCTTCGGATTGGGCATATTTATTTATCCTTTAATATGTTAACTGAAGATCATATATGGGTCTGAAACCGAGACAGGTTTTTAACGTACTGTATGATAGTGTTCAACTTTATCAACCTAGACGAGTTTTTAACGTACTGTATGATAGTCTTTTATAAGAAGGTGCTTTTTAGTTCCGAGTTGCTCCCCAAGAGGTTAAATCCTTGATTCATGGAATCCCCTTTTTCCTGGTCTAGATCTGTAAAGAGGTGCTGTTAACTAACTTTGGTGCATGTATTATAATTGGGCTGTTTCAAAGGAAATAATTGCTCACTCACATTGCCCCCGACTGGAAGGGGCAGTTGCACATTGTCCTCTTCAGGTGCACTGAGTTCAGATATGTTGTTTGAAATATTGCGTCAGTGGTTGCAAAAGCGTCTAACTAAACTACATGCATGAATTAACAATGTTAAGCTAGTGGGTGAAAGCCAATTTTTAGTATTTGAGTCGTAAGCTTTTCTACTTTCCTTTGTTGCTTTAGAGCCCTCAGATTTGATTTGTTTGTTTGTTTGGAAGATGGACTGATGGATTGATCGACAGGAGGATAACAAGTTGGTTGTCGGTTAATCTTGAAATTATGAAAGGGAAGCAAATTAGCAAGAGTCAACCTTTGCTACTTGTCAAGGCCAATTGGTCAGCTGTTGGAATCTCACTATATGAAACTCTTGTTGCAAGTATAAGGTTAACGATATTACTAGTTTACAAGTGGAAACAAAGTTTAAAGGATTACCCTAACTATTTTTGCAAGATGTGGATTGTAGCCCGAATTTGTAGTTGCCATGGAATTCCTGATTGTGTAGACTCTGGATTTAGATTATGAAGGCATTAAGTGGTAGGTGTTCTGTAAAGATAGATTGATGGAAGAATATTGCGTTTTCTTGATGAGCCTGAGAAAAAAGGAGTAAAGTACTGGCAGGGAAGGTGGGCTTGGGAAGTAGAGGTTGAATTTGCCTTAGGTGCATGAAGACGTACACTTTTCTGTATCTTTTTCATTCATATCTTCTGTAAGTGCAATTTTTAGTCTTGGTTTTTATATATTAACCCTATCTCGATTAGGATTTTATTCTGTTAACATTTAGTGAACCATCGTGCCTTGTTAAGACATTTAGTAACACCAGTTTATTTTGTTTAGTGTGCCATTTGCTGATTATTGTTGACACCACCTGAATCATAATCTTGATACCTTTACCCTCACAGACTAGATGTTATATTTCCATTTGCCTTCTTGACTTTATAGGTACCGTGCCATCACCAGTGCGTACTATCGTGGAGCAGTAGGTGCACTCCTTGTGTATGACATCACTCGTCATGCAACATTTGAGAACGTTGACAGATGGCTGAAGGAGTTGAAAGGCCACACAGATTCAAGCATCGTCGTGATGCTTGTTGGGAACAAATCTGATCTTCGCCACCTAGTAGCTGTTTCAACAGAGGAAGCGAAATCCTATGCTGAAAAGGAATCACTTTATTTCATGGAGACTTCAGCACTGGAGGCAGTAAATGTAGAAAATGCTTTCGCTGAAGTTCTGACTCAAATCTACCACACAGCAAGCAAGAAGCAAATGGAAGGAGGGGAAAATGGGGATGCTTCATCTGTTCCAGCCCAAGGAGAGAAAATAAATATCAAAGATGACAAATATGGTTTGAAAAAACTTGGCTGCTGTTCAAGTTAGAAATTATGGGCTGGATTGGGCTTCTTGTACTGTGTATTATTTTAAGAAAGATACAAACTAGTAACAACCAGGAAAAGGAAATTCTGTCGGGATATTAAACTTTGTTTGTTAAACCACGGTGCATTGGATGTAGGTGCAGAATAGGCGCATCACATGGCTTGGCTTTCTTTAGATCTATTACAATGTTTTTGTTGTTTGAAGTTTCCTGAGCAGAATTTGTGAAAAGCTGTGCTGCTAGCATGCTATGTTTGCTCTGTTTACTACTGTACTCCGGTATGTATAAGCTACATATGTTTCTGAAAAGATTTTACATTTCCTGCATTTTTTAGTATGTGGTGTTGGTCGAAAATGATTCTTTTTGCTCTTATGTGGAAGAGAGAGAGAACAAACCACATAATACCAATAGAGGAGTGCTATCACTCAAAAAATAATAATAATAGAGGAGTGCTACGGTCATATAAAGGGATTGCACAAAAGAATTTTATAAATTGGTTTCCTGTGATTCGTTAAATATATTTTACAATAAAAGTACTTTTACAATCTGACGAATTACATCAAGCAACGTCAGTTTATAAGATTATTTTTATGTAATCTTTTTGTGTACTTTACTGCTCTCTATTTCATGCAAACACATCTATGCACAAACAGTTGTACTTCCTAAAACTCTCCACGTGGAATGTATACACAAATGCCATAGCATTGGCAATGGTCTAACTAAATGCCAATGCAGGTCCAAACTTTGGCTAGATGTGAGAAAAAGCTTTTACATTGGACTAGCTAAAAGTCCAAAGTTCAATACTTGAGCTACAAATTAAGAGGGCTTTTCATTGTTTGAGAGTTACTATTCAACCTCTATCCAATTATTTTCATCAATCTCTCATTCTCTTTATCACATTGAAATAAATTACCACATTGAAATAAATCATATAATCATTACATTGAAATAAATTACCACGTTTTAGTTTTTAATATATGAATTATTTGTAAAATATAAAAAAAATTAATAAAATATATAATATTATATTATTATTTAATATTTAATATGGCTAGTCCAATGTAGACTTATTAAGTTAAAAATTGATGTTATGGCAAAAATGTGAAATTCTAGTTAAATTTTAGACTTGACAATAGCTAGACCATTACCAATACTCAACAAGTTTCAAATTTCCAACTGATTGGAAAGAGTTTGCCTATCAGCTTCAATTCTTGGCAAATATGCCAGAAAGAGCCAAGAGGAGCGAACCAATCTAGTTACATAGTTATGTTATTTATAAATCACTAAGAGCATTAGCATTGGACTCATCAAATTCATATTCAAAATTTGATGAAAAGTACAAATTTTTCATAACTCCAAAACCTTCATATCTATAATTCCACATTAGATTAGTCATTAGATTCATCAAAATAATAATATAATATTATTTTTTTAATAATAATATTTTTAATTTTTTTTCTTCATATTTTATAATTATACTAACTATATGGACATTAATAGTTTAATTTAATACTTAAATAATTGATTCCCAACTAATTTAGAATAAAATAAAATAAAATCATTGCCTATTAAAATTATAATAAAATATTAGTTTGAATGTGGAATAGTAGACCTTCAAATTTGAAAGAAGAGTAACATTTACTGTAGTTCAAAGTTTCCCAAATACTCATTTGATGAATCCAATGTAGGTTCATTTTAAGTAAATTTATCAAAATTTAGAGATGCATTGGTTTTTTATGAAACTAATGCTAATGCTCTAAGTAAGCATATTAAATATTATTTTTTTTTAAATTTAATTGATATATTAAACTTTCGCAATACTAACATATTTAATTTATTAGTATTTTTTTAATTTTTAAATAAATATTTTTATATAATCCATCAAAACTGAGGATGAGTATTTAAAAGAAAATGATATATACATTTTAAATGAGTAATATTTTTAGAAAATAATATAATTTTTATAAATACATTTATTATAAAATATGATTACATAAAGAATTATAAACAAAAATAATGCATGTATTATTAATTAATACTTGAAAAATATATAAAAAAAAATGATATTTATAGCCGTGAAGTGAATAAATACTGTAAATTTTTTTTGAAAAAAGTAAATAAATAAAATATCTATATAAAAAAATAATAATCTTTATTTTTTTTAGAAAACAAATACGTGATACTTGCGAATTTAATTGTATATAACATTATTTTATTAGAAAAAAGAAAAAGTGGAAGACATTACCAAATCCGAACCTCCCGCTCATTTGAGTGTCCCCGCCCTCTAATAAACCCCTAAATCGATCTTCTTCCTCTTCTTCTGTGCAGTCTCGCTGTCTCACACTCGCACTCCCCTTCTACGTATTCAATTTTCTCAGTCAGAGAGAACAAAAAGAAATAATTAGTTAAAAAAATGAGAGAGGAAGAGATAGAGAAGCTCCGGGGAGTGGTGCGGGACTGCGTGAGCAAGCACCTCTACTCCTCGGCCATTTTCTTCGCCGACAAAGTGGCAGCCTTCACCAAAGACCCCGCCGATATCTACATGCAGGCCCAGGCTCTCTTCCTCGGCCGCCACTTCCGCCGCGCCTTCCACCTCCTCAACGCCTCTCAGATCGTCCTCCGCGACCTCCGCTTCCGCTATCTCGCCGCCAAATGCCTCGTATCCTTCTTTCCCCCTATTTATCTCGCCGCCAAATACCTCGTACCTCTTGGTTATGGTTTGTTTCGTTTGGTTTATTCGTTTATGTGGTCATTAGGAGGAACTGAAGGAGTGGGACCAATGCCTCTTGATGCTCGGCGATGCCAAAGTGGATGAACATGGAAACGTGTTTGACACAAAGGACTCTAATGTCATGTACCTCGATAAAGATGGGGAGGACCGTGAGATAAATGTAAACGCTTCTTCCGTTCCTTTATTTATTTTTCCGTGTCTAATTTAATTTGATCAGATTTATGTACATACAAAGTATCCGTCCATTCGACACCAATGTGCTTGAGCAAGAAGCAATTACACTGTGAAATGCAGCTCAAATAAAAAAAAACTCTGTTTTCTGTGATTTATGTACTGTTTTGGAGTGCTAATCATTACGAGGTTTGAAAGTATAGGAAGCTGATCTTTCAATCTTCTGACAGATATCTTCAGCTATATGCTTTCTAAGAGGTAAGGCATATGAAGCCTCGGACAACCGTGCCCTATCTCGACTGTGGTTAGTGTCTCGTGGAATTTTGCTCAATCATATAATGATTTGAGGTCTTTTATTATAAATATAAAATGAAACTTTTTTTTTATTGCCGTTTACTTTTACTAGCTTTAGAGTTGTTATTGAATCTTGGTAAGTGTGACTTTGACTGGAAAGAACTATTATGTTGGTTGAAGATTTCCTTAATTTTTTCTATTTGTTATGTTTTCAGGTACAAAGCCGCTGTCAAAGCCGATCCTTTATGTTATGAGGTACCCGTCTACCATTATAAATTGTAGTTTCTCTGTTGATGTACAAGATCTACTCCCAAGAGAATATAGCTTCTTCTTTGAATCATGCAATTTTATTTGAAGAAGGTGTACACTTCAAAGTTCAAACGTGTTCAGAATTTCTAAGCAACTCGATAATTGCTTCTGCCTTAGTGATCGTTAACAGCTCCATATCTTTTTGCTACTCGTTTGTTCTATAGTTATGGAGCTCTTTACATTAAATTGATAGTATAATTATATTTTTCTTGTGGTTGTATCTATCCCAGGCTTTGGAGCGCCTTATTGAAAATCACATGCTGACTTGTGAGGAAGGTTAGTAGTCTTCAAGCTGCTTTTTTTCGTTATTTATGCATGCTGTTGTAGAGAAATAAATCCAGTTATATGAAACTGGAATACTTATAAAAAAAAAAGTTATATGAAACTGGATTTCTGCATTCTAATGCGTCTGTACTTAGTATTTGGTCTGATTTATTTTTGTCAATTGTTCTGGCATTGGATCGATCCGCTAAGTTTCCATTTTGTTTCATCTGGATTCCTTCAAATAGCTATCTACTATGGTTGAGATTATTCATTTCTTTAACCTTTTGATTTGCTGCTGAATTTCAGAGGCAAGTTTACTCTCATCATTGCAAATTGGTCCTGAAGATGGATGGCTCTTGTCATTCTATTCATGTTTAATAAAGAAGGTAAGCAAAGAATTAGTCCAAATGTAAAAACATGTCAAATACCTCTGACTAGTTGACTTTTATTTTCTTATTGTTACATTGATTAAGGATTTTTTTGCCGTATGAAATCTTTAGTTCTGTTTCTTTGATTACCCAGTATGACAAAGAAAATGTTGTAGAAGCCAAATTCAGAGAACTTGAAAAAGAAAGTTGTATTAGTGACCCTTCTGATCCATCTGTCGTGCATACACTTAAATCCAACACCGATCTTTTGGCCTGTAAAGCTGAATACTACCATCAATGCGGGGAATATCAAAAATGTTTTGAACTAACATCTGTGTAAGTTGTTTCCACTAGTTTGGAAATGGTGCTAAGATTTATTCGCAAGCTTTCTTTATTCAACCTTTTTTTTTTTTTTTGATTAGTGGTTTCTTTATTCAACCTGTTTAGCATATGCATTACAGACTACTTGAAAAAGACCCTTTCCATCTGAAAAGTACCTTGGTGCATTTAGCAGCAGCCATGGAGCTTGGACATTCAAATGAGCTTTATCTTATGGCATGCAATTTAGTGAAGGACTATCCTCAAAAGTAAGTGTGGCTTTCATTATTGACTTCTCTATTGCTTTAATGTCTTGGAATATTTAGATATGATGATACACTTGGGTTGAAATTTGAGGCGTTTTAGCACACTTTCCAACATTGTCATCACCCACAACTCAGCATGGGATATTTTGCATATCACTAAGATTAAGGTATCTCAGGAAGTATGAGAATCTACAATAAAAGGCAGAAAAATATTTTTGGCTCTCTCTTCCCCCCACACGCCATTCACCCTAAAAACAAGAAAATAATAAAGAAAAAACATGAAATAGTGTGGTTTCAAGTCCATTGATATTGAATTATTGGTTCTCAAATTACCATGAAAGTAGATGCTTTGAGTACCAACAGTCATTACTTATTCAGGGCTTTTTTCTTTTTTAGGGCTTTATCGTGGTTTGCTGTTGGTTGCTACTACTATTGCATCAAGAAGTATGACCAATCACGTCGTTATTTCAGGTAGACCGCAAATGTTATAACAGGGACCCAATCTATATTTTCTTACTCAATTGCTGCCTTATCTCTGTTATATGTTTAAACTGAAGTTTGTTGGTTTTCTAGTATATGATTGGATTACAAGTATAAAACCATGTATGTTTGAAAGTATGGTATTCCGAGTTTATTATATTGTCGTTCCTCTATTTGTTGTCCACCCCGCCTGAGAAAATAGGCTAGAAACATTCTTGAACTGCAATATTGGTTTCATTTAGTGTCTTTATAATGCTTAAATTCCCAACTATTTTTTTTAATTGTTTCTGGTCAATGGCCTGCACATTTTGGTTGGCTTTTGACTGCAATGGTCTCCTAAGTGTATTTGTTCCTTAGAAACCTAAGGACCTTCAACCATGCGCTATTAGGCAAATGGTTGTGGAGATTTGCCAAGGAACATGACTATGGAAATTGGTGGTTGAGAAGAAGTATGGTCGTTTATGGGGGGAGTGGTGTACTTGAGAAGTAAGGGGAGCTTATGAAGTGGGATTATGGAAACATTTAAAAAGAGGATGGGGGATTTTTAACCGTCATGTAAAGTTTTGTGTGGGCACAGGATCAAGATTCAAATTCTAGAGAGATGTTTGGTGTGCTATTAGGGCATTGAAAGACTTGTATACTCTTCTGTTCCAATTGGTTAGAGATAAGGATGCTTCAGTGGCAGACGCTATGGAGTTAGAGGGGGGTCAGATTCTTTGGAATATTAATTTTAGTAGGGCTGCACAAGATTGGAAATTAAGTAATTTTGCAGACTTCTATAGCCTCATATATTCCATAAGACCAAATAGGCAGCAAGAGGATGTTTTGTGGTGGTCTCTAATAGGCAAAGGTAATTTTTCAGTTCGATCCTTCTATAAGGCCCTCACTCATGAGCCCAATTCTCTGTGTCCCTGGAGAAATAAGGCTCCTAAAGTCTCATTCTTTGTTTGGACTGCCTCCCTGGGAAATATACTTACCACAAATAATTTTAGGAAAATGAGGATCATTATTGCAGACTGGTGTTGCATCTGCAGAAGAGGGGGAGAGTCAGTAGACCACCTCCTTTTACATTGTGATACGGCAAGGGCTCTCTGGAATGAGGTATTCTCGTGACTGGATATGGCTTGGGTGATGCCTAAAACTGTGGAGGCGGCGTTGGCCAGTTGGTCAAATATATGGGGCAGAAAACCAATTAAAGCTATTTGGAAGATGATCCCCCTATGCATTATGTGGTGCGTATAGCAGGAGTGAAATGAGCGGACCTTTAAGGACCAGGAAAGATCAGTGGAGGAGCTTAAACTTTTATTTTTTAGAACACTTTGTAACTGGGCTATTGCTGTGGATTTTAATGGCATGGCCCATGATTTTCTTGTCTCTAATGTGCCTACCTAGTTAGGGCGTTAGAGCTGTAATACTGGCTTTGCCATTGATCAATATAATTTGTTTATTTATCAAAAAAAAAAAAAAATTCTCCAAATATGTGGGAATTTGTTTTTTTGTTATGCACTTGATTGCTTGGAAATGTTCGATGCATCCATTAATGATGTTGTTTTATAGCTAATTATTAGTTTTTTCTATCATATCAGGTAACATAATATTACAAGAGGATTGGTAAATACTTTGTGATATGCTTATTACAACAATATTCTTTAACATCTGCAATCTGTTAATTCATTTTATGAAGTTTGCATGATTGTATTACTGAATTATTATTCGTTGTTATACTCTACAGCAAGGCTACAAGTCTAGATGGAACATTTCCACCTGCTTGGATAGGTTATGGAAATGCATATGCCGCTAAAGATGAGGGTGATCAAGCAATGTCAGCATATCGAACTGCTGCTCGTTTATTTCCGGGGTATTGTGTTGTTCAATCTGACTCTTTATTATTGAACTATATTCTGCCACTTGACAGTATATTGAAGAGTATATTTTGACTGTGGTTTCAGCTATACAGGCGTGACTTTTACTTTGTGTTTGATATGCTTTTAAGATTTTTCTCGTTTTCTCTAAATTTCTTTAACAGTTTGTTTGTACATAAATGTAACTGCAGCTTCATATTATTCTTTATTCAGAAGATGTCTTGCATTTTCTCTTTTTAAAGCACCAAAATCCTATGGACCATTCTCTGTAGTCAGTCTTGGCATTATCTTAGGGTGCAGTTGTTTAGTAATACCTCAGTATGAGTATAAGAGGATGGCGGATGTGCTGGCATTGCATGAAGGGGAGAAGGTCTTGCAATTTATAGTGATTTCAAAGTCCAATTGTTTTATTTTGTCTTCAATAAGTAGAAGTAAAACTTTATTAGTAGTAAAAGGTATAGCCCAAGTACACAGGAAGTATATACAGATTAGTTGCTTTTTAGTCTTTCCTTGGGTCGTTACATGTTTTCTCTTTAATTTGAGGGTGTATAACAGATTGTCATGGTCACAGATTTTGCCTATTGTCGTTCATTTTTTATTTTATAAAATTTTATTTTATTTATAAATTGTTCCTTTACAGGTTAAGTGTTGATATTCGCTTATTCCAGGTGTCATTTACCAACTTTGTACATTGGAATGGAGTATATGCGAACACACAGCTTTAAGCTTGCTGAACAGGTTATGAAGCCTCTTGTAACCATTGGAAAATTGTCCTTGTGGTTATGATTTTCTTGCAAGAAATATGACATCTTACCACATTGTTGCTAAAAGACTATTTTTGTGAACTTGTCTTGTGGAAGTTGCGGTTTAAGTTTGAGTAAGCTGCATACCTTTTTTCCTGAAGTGATTTTGATAAACTTGTCCACTAAGTACTGTCAAAGAATTGGAAGTGTCGTATTATTGACTTTGAGTTATTTATTGCATCCTCATCTCCATATTGAAGTAAGATTTATAGAATTCTATGAAATGTGTCAAAAAGAAAAAATAAATAAATAAAAAGAGGAAAAACTATGAAGTATGCCATGCTTATACTTCAGAAGCTAAATCAAGTTCATATGCTTGTAATTTTACTTTTGTCTTGGTTTTTGGTTGAAAAGAAGACATGGATTATGAAATAATAGATGTTACAACTCACTTGTTAGTTACTTCGTATTACTATTTCAATCACCGTATTCCATTGCTTTTCTTATTTTTTAAGCAGCATTGGTGGCTTCTCTATCCACATATGCTCTTGATTATTGTTTTATTAAACTTTCAAATTTTTAGTAGAGATATTTGGCTTCAGTTTTTTATGCAGGCCAAGACAATATGCCCCTCAGATCCGCTTGTTTATAATGAACTAGGTGTTGTTGCTTATCATATGAAAGAGTAAGCGTATTTTCCCTTCATGAAGAATGTCCCTCTTAAATTTCTCGCATTATGTTCTTGTGAAATGTATTTGCATATAGCCTGAGTTACACATGTTTAAAGCTTTTAGTACATGTAACCAGATACCCTGTTTGATTGATATCAACGCAAAATAAAGCCCTTACAATATAGGTGGCTTCTTGGCAAAATAAAAGTAGATAAAAGTTTTCTGATTTTTCCAATCCTCAAAAATAGCAATAGTTGAATTTGTAAACTTGACTCGTTTCACTGCTTCAGAGAAATGCTTCTTGGGAATGGATCAATTAAAACCCTCGTAATTTATACATCTTGTTATGGATACATATTTTCTGAATTTGACCTGGAAAATTTTGTACTTTGATCAGGTATAACAAAGCTGTGTTGTGGTTTGAGAAGACTTTGGCACACATTCCATCTCCTTTAAGTGAATTATGGGAACCAACCGTAGTTAATCTTGCCCATGCATACCGGAAATTAAAGTATGTGATTAAAATGGGTTGTTAGGACTGGTTGATACGATTTTGCTTATACTAATAATGGAAACCCATGTATCAGGATGTACAATGAAGCAATCTCACACTATGAGAAAGCACTCACATTAACTACAAGAAGCGTGAGCACTTATGCAGGCCTTGCATACACTTATCATTTACAGGTATCTCAGATTTTCCTATCCTCATATGCTTCTCTGATTACTTTTTAACTTCCTTTTTCCTCATTTGATTGAAAAACTTCGGTTAAAAGAACAAGTAAAAAAAAATTCAGTGAGAAAAAGTGTACCGCTTTTGTTGCTTTCTTTAAGGCCTTTGAATGCCCACCTCTAGAAATAAGTGATCAGTAGATGAATCATTAGTAATGGAGCTGATGTTTACATGCAACTTGGGAGAGCAACTGTTTCTAGTTGAAATCCTAGGATTAGTGTATCTACATGTTTTTGCATGTGTTAGGTGTCTTGTCAAGGTATGACGATGTTGATACTTCTGTTCCGTTTGACCTACCTGCAGGATAACTTTACTGCAGCGATTACATATTATCACAAGGTGCGCAATCAATGACTGATTATATTCACTTACTAGCTTTCATTTTAGGCACGACAAACATACCATTGTTAACACTTGGGTGTCCCTGAAAAATGCTTCTGCGTTGTTTTGATTTAGTTGGTGGCTATTCAAACGAATATGTTTTTTAATGCCCTATTAAAAGTACTTTAAAAATACCTTGAAAGTAATTAAATGAAAGTTTTTAAATATTCACTAACATTGTTTTATTTTTTCACATCTCTGGATATGAATATGTTGGGTTGGGTTACATGATATGATAATTATGTTTGCATGAAAGAAAAGATTGTATCAAGAAGTAGTATGGCATTATAAACTCTGGTTTTTGTTTTACTGATTTGAATTTGTTTCCATTTATGTAATGAAATCAGGCTCTATGGCTGAAATCCGATGATCAGTTCTGCACTGAAATGTTAAGTTTAGCTCTTGTAGATGAAGGCAGCCGTGGCGTAGACCCCAAAATTGAATTTCGATGAAGTGAAGTTTTGGTTTGATGCTAATATTATTATTTTTTCTACTCTTTTGCTTGAAGCTAATATAAGCAGTTAAAATGGATCCTATCCTGGTTTTATCAATTGATGCCTGTAACTGTGCTACATGTTGAACAAAGCTTCATCGCATGGCTTTACCCATTATATTCTTTCTTTTTTTCATGCATTACGTGGTATGACATAAGCACAATCAAAGTTCTCACAATTGAAAAAGGAAAAAATTAAAAGAGGTGTGTGATATGTGAGATGTTAAGTAGAATTATTCATTTCTATTAGATTGGGATCTGCAAAAAGACAGTTGTCATCAAATCCGCCAAAACCTGTTAGTTCACAGCTGACTCAGCCAAGCAGCTGAAGTTACGTGAGTTCATCACGGGGAAACATTGTTTTCTATTACCAAAAATGTCCTGTACATGGTAGCTTTCATCTTCTGACTGAATGTCATTCAGTATTCTTAGTCTCTCTTAGGCCTAGCAACGTCAGAAAGATATTGATTCAGACGCAGACCGAATGTCTTTGTCGAGAATGATTCAACATGACGCCGGGCCTCTTTCCCCATTATCTTTGCCATCTGAGGGTTCTGAACAAGTTTGGCCATGGCCGAAGAGAACTGCTGTGGGGTAGGATCACAGAGATATCCTGTCTCCCCATCCTTAATTGTCTCTACAGGTCCCCCACTGTTGCATGCAATGACAGGTTTATGAGCTGCCATTGCCTCCAGAGGAACAATCCCAAAATGCTCATCCTGCATTAAATGAACATTCAAAACCTCCTTTTCTTTTCCAAATCTGATAAGTTTGGGGGACAAATGCCAATGATTGAACATAGATGCAATATACCAAATGCCATCTTACCTTTGGTGTATAGATTACACATAGGCATTGGGAGAGAAGTTCATTTCTTTCAGCTGTTGAGCATGATGTAATGAAGTTAACCCGGGGAGAAACTCCTTCCCTTTCTGCCAAACTTTTAAGCTCCTCCAAGTACTCAACATTCTCTTTCAGGCGTTTATCATACCCACCTACAATAATATATGGATGATTTATATTGCCCATAATTGCAAAAGACAATCAAGCTTCTGCCTTGTAAATGAGCAATTATGTGGGCTTCACATATCTGAGCATGCTATGATATCGTCAAGTTTCATGATTCATCGAACATAATTATTTGTTTTTACATAGCCGGTAATAAACATGGCTCCATTACTCCATTTTATAGAAAACTCCTAATTTACCAGTAATTAATTATCTGCAGCATGTTGATTTCACCATGCACAAAAACGCCTAACATAAAAGCCCAACCCCGAATAGTGTATGTCTAAACAGGACGATCCACAAACAAAGAAAGCAACATGCCTCTTATAATAAACTACAGAGAGTCCAACTGCTATACTGAGGATTACACCAGCTATATGGAAACCCAGTGCTGAAAATTTCATTGCAAGACAACTATACTTCTAATTGGTGACTACTACACAATTAATCTTAGTTCAAGAACAAAATGTGGCCTCAGCATAAATAAGGTGGTGATGAACAGAAGGTATTGAAAGGCATTAAACAAATAGTGTGAACTCACAAAATCATTCATAACTTGCCTGCAATGGTCAACGAAGCATCATCCAGATTATGATTTTGGAAGACATCTCCCTCAGGTGTGTGCAGCATAGCAAAAGCTGAAATTGCCAATTCTATATTCTTTTTTCTTTCAAATCGGTTGATTGAAAGAAAATTCAACCTAGAAAAAAAATGACAATGCAAATAAGAATCAGATAATTAAGCTTATGCTGGGGGGAAAAACAAGGTAATAGAAAGGTCTACACCTAGCACTCTATGCCCAAAACTAGAAGATACCACGAGATATACAAATATGTGGTTACTTAGTTGAATGGGGTTCATCAAACTGATCGACATTAACTGCTGGATACAGAACAGCTGGCCGAATTCCTTGAGTATGAAGATGCTTGAATGTATTTGCAAAGGTAGATGCAGTAAATCTGCTATTAACAAGTATCATATCTGCCATTCCTGGACTCCCCCACAAGCAAAAGATAAGAAATGGTATATGATTATAATGCACAAGGATAAATTGAGGTCGTGGGGATGGTTTACAAGAGCAGCAAAAGTCAAGACATGGAATCAAACCGGTGGTTATTTCTTCTATTAAATCAATTGGTTTCCTATAAATCCTCCTGAGAACAGTAGAGTGTTGAGCCAGCAGAAGATCTGGAAAATGACAATAGAACACAACCTGGAAAAAAGAGTGTAGTGCATAAGACAGCTGTGATTCCAGGACATCCAGGTAGCAGTTTATATGAAAGAAGTATAAATACCTTTATTGACCTTTTAAGTTTCAGTATTGGAATAACAACAGAAACCTGATCTGCTAGTACAACATCGAAGGATGGCCACATGAACAGCACACAAAGAGCAACAAAAATGCACCGCAGATATGCACATAGAGCATGAAAACGGTAGAAAATATGCCGGGGCAGGAAGGCGCCATACACAGTAACCATAAAGGAACCTGGACAACCAGTGAAAATTTGGTATATATAAGAACACTAGATGCAGATAATCATGATAAAATACCGAGCATCAATTTCCATCTATAGAAGTTGTAACTATGCTTAATGTTGTTCCCAAAAATTGTTATTCTAGTATGTTTTTGTTGGATCTTCAAAACAAGGTACCTCACAACATACATACATGTACATAAACACATTCGTCTGCACATATCGATATATATTACATAAATCTCATTTGGCACACTGCATATTGAGGACAGTGTAGAATAAATTATCCACATTTAATGTTTGGCACAACCATAGGATCGGAGATATTAATTCCTTTGGATTGTTAATCCTCCACATGGAGGTAGATGGTATTCTTATTTATGACTAACGGAGATAATAACATGGATATCTTGTTTTTTTTTTTTATATAAGTAATAACATTGATATCTTGTTGGTTGCCTAAAAATTGAAATGATCCCCTTGATGTCATCACCAACAATCTCAAGATTGCAGCTGGCCACTCAATCTTGTCACCATGCTCAACCGCCAGCCCCTCAAGCTTACAATCAACTGCTAACTGCAGCCTGCTCAAGTTTGCACGTCAAACCAATTTCCAGTAATGCTTCTTTCATAATTATCATTCCACAGCTGATAAATTAAGCTTATAAGTCTGCAGCCTTCCAGTCTTGATTGATGCTTAGAATATCTATTTAAATACACTACATGCACCTTTTTTATTATTAATAAGTACAAAAAATTAATTAAAAGGTGCAATCCAAGTACACAAGATGTACAAGAAAGACACCCATCTAAAAGAAGAGAAAGATATAAGCAAGAATAAGACAAAAATAACAAACTCAAAAAAAAAAAAATTGTTACTCGATTAGTTCCCACCTCAACAGAGAAGCCTGAAGAGGTAACTCACCAGCAAGAGTTTCCTCAAAACATCGAGTTCTGTCATGGTGTGCTGTGAAAATATGGACATTGTGCCCATGAGATGCAAGTTCGACGGCTGCATCAACGATTAATCTTTCAGCTCCACCTACAGATTATGGGAAGGTGCCCACATCACAAACTAAATATTAAAAGGTTTCAACAAGAACTGAAATAGGCAAGAACATCTCCGTTGTGCACAGGCAGGTTTGCAACAAATTCACAAATGATAAACTACACCAAAATTAACGTTTATTTGATAAATTAATAGCCATCTGGTTGTACATCTGCTTGGTTTGATTTTTAATTATCTTTGCATTTTTAGACAACCACAGTTTCTAGGGTTGATGTTGTTTTCTATAACAACTCTGAAACACGCGATTTCTGATCGTTGTAAAACCATGGGAGTTCAATCTATGCTTTCAAAGACAATCTACAAAAGCAAGTGAATGTATTTCACATCGACAATTTCCAATACCGCCACCACCACCTCCTTTCTAATTACAAACTCCACAACCTCCACCAACCCCATTGATTCCATGGCATGGGCAATGTCAACTGCCTTCCAAATCCTCCACAGATTATTTCATTCCAAGAATCATGCAAAACTGTTTCCTAATTTTAGAACTAAGATATGGGTTATTGTCTATTCCCACATTGAAGCTTGCTTCTATATCAAAATTCGCATAATGCTTCGTAGACTCAAAACACGACCCCCGTCTCACTACATTGTTTCGGTCGAAAAATCTACACACCAAAGTCTTGACATTTCGATTCCAATAATTCAAATAACTCGGTGAAAATGAGAAGCTAGCAAAAATCAAATTTCCTTTGCTACGATATGAATAGTAACACGAAGTTTTTGCAGCAGGAAAAGATTTTAGAAACAAAAGCCACGACGACCAGTCTGATTGCCGCGAAAAGGAATAAGTCAATTTACTCGGCAGCCATACAGAGCCAAATCCAAAACATCCTGATTGCCTAGTGGGTTCTTCACCAGTTTGGATTTTTGTGTACATGAAGAGCAAATTAATCGAGCAATCAAACCAATCACCCCGATTTATCTTAAAGAAGAAAAAAGAAAACAAGAGAGAAGGAGATATGAGAGCAGAAACGAGGGCATTTACCTATACCAAGATCTGGATGAATAATGGCTACGTTCAGTTTGGAGCTCCCCTCCTTTTTCTCCATGCTGCTTGCTTATCGATTTGATTGATTCGAGTTGAGACCCTTCTAGCTCCTATAAAAATTGAAAAACTAGGTATTTCGAATGAAAAATGATATACACGTCACTTATCATAATATTTTATATAAATATATTTTAAAATTAAAGATATTTTATAAAACATCACTTTACAAAAATATTTTATTTTAAAATATATTATAAATATATTGTAAATTATATTATGTGAGAAGTATCATTACTCATTTCTCCGGGCAATCAAGAAGCATCCCTCAAGAGTGTGCTCCCGATTTTCGAGCAAGAGAGCCAGCGAGAGCACGGGATATTACGGAAAGGAATCGCCATGACGGGAGAAGAGGTCGCGGGTCCTGCCGCCCCCAAGGTCCTCCGTCTGCTATATTTTGTCGGTGCTGGATGTAGTATCTCATTTCCCTTTGTTTTCATTTGTTTATAATTTGACCCAATATGTTTTTCAATCTTTGATTGGAATTTGCTTTTGATCAACGTGTGATTCAGTCATATGCACGGCTGCAATTAACAAGTGCCGGCAGCTGGAGCGTAAAGCAATTCTACAGAAGCAGCAGGGGAACCGATTGCCTGAAGATTCAGGAAACGCGGTGCAAAAGGCCGTCGATTAATCGTAAGTTCCTTTGCTTTCTTTTCACCGTTAGAGTTTGATTAGGAGAAGAAGAAGAAGAAGAAGATGTTAAACTGAGACTTTTGTATGCGATTGGAGATTGTGTAATCTTCAAAACATGTAGCCTTTTCCGTTTCCTGATCTTTTAATCGCCTTTTTTTCAAGGAATAAGAAGAGGAAAATTGTTGTTGGGAGCATGTAAATATTTCAATGCTTTCCATTGCTAGACTTCCTTCCCGAGCACATTCGAGTGTGGGTGCATATGCCATTCTAAATGGTTACATATACATGAGGAGAAGAGGAGAACGAATTTAATACTTAGATTCACAACCATCATCGAATTTGAATTTGCCACAACCTCAAAATAAAGTATGTTACAACCGTGGTAGTAGAACCAAGTTGCCCTAATTTTCAGTTTGTCCAACGTAAAAGCCTCTAATTAGGACTGTTCAACCGACCCGACCTGGCTCGAAAAATTGCCTTCCGACCTGACCCAAAATGGAGGTGTACCGTTTAGCCGATACCTAATTAGCCGATTACCCGACTCGACTGACTTCCGGAAATTTTCGGGTTTCCGACCCTTTTTTTTTTTTTGAAGAAAGAAATGGTAGCATTAGATATATGCAGAATAGTGTGGGAATAGTGTGGGAGCATCGGGATATCACCTGTGTCGTTGGATGAATGAGGACGTATACACATTGATAGAAGAAGGTCCCCATGGCCACACGATCAACGGTGGCAGTGTAGGCCTTGAGGCCATCGCACGCCGACCTGAACCTGCTAAGCGCATCGTCCGGCTTCAAACTGATGGCTCCGACGACGGTGATGTGGGGCTCGAACTGTGGCCCACCGAACTCGGACCGGAGGTCCTCCATCAGCTTCTTGAGCCTGGCTGCAACGTCGTCCGGCGGCACCACCCACACCGAGTAGACATGCTTCTGCTCCACTTGGTGGGTTTGAGGGTCCGTAGCACTCACTGGGATTGCCATGAGATAGAGTCCGAGGACGATGAGTACTGGGAGTGGGTTTTGGAGGAAATAAGGAAAGAAAGGATTGGGTCGTGATGGAAAATTTATGGGGAATAAAGCAGGGAGAAATAAGGTTGCGTGGGAGGATGATGGTGCGGGAAAGCAGGGAGAGATGAGTAGAGTGGAGTGATGGTGGGATGGGATTGGATGGTGTTGGAAGGGAAAGCATGCAGAGGAGTGGTGTCTGGCATCTTATGTGGGAGGGCACATGGAATGGAACATGCGTATATCCCGATGCTCCCACTCTGGTGATATTCTAATCTCTAAGTATCTGCAGAATAGTGTGGGAATATGAAGAAGTTTCATTGGCACGAGCTAGTTCAGTGGCTCAGTTTTGGTTTCCTTCTTCAAGCATTGCCATTACCGAGGACAACCCAGATAAAAGTGAAATGCAGAAATAAGGAGGAGAAAATATAACTTTGTCCAAGCAAGCTTACCTATTGAAAAGCAAGCTGCAGCTCCAAGAGATGTTCTCGGAGAATATGGTAGGAGTGGACGACGCCAGGGTTTTCTGGAGAGAGTCAGAGTCGCGAGGGATATAATCGGCTAAAAATGGGTATCGGGTATTACCCGATTAAGAAGCAAACGGGTTGCGGTTAATTCCGGTTCCGCTTTTCACCTAAACGGTTCGGGGTTTTCGGGTCGGGTCGAAAATTCGGACGGAATGGATATACGCCTTTTTTGTTCAACCCTACCTCTAATTGTGTTTACTTATAAAAAAAAGAGCTTTAATTGTGTGGAGATCACATACAACATCAAAGAGTCTTATATGGTCTTAAAGATCTATTTATTAGGAACCTAGGGGTAAAACTATTTTTTATCTTGGTCATTATTTCGTTAAGTTCTGGCTAGTTTTGTAATGGGGGTATATTTGTAATTTTATGAAACTCCCAATGAGCAATGGTATTCTTGTAACTAGTCGATTCTATAACTTTCGGAGAATTTCCTCTGGCCACTAACCTTGATCTGTCATTGAAGTTTAATGTTTTCTCCAGAGATTTGGAATTTGGAAGTCACGAGGAACCTAGTTGCTTAGATTCATGTGGTTACCGATAAATTTTAAAAAAAAAAAAAAAAAAAGAAAGAAAAGAAAAATAGGAAGAAGAAAAAAAGTTGCTTGGATTCATGAAAAATAAATGGTTTTGAAACCATGATAGAAGTTTAATGGAGATAAAAACCCATTGTAAGCACCTTTGGAGTTGTGCTTACCGATGGTGATTTCATTCAAGAAAGTTGTAAAGAAAACTTAGGTCTGATTGTTCAACCAAGAGAAGCAATCTTGGAAACTCTTGTGGAAGCTTTGCAAGAGCTAGGGTCTGATGCTGAAGTTAAGGATGTCAGAGGACGAGCAAGAAAATATTGATGCCATAGGAAAGGTTGATGAGACTGAGGATTCATGACTTGACACGGTGGACTACAAAAGGGGAAGATATGGACAATCTTGAATGCTAACAAGTTGAGAGCAAGGATGAAAATGAGATTGGTTTTCCCGCTACAGATAAATTCAAGAAGGATTGCGACTTTGAAAACTCATTTGGCCATAGATTTTGTTAATACATAAGTTATGGTTAATTTTTTGTGGCAGGTAGATCTGTAACTTTTTGCAACTTCCATGAATTAAGGGTTTTGGGGTAACTGAGTAGAGTCTAGAACCATTGTCTTCTTGTCAAATTAGGAGTCCTGGTCCCAACAGGTTAACAGTCATTGAGTTTATGTAAATATGCTTCAATTCACCTATAAGAGGTTGGTCACTGAAAAGTTTTGTATTCAATGACTCCCAGTATTTTTCTCTTACATTCACAAATTAGTTGGATCCATAAAAAGGAATAATGAGAGGTCTGGATTGTGAGTTGAGATGAGATGAAATGAGATGAAAATTAAATAAAATATTGTTAGATTATTATTTTTTAATATTATTATGTTTTGAGATTTAAAAATTTTGAATTGTTTATTGTATTTTGTATAAGAATTTAGAAAAATTATAGCAATTAGATGAGATGAGTTAAAAGGTTTTTGTATCCAAACCTCCTCCCGTAAATGATATGATGTGTTTCTCAAGTCATGATCTTTGCTCAGAAAGTTAGGTGTTTCACAAATGATATTGCCTGTGATAATGACGATGGTAATTCGGGATGACATTCAGAAGGGTGGCACTACAGCCACCGGTTTTGGGACCCAATTATAAGTGTATTTCCTCTTTCTTTTTCTTTTCTTTTTTTCTTCTTCTTTTTGGTTTTTTTTTTCTCACACATTTTTTTAATACCCTTAAATATATATTTTTTAATTTTCAATATCATTAAAAAATACTTTCTTAATCATTAGATTAAAAAAAAACCATATTTGTTGAGAATATAGTAGGCATTTCCCCCCCCAACCCCCGGCGGCGCGGGGGCGGCTCTCTCTCTCTCTATGGAAAAGTATTCGCATCAGCCACTGTTTGGCATCAACAAAAACACATCTTACGTGGCTAAGCAGATTGACCATTTTATCCCTAAGCAAATTGTCTAATTTCTCCCTAATGCCGTAAGACCCTGAAGCCCCCCACTCCCAAAATGTATGCTGCGATGGAGACCGAGGAGGGGGTTGTCGTGGGATGCCGTGGGTTGCCATGACTTAGGTTCGACGGTGGGGGTTGTTGGGAAGTCGTGGAGCTCGGTCGTGGAGCTCAGTCGTGGTGGCTGGGTTGGCGTACGGCGGCGGCATCGTGGCGAGAAATGGGGAGACCCATTTCGGGTTGTGAGCTGCGATGGAGAGGGAGGAGAGGTTTGCTGTGACTTGGGGGACGGTGGGGGTTGCTGGGAGGTTGTGGGGCTCGGTGGTGGTGGCTGGGCTGGCGTACGACGGCGGCGACATTGTGGTTACGTTCATGTGAGACCCATTTTGGGAGAGGAGATGGGGCTGCGCGTGGAGGCTGCCGTGGACGCTCGAAGGTGACTAGAGGGTCGCCGGTGTGAGGGAGAGCCGATGAGGTGGTCGGTGGCGCTGCTGGTTGGCCGACGGTGGCGGACAGAGCCTGAACGCGATGCGGATTGCTTGGCTGGGCTCGATGGTGGTGGTTGGGAGGGAGGAGTACCTGGTTGGGGGCTACCGTGGAGGCTTGAAGTTGGCCGGCGTGAGGGGGAGCTGATGGTGGTGGCCGGTGATTGCAGGTGGCGCACGGCGGAATTGGGTGAGTTGAGAGAGGGAATCAGGTAGGGGAGAGAGGGAATCACGTCGGTCTTGTTTTAAAAAAAAAAAACAAAAAAAAAAAAACAAATTGACACGTAAGTTGTGCTACGGATCAGTCGTGAACAGTGGCTAATCCGTAGCAAACCTCCTCTCTCTATAGTGTGTTTTCTAAGTTCGGAACTACCCACTTAATGTGTCATTAATAATTTGTTCTGATTGGGTCCTCCCCCCATCATGATGCTGCCTACAACATATATGTTCACTAACGCTTCAGGCTTAATTCTTGCACGCGTCGTGCAGAGTGCCCATCCACTTTGTTTCCCACAATCAGGCCAGCAATAGCTTACTTTCATACTTTGCTCTTATTTCTTCCTCTGCATGCTGATGATAGCTCCAACTGTAAAGTACGCCAGATTATCCATCCATTTTCGGTAAATATATCTTCTATACACGTCATTCTTACACATCATTGATTATCTACTATTTATTAAAAATAAATAAAAATACATGTAATGATTGTAATCCAAGGGGTTATACCCATTTTTACCATAAAAAAAAAGGTTTCTTGTTGCTCAGTTGCCATTTCTCTAAAAAAAATTATCTATTATTTAAGATTAAGATAGACTTTAATGGATCCGACATTATTTAAAGTTGAAATAAATGCACATTATTTACAAATATATCACATTAATCGTCAGATATTATACTCCAAAAGAGGCAGCACAATGGAAAATTTCAGCCAAGTAAAAGGCATGTTTCCTGGCATAACACCCAAATCTCTAATATGGAAGTTTTGGATTCAACTCCCTCTCCTCTCCCAGTGTATTAAATAAAATTAAAAAAAAAAAAATTTGGAAAATTTCAGCCAAACTGGAGAGTTGTTGCTTTTAAAAATAAAAAATAAAAAAATAAAATTACAGAATATCTCATCGTTTCCATCCACGTTGTCGGCACCGCGGCTCTCAATAAAAGGAAGGCCATCCTTCCCATTCCCCTCCCCCCGCCCGCCCCCACACCATCTTCGTCTCTTTTTCAAACGGTAGGAGTTAGCTAGCCACCTGGCCTCAACCCCATCCGGATGAGTAGCTTCACCAACTTCTACGAAACCTGGTTCGACCACCTGAGCCAGCTGTTGAACCAGCTCTCCGCATCCCCAAGACCCCCCTCCACCCCCGACCAGCAACGCGATCTCGTCCACCTCGTCCGCAAGGTTATGTCCCACTACTCTGATTACTACCGGGCCAAATCCCTCGCAGCACATCGCGACGCCGTCTCGGTCCTCGCTGCCCCCTGGGCCACCTCGCTCGAGCGGTCACTCCACTGGATCGGAGGGTGGCGCCCCACCACCGCCTTCCACCTCGTTTACACCGAATCCTCCATTCGCTTTGAGTCCCACATCATCGATATCCTCCGCGGACAGAGCACCGGCGACCTCGGCGATCTCTCCCCCTCTCAGTTCCGCCTAGTCAGCGACTTACAGTGTGAAACAGTAAACTAATTCATTTTCCACACGTGTCTTCAACGTCTGTCCTCAATTTCTTTTCTTTTTGTTTAGTTGAAAGAAAAAATATTGACAGCCTCGTACTATTCACACGCACTCCACATTCAATTTTTTTTTTTTTTTTATCATTTTATCTTTTATCAAATATTTAATATATAAATAATAAATAAAAGAATTAAATTAATTTAAAAAGAATAAATTCAAAAAAAATATTAAAAAATTAAAAAAAATAGAATGTGAAGTGTTAGGAAGTTGTGTAGCATTCCTTTTTTATTTTCTAAGATTATGTTCTAATATACATTCGATAATATTTCCTATTATATATGATCGTTTATTATTTATTAAATGATTTTAAATCTTGATATGTATCTGAATGATTAATTTTTCCAAATATTCATCCGCCTAAAATTAATTTACGTACGTGAAATTCAAACACGAAAAACTACAAACAGTACGATTTGCACTAATTAAGGATTAAATAAGAAATATGATAACTAAATTACTACAAAAAAAAATATTAAATGCTACAATTTATCCTTATTTTATTATTTTATTTAATGAATATAGAAATATAATGTAATATAATTTTTGTGACAATAATAATAGGTAACGGAAGAAAATGCAATAACGGATGAGCTATCGGAGTGGCAGGATGGCGCGACTGAGTTCCTCGTCGAGATTGCAAACATGGAGGAGAAGATCGGACGGCTGATTAGCGTTATAGAAAAGGCTGATGATCTACGGCTGAGAACGGTGCAGAGGGTGGTAGAGTTGCTGACGCCACATCAGGCTGTGGAGTTCTTGATTGCAGCCGCTGAGTTGCAGTTTGGGATCCGTGGTTGGGGATTAGATCAGGACCGTCAGCGTACCAACGGTGATTAAGGCATTGTAGTTGTACTTTGGTTTTCACCCTAGTGACACATCACATGCAATATCAATCCCGTTTGGTTATGCAATATCAATCTACCACAGTTTATGAGATAAAATAAGTTGTTTTATTAAAAATTAAATAAAATCTTATTATAAGATAATTTCTTAATATTAATTTTATTTTAAGATTTGAAAAAGTTAAATTATTTATTATATTTTATATAGAAATTTAAAAAAATTATCATAATAAAATAAGATAGTTTAGATTTAGATAAACAAATAAAGATTTACATTAAATATGTTACGTAATGATTTATTGTGAGATTCATTATATTAGTTAGAGTAATAATGTTTTTATATAAAATGATATAACTGACGTTTACATCAACAACATATTTGACGGGTCGATCAATTGAAAAAAAATTATAAATAAATTTGTATAAATAGATATAATTTTTATTAATCATCCTAGCTAGACACAATAACTAGAGAAATGTTGTTATTGTTCATCTAAAAGTTTTATATTCTGTTAATCTAAATTAAATAATTGAATTTCATTTAAAATGCACCGACCAATGTATGTATTAAAATATAAGATATATATATATATATATGTATGCATATATCCACGAAGATGGTAGTCCAATTGGTATAAATTAGTATTTTATAATTTTGAGATTAGTAATTCGAATTAGAATATAAATTGAAATTATTTATAAGAGTAGAGTTTGACTTTAGGACTCTGAAATAAAATTTAGACCAAGTTAATATTTTAGAGGAGACGTGGTCAGAGACTTGTTCTTGAATAGTAATTATGGCTAAAATTAAATATTTTACAGTGAAAAATAAAAAAAATAAAAAGAAGAAAAAGAAACTCTAATAATCTCATGCCGAGAAGATTGTTAATGGTCGCCTTGGCACTCCTAAGAAGGAATTAAAAAAAAAAAAATTGCACGCAGCCGGGTCCATAATCATGGGGGACATTGGAACTAGCTAGGTAGGCCTTGCTCCGGCAGGAGAAACATGTCGAGCTTGTTTTTTACTTTTTCTTTTACGTGTCCTCGCAAGCTCTGCGGGAGCATGCAGGGTGACACCTGGTTTTCTCAAAAAGCACGCGTCGCCATTCGCCATGAACACGAGCCAAGACAGATTGAAAAAAAAGCATGCAGATGAAGTTGACCAATCGATTGAAATCTTGGTCGAAATCAGCATAACTGAAAGGGAAATGCTTGGCTACCGCTCCTCTTTTTATTATTTTTTTTTTCTTCTTTTTTTCTTCTTCTTCTATATGATTAAGTAAATATTTTTTTTTAATAATATTGTGATTTTTTAGAAAAGATATTTAAAAATAAAAACACATGCTATAACTAGTAGTAGCTATAGTGCTACCCAAACTGAAATGCATGCGAAAAATGAAAGAAAATTATATAAAGTAGTCAATGGCAGAACTAGTAATTTTTTTTAGAGGGCCAACTTTTCTAGGACTAAATATTTATGTAAAATAAAAAAAATTACAAAATCATAAAACATAATTGTATATAAATTTAAATTTCGATAATTTGTCAAATAATATAGAAATAAAATTTTAAAAATACAACTTAATGTCTGTTTCAGATTTTTTACGACAATATTTTATAGAATAATATTCATCCATTAATTTTTTTTTTGTAAAT
Source organism: Carya cathayensis (assembly GCA_011037825.1). Lineage (NCBI taxonomy): Eukaryota > Viridiplantae > Streptophyta > Magnoliopsida > Fagales > Juglandaceae > Carya > Carya cathayensis. The sequence goes on along the minus strand of QGSO01000157.1, from coordinate 2,507,932 downwards.
ATGAAATATTTAGAAATTGTTTTCAAACTATTTATCAAATTTTATGTAAAAATATATCTATTTTAGTGTCATATTAAGCATAAAATATAACAATTGAGACCTATTTTATTTTCTCCGAGAAGTTTAGAATATAAATCATCTCTACTATTTTTCATATAAATCATTAATTTTAAATGAGTTTTCACGTATTTTCACTTTGAATTCTATATTAAGAAACTTAATATTGTATAATAAAAAACTTTATGGTCAATGTTAATAGTTTCTTACTTCTCGTAATCTTAGTTTTAATTTAATTTTAGTGGGGCAACATCTTTAAAAGTAGATAATATATAGAAATTGAAAAAAAAGAAGATAATATATAGAAATTATACAAAATCTAGGGATTATAGGGAAGAATTAGAGAAAGACATTTTTATGTATATTGAGATTTTACAAAACTTTAGAAAGCATATGGGAATTATAGGGAAATTATAAATTTTTTTGAGGGGGCCAATTTCTATATACATGGAATTATGAATAAAATTTAGGGACTATTTTAAATTTTGAAATATATATATATATACTAGTTGAGGTGCAACGTGTGATGCACGTTTGCTTCGTTGTATTGTTAACCTGTTTAGTTAAGTTATAAAAATTTGTCAGCAAAAATATTACATAGATATAAACAACAAAATAAGTTATGGATTTGTTTTTTTTTTTTTTTTTTTTTTTTTTGTGTTATTCTAGTGCAAGCCCATATTGTACAGAACCGATGGAGATAACATTAAAGTTTTTGTGCCTCTGTTGGTTGAATATTTATGGGTCTACAGCAAGTCGAATCATCCCATTCTGCAACTAAATTGAGTTTTATAAATTTTAATATCCTTGTAAATTTTTATTCTTGTTTTTTCATTTTAAGTTTATTTGTCCATCAATCCTAAAATTTATTGTAATGCATTTTGTTTTTTTGTAAATTAGTTTGTAACAATTAAATATTGTGTATAAGGAAATAACTAAATAATAAATAACTGAATAAATTGTCATAAATCTTTAATTCAAAAGAACTAATATTAAAAAAGATTGCATGTTCAAGTTGAAACCCAAAATGCAAATTGAGATGCCAAAACTAAAACAGGAAATTTCAAAATGTTAAAACAACAGGGAAAATAATTTTACTTAATAGTAAATAGTACAAAATGAAGAAAGTAAATATGAAATCAATCTTATACTAACATATAGGCGGTGCAAATGATGAAATAAGAAACCAGAATCTCATAAAAAATAAAATAAACAAATTTGAGAAAGTAACAAAAAAATAATATTATAAAAGTATTGAGATTAGATTTCTTGTAAAATTCTATTTAATTGCTAAAAAAGACATTATATTTTCCCAAAATTTACTTATTTTTTAAAAATCTCGAACATTTCATTTGTTATTTTTTACCTATTCTATTAAAATAATATTTTTCTATTCCTTTTTTATTATTATTTTTTTACTTTTGTTTACAAATTTAAGAACTTAATATTTTTTCTTATTTTTTTAATTGTTACTTTAGTGAATATTTTAAACAAAAAATTAAATCATTTTTCGTGGGTACGATAATATTTTTATAATTAAATTTTTTATATTTCCATAATTATTTAAATTATTTTTAAAATTATTATTTAAAACTATAATAAATATGAGTATAATAAAAAGTGTAGATATTCATTTTTTATAATTATTTTTTTTACTTTTGTTTACAAATTTAACAACTTAATATTTTTTCTTATATTTTTAATTGTTACTTTAGTGAATATTTTAAACAAAAAATTAAATCACTTTTCGTGGGTATGATAATATTTATATAATTAAATGTTTTATATTTCCATAATTATTTAAAATATTTTTAAAATTATTATTTAAAACTATAATAAATATGAGTATAATAAAAAGTGTAGATAATTGGAAGTAAATAAATATAATAAAAAGTTTCAATGATTAGAAGAAAATATTAATAAAAAAATAATATTCAAAAATAATTTTATACTATCGTATAAACGGTGTAAATGATAAAAAAAGAAACCAAAATCTAATAAAAAACAAAATAAACAAATTTGAGAAAATAACAAAAAAGTAATCTTATAAAGGCATTCACATTAAGTTTTCCAGAATTTTTTTTATAATTTAGCTAAAAATGAGAATTCCTAAAATTTTTCTCTAAATTTTACTTATTTGTTAAAAACTTGTAACATTTCATTCCGTATTTTTTATATATTATATTAAATTAATATTTCTCTATTCTTTTATTATTATTATTTTTTAACCTCAATTTACAAATTTAACAACTCAATATTTTTTCATATTTTTTAAATTGTTACTTTAGTGAATACTTTAAACAAAAGATTAAATCATTTTTTGTGGGTATGATAATATTTTTATAATTAAATTTTTTATATTTCCATAATTATTTAAATTATTTTTAAAATTATTTAAAACAATAATAAATATGAGTATGATAAAAAAGTGTAGATAATTGTAAGTAAATAAATATAATAGAAAGTTTAAATGATTAGAAGAAAATATAATATTCAAAATTAATCTTATATTAACATATAAGCGGTTTAGGTGATGAATAAACAAATGAAAATTTAACAAAAAGCAAAATAGACAAATTTGGAAAAAAAAAAGGTAATGTTATAAGGGCATTCACATTAAATTTGTCATAAAATTCTTTATAATTTAGGAAAAAATGAGATTTTTGAAAAATTTTCTCTAAATTTTACTCATTTTTCAAAAACCTCCAATATTTCATTATCTATCTTTTCTCTATTATATTAAAATAATATTTCTTTATTATTTTTCAATAAATATTTTTTACTTCTATTTAAAAATTTAATTATTCAATATTTTTTCTTATTTTTTGAAATATTACTCTAGTGAATATTTTAAACAAAAATTTACATAATTTTTTTGTGGGTATGATAATATTTTTATAATTAATTTTTTTTTATATTTCCATAACTATTTAAATTATTTTTAAAATTATTATTTAAAATTATAAAAAAAATATAAGTATGACTAAAAGTCTAGATAATTGAAAGTAAATAAATCTAATAAAAGTTTAAATGATTATAATTATATAAATATTTATATAATATAACTATAAATATATAAATATTTATATATATAATATAATTGAAACGTCCGTATATAAATATATGTACATATATCTAGATATATAAGTAAATAAATCTAAATCCTAATCCGGTAATAAACAAAACACAACAGGGGTAGAAAAGTAATTTTTACTCTAACCCTAGACAACCTTATATAAGCATCATTAACACCAATTCACTCATTTCTTCCCCTTCCCGTTTCAGCTGCCGTCCCCCCTCTCTCTCTCTCTCTATATATCTCTCCCTTACAGCTTTCATCTTCTTCTTTGATCTCTGTTTATATTTTCTTCTCCTTTTAATCTTTTGCACTTTCATCCGCATTGCTCATATTTTGCATTTATTTGATTTATTTTTTGTTCATTTTTGTTTGTTTAGATTTAGATTGTTCTTTACGGTATAATAAATTTTTTTTAAAGCTTTCAAATGTGAACCGTTTATTTCGCATATTTTTTATACATCTAGATCAAGATTGTTCTTTACAGTTTTTAATTTTTTTTGTTTCTACTTTTAGTTCTGAACAAATATATTTTTGTTTGATTTTCTTTGTCGTTTTTTGTTTTTGTTTTTGTCTCTTCTCTTATCTTGTTCTTGTTATATCTTATTTTGTTGTTTGATGTTTGGATTTTTTGGATCTGTACAACAACTTATCCCTCACGGCCTCTCTCTATATATTTCGGTATCTCGTGTGTATTAAGGCACTGTATTTGGGTCTTTTTTTTTTTCCAATGGATATTTTCGGATTTTTTGGTTGGATTTGTTCTTTGTTGGTTCTTTCTCGCATCGTGGCTAAGATCCGCTGCCTATCGCCGCGCGTAGCAGCCCACAACCATGGCGAAAGGTGAGATCCTTCTCACTTGTGTATTATTTCACCATTGTGTGTATTAAGGCACTCTGTTTGGGCTTTTATTTTTTTATTTTTAAATTTGTTATTTGATCAATATTTTTGATTTGTTGGTTAGATCTGTTGTTTGTTGGATGAACTTTTTGTTTTTCCTGATGAATATTTATGGGTTTCTCGGTTGGATCTATTGTTTGTTGCATCTCCCTCGCATCACAGTTCACATCCGCTACAAATGGCCACCCATGGCAGCCCACGACCATGCCGGAAGGTGCAATATTTTTCATTTGTGCATTATTTTGGTGTATTGATATATATTATCAGTATAAATATTTTTCACATCTAAAAGGGAATTTTTTAAATCTGATAGTTTTTTTTTTTTTCAAAAATTTTGGAACTGGGTTTTATTTTTTTACTCTTAACTGCGGTTTTTTATTTTTGTGTTCTCAGCACATACGAAGAAATCAGAAGATGAAATTTCAGAAGATCGAATTTGTTTGATGGGTTTAATTTTTTTGTTGGCTCTACTCTCTGTAAAAACAGATGTAAATATGCAAATATAGTTTTTATCTTTAATTTTTTTTTTGCTGTAATACATATACATATCATGTAATTACATAATGTAACAAATTCATTCACACAATACAGTTAATTTTTAGAATACTAAGAAAAACAATAAAAGCGTACCTACAATTCCTGAACACGAGAGAGCAGAACGCACATGAGAACTCAATAGACGGAATGAAACAAATTCTGATATTTAAACTACAGTTCGATTCACTTTCTCAGATCAAGAGATAAACATTAAGGGTAAAAAGACAAAAACATCAAGCCGGCAAAACAAAACGACACTAAGGAGAAAGAAGTAAACAATAAAATTAAGGGCAAAATCGGAAATACAATAATAAAAACCAAACTGTCGGTGGGAAGGCAGAAAGACCAAAAAAATGTTGGTGAAATAAAAGTAAAATACAAACTACGGTAATTACCAAATAAAATGAAGGGTAAAATGGAAAAAAAAATTTTTTACTGTTCTTAACACTGAAGCAAGCGGATTGCCGCTTATATTATCACTATAGATATAGATATAGATATATATGGGGGGAGCATGGCCCCCATCTCAAGCTCTAGGTAGATTGCTTCTTAAAATAGTTGTCAGATTATTATTTTCTTTAGCTGAATTCCCTAATTAGCTAAGGAAAAAAAAAACAAGAAATACTTTCAATATAAAAACAAATTATATAAAATCTAAATTAATTGTGGTTTGATATGATATGTTAGATTGTAAAATTAGTTTTATCATAATATAATACATTAAATTGTAAAATTATTTTTATTAGAAAATAAATTTAATGGATAGATAAAAATATATCAGTTTATAAATTTATTTTTATATTATTCATTTGTATTTATAACACTTATCAAATAAAATTAAAGATAAAAAGCTACTACGAATATTTAAATATTGAGTCCCTTTTAAATGACCTTTCCCTCTTGAGACTTTGACTGCAGGTCGGGTATGCATCATTGCATTGGTCATCCATTTTATTTTGTTGACTTTGGTTGGTGGACGAAAGGCACGAGTAGTACTCAACAAGCATATGTAATGAGTAATTGATGGGGGCAAAAAGATGGTGGAACGGGAAGGAGAAGTGGTGCGATCTCTCTTGACTTTCAAGTTCCATTCTCTTCAATTGTGTTCATATTTGCTTATATTTTTCTATGATTTCCATAGTCTCCTCACGCGTTTTGAGAATTTATATTCAAAATAAAGGAAACAAAGAAGAGTCCCTGATCATGTACCTAACATGATGTTCAAAGTTAGAAATTTAAGCTTCATGGCACGAGTCATAACAAGAAGCTCTACTTTATTTGTTGAATGAGACTTGTCAATTGAAGTACCGGTTTTCTCAATACGGTATGTGACATGTTTAATAAAGTGTTTATATGATATAATTTAATTTATAAGATAAATTTTGAATTTTGAATCTAATAAATAAAAATCTTAACATTTAAATAAAATGAATGGCGTGATTTACCCACTAACTTGATAATAGAACAACTATTTTTTAATAATATACTAATATCATCGATGTGGTGGGTAGTCAAATCCCATAATTTTAGGTGATTTATCATATTAATGATGTTACATAGACTTTACATTTAAGATGTTATTGAAAAAATTTTTATGAACTTAACTCATTTCATAAAACCGATTCTATAAGAGATGGTCGTTCATTGCTTATAAATATACCCAAGACCTTGTTCACAGACAATGTGAGATTTATTTCTCAACATCTCCCTTAAGTTCAGGCTAGTATTTTTTCTAGTACTTATCATGTAGTAAGTAGTGTGAGCCTCTATTAGTTTTGTGGTAGACTCTGATACTATAAAAAAATACATGGATCTAACTCATCTCATGAAACCGATTCAATAAGAGATGTTTACTCTAATCTTATAAATATGTCCAAGATCTTGTTTACAGGTAATGTAAGATTTATTTCTTAACACCCTTCCTCACGTGTAAACTTTTTTGGTCCTTATCACAGGATGAGTAGTGTGGGTCCCCATTTGTCTTGTGGCAAGCTCTGATATCATAAAAAAATTCATGAGTTTAATTCATCTCATAAAACTAGTATCACAAGAGAAAGTTGCTCATTACTTATAAATATGTCCAAAATATTATCTACAAATAATGTAAAATTTATTTCTCCACAGTTACAAGTAACATAACCTTTACATGTGAAGCAAATTGCATATACTTCCAATGCCATAAAACATTGTAGTAAGTATAAGGAGTTGTTTTCACCGCTGTCTATTTAAATAGGATGGAACTATCAAATCCCATCGATCCTCTAGTTCCTTCTTTTGTTCATGATTTATAGAGACACGTAACCATTATTCGGCTCTAGAAAATAGCAGCCTTGGGTTCACTTTCTTGCAAGGATGTGACAAGTTATGTGGATTACCTTGAAGTCAGCCTCACACACCATAAAGGAGGCCCCCAATGCCGCTAAAACATCAAACTACAAACCACACGTTAAGCCCGAATTTAATTTAAATTTTTTTTTAAAGACAAAAAAGAAAAGAAAAAAATAAACCACACATATCACTCTGAGAGTGACACTCTGTTCATGAAAACCAGTACAATCATTGTCCTGATCTCAAGGTTTTTGCCGAAATAAGAAGGAAAACACATTCCACTTATTTTTTAACAAAAATTCTTTAATTTAAACTATAAAAATTTTATATAGTCATTTTAATATATTTATTATACATTTTATTAATGTAATTATATGTATCAAAACTCTTTAAAATATCATTTTTATGTAAAAAGTTGTAAAAAATGTTATACACGTATTGATATTTAAACAAGAATGTATAAACAAAATATTTTGAAAAATATTCTAATCACAAATAAATTACACAAAAGTAATCTCATAAACTGATATGACTTAGTAAATGTTTGAGATTGAGGTAGGAAATATAACTTATAACTTTATGACTTATAACTTATAACTTAAATAATAAGTTATACTGTTAAAAAGTTATTTACTATTTGATAACCATATGTTTAAAATAATTTCAAACATGTTACGTTTGTTTGAAAACAAATTAAAAAGTACTTTTTGACAATGTTTTGAATACTGTACAGGATGCCATACCGGTCAAGGTACTGAAATGAAATATTTTGATATCGATACAGTTTCGGGATAATCGATATATGAATAAATTGTATATATAAATATATATTAATTATATTCCAAAATAATAATCTATATATGAATAAATTATACATAAATACATATATATATATATAATAAATAGATTGGTCTGAATTAGGGGTTAAAAAATGAGCTTGTAGTTTGAAGAAATGAAAAAAAAAGTAAAGGTTGAAATACAGTAGGTATTTGGACCAATATGAAACAAATACAATTTCTGTACCGGGCCAGTGGCTGGTACGGTACGAAATTAAAAGCACTGTTTTTTGAAGTAAAAATGATGATTATTTGAATTTTTAAAAATTATGATCATATCTTTAAAAGTTTAAAATTTGTAATTATTTTAAAATTGTATGGATATTTTCATCTATTGACAGTCTTTTTAAAATTCAAATTATGTTCCGCATTATCTGAAAAAGCACGTTTGAGAAAAAAAACAAAATGATGTTTTTCCTCAAATGTAATTTTTAGCTTATTTGATATTAAAACTGCTTTAATATGTAACACCTAAACGATCTAATTTTTTCATTAAATAGTTTTTAAGAATATTTAAGCATTTTTTAAGACTACTACCATAATCCCAAATAGGCCCTTAATGTGGTTCGTTAGATTATAAAATTACTTTTATTGTAAAATAGATTTAACATATTAGATAAAATCATATCAATTTATGAAATTATTTTTATGTGATTCATTTGTAGATGTAGTAATAATCAAATATTTGAGGAGTAGACGCGCGTGTGGATTTATATTGAATGTTTCGCGACTCTTTTTATTTCTTATTTTTGGATTCTAAGAGTAGAAAATTCAAACTTCTTTTTATAGTTTATTCTACACCCACGTTTGACCTCATATAAACCCATTTTTGGGGTTGTATTGACATTTGACATCAATATTTACAACCTCAATAGATTGAGAAACTACGACATCTTTCCCATAAAGAATAAAGTAATCCATGCTAATCAAGTGGTTGTAAGTAAACTTCGACTTTAAGGAGGTGTTTTGTTTCGACCTAATTGACATTAATTAAGGGATGGTTTGATGACAGGAACTTCTCTTATCCCAATTCTATCTAGGTGATATTGATATTTTTAATTTTTGACACCTCCAAATTATTATTAAATTTTTTAATAATACCAGGTACAAGTTTCAAATAGACAAGTGTCATATAAATTATTCGTAAAAAATTGACTTTTATTAATAAAGAATAGTTTTTTTACACTTTTTTAAGGTGGGTCCCATTTTTTTTTTACAAAAACTTGCATAGAACTTATCTATTTAGGACTTGTATAAATCATTTCGCTTAGTGATAGAATATTTATGATTTTACTATTTTTCAAAAAGTAATGATTTTTTTAAAGATATTTGGAGAATTTTAGTAGTTTATGATGTAAATTGAAAAAAAAAATGTTAATATGCGGTATAAAATTAAAAAAAAATGTCTTTTTCCTACCAAAAAATATATATCCTTATGATTAAGAAAAAGACCATAAAGTTGCTTACGCCTTTCACCTTTGGAGGAGGAATCGTGTGGCTTTCGGAAAAGACCATCCTTTTTAGTATTTAATAACACAAAATAAAATTCAAACTTTATATAAATAAAATTATTTATATAGCGCTAAAAGAGAAAGGTTGAGACAGATATTTTGTATCAAACCGCATAAATTTATAAATATTATTTTTAATAATTTTCTTTATTGAATTCCTCAGTACTCCTAAAAACCATTAAATACAAGTACTCTTCTAGAAAGGTTCTTTAAGGAATTTCTATATGGAAACTTGTGCCAAAACTCATTCCACTAGTACATTTTGTTAAGAGTTCCTTTTTTATTTTTATTTTTAATACGGGGTGGGGTTTTGAATTTAAGTTTTTTATTTGAAAATTCTAGTCATATTTTATTAATGTAAATTTCGTGTACCATATTTTAAAAAAAGTTGAATCCATCGTAAAAAAAATAATTTTTTAACATGAATATCAAATTTACTCAACTTTTTTAAAAAAGAATACGTGAGATTTGTATAATTTAAGATTATAAATACCACACTCACATCATACTTATATTTCAATATAATCATCATATTTTTTTATTGTATTTTTATTTGTTTGAAAAAAAAATTTAAATAGTGAAATAAAAATAGCAGAAAATGGAAAATTATAATACTCAAAAATTTCATAATAGCATTGCTTAATGGCCAATTCTCGGGACAAAAACCCCCAAAAATATGCGAGGTAAACTATGCGCAGCCAAGGTCAGATACGTAATTTCGAAAGCGAGTTTAAACATAAATATCAGATTACAGTCACCGTAGATCACACGATCCTGCACGTTTGCTATTTATTAATTGAGATCGATTCCAGTCATCCAACGCTCCAGTATCCCTTCGAACGAAACCTGTCCTTATTAGCGTTCTTTCGTTCGCCCGTCATCTTCTTCTTCTTACGAATTCGTAACTTTATCATTTTTCTTTTCTATTTCATCTTTTCGATCTCCTCTTAGAGGGGAAACAAACTCTCTCTCTCTCTCTCTCTCTTTCTCTCTGTGCGTGAGTTTGCCTCAAAGCGATGTCACTGAGGAGGTCCATTTTCTCTCGTAGATTCTCTAAGTCGTTCAAGGAACTGAACGAGAAGAGTGGGCGCGTTCGCGACTCGGATGAGGACGCGGTTGGCTCAGGGTCTGGGCGGGGGGGAGGGGCGGCGGGCCAGCCCGAAGGCTCATGGGCCGGACTGCTCCCGGAGCTCCTGGCGGAGATCATTCAGCGGGTGGAGAGGAGCGAGGGCAACTGGCCCCTCCGCCAAAACGTCGTCTCTTGTGCCTGCGTCTGCAAGCGGTGGAGACAGATCACCAAAGAAATCGTTCGGTCCCCTTCCCTCACTGGCTTAATCACTTTCCCTTCTTGCCTCAAACAGGTCCTTCTTCTCCTTAGAATTGTCATTGCTTTCCTCTGTTTCTTTATTTCCCTTTGAAATTCTCGGATACATGCTTCATTGGAACTTTTAAAAGTGGGCATTTTGATTAATACATTGATACGAACGTATGGGTTCTTCCGATTGGAATTGGAAAAAAGACCGAGACAAGATCGGCGGGGGATGATCGCTTCCTCTTTATGCCTTTTGGCAATTGTGTTTTCCTTCATGATTTGCCATACGTATCCATACCGCGCTTTTATAAGAGAGCTTGCAGCTTATTTAGGAAAGTAATTGTAAGAATCTCGCCTAATATTGAAGAGATTGCAGTATCACCGAAGTATCATATTTTTTAAGTTATTTTTTGATGTTGTTGTGTATTTGGGTGTGAGAATTGAATACCTTCTCATTTAGCTGAAAAATTATTTTTTTATTGGGTGTTTCAAACATTGACAAGATTTGAAAACTTATGTTTTTAAATTGATTTTTCCAAAAAAATTGAACCTTAGGCACAAGGAATAAAGGAATCATACAATTTTTTGTTAATTGTTCAGTAGTTATCATGTCATTATTTCTATCCGCCAAATATTTCCAAGGGACGAAGCTGTCTTCGGTTTGGAACAAAGACCTGTTTTTTAGACCTAGTCTCAGAAAGACTACAAATAAATAAATAAAATCAAGCTAATTTATTGACTTCTCGGGATGATTGTTTCTTCAACGTGATATAACAAAGTACGAGGGAAGATTTTGTTCTTGCCACTGTACATGCGATGCTTGTTTCGTTCATCCTTTTGATGGGAGATGGTTTTGTAGATCGAGTTGCTCGTGGTTTGTTTATTTTGGGTCTCATGAAATTTATTTGTCTATGAAGTTTTGATGATATTTGGGGTTGGTGGTCTTATTATTAATTTTTAAATGCAGCCGGGACCACGTGACCTTCCACACCAATGTCTTATAAAACGGAACAAGAAGACTTCGACTTTTTACCTTTATCTCGCCCTTACTCCATGTAAGTATCTAGAAGTGGACTAACTTTCTATAAGATGTAATAAGCATGATAATAAAGTTTCTGATCACAATTACCTTCCATGCTTCCTCTGAAGTTACGTCATTTTTTACTTGAGAACTTTGACAGGAATGTCACTGAAACCAAAATCAAAGGGTATACCTCAATTGTCTAAATGTTAGATTTTTTTGGCTAGATGTCATATCTGCAAGTTGACTTTCAGCTCAGTAGGGACAAATGGGGGGATAACTGTATTCTGCATAACTTCCCTCTTGAGTTGACTTGACTGCTTCCGAGTCCGACCCACACCAGATTAGTTATAAAGTTACTTTCTTCCCTTTATTTGTCTTACTTATTAGTGGATGTGGGCTTTCAATCTGAGTTAACTCCAAATTTATTGGTCTTTTAATATTTTGAATGGAACTCCCTCTAATTCCATTTTACGGTATTATTACATAGCCAAACATAACTCAGAAAAGATTTTTACCTTATTTGAATGTGTTCAATGGATAGAACAAATTGTTTTGTGCTATCAAGTGAAGTTTTTTGGTGTCTGAAAGTACGTGATAAAACATTTAAACAAATGAGAATGTGAAATTGTGAAGATATTGGGAAAAAAATCTAGGATTTGTTAGTATTTGATTCTGATTTTTGGTTTGCCAAAGCTAGAGCTAAGATTTAACCCACTGCTGGCAAATTCAACCATTTTCTCATACAGCTTCAACCTCGTTGAATCCATAAACACCTTGATTTTTTTGCATTATATTCCTATATTGCTTGTTTTATTTTTGGACCTTCACAATTGCACAATGAAAATAGCTGAAGTTATGTCTCAATAGAGTTTTCCTCATTTATTCTTCCCGGCAGCATTCACAGATAAGGGGAAGTTTCTCCTGGCAGCACGGAGGTATAGGAATGGTGCTCACACTGAGTATATTATATCACTCGATGCTGATGACCTATCACAAGGAAGTAATGCTTACATTGGAAAGTTAAGGTGAGATATTCTTATTTAAGAAGAGGCATTTTCTGATTTGGCGTGTATATGTGCGAGCGTGCGTGTGTTAGTTTCCTGTACTGCAACCATCGTTACCTGCAGGATGTCTTTAAATTATTTTTGTGCCATGGAAAAAGGATTTTGATGTCTGGTTTCTGTTAGAATTCTTGTTGTTCGAAGGATCTGTCAAGTAATAAGAAAATAATTATTACCGTACCCTTAATATTTTGTGGGCATTCTCATATGATTTGAAATGCGTTGTAGCTCGGACTTTCTTGGCACGAATTTTGCAATCTATGATAGCCAGCCACCACACAGTGGTGCAAAACCCTCAAGCAGCAGAGGCAGCCGCCGTTTTGCAAGCAAGCAAATTAGCCCCCAAGTTCCAGCTGGCAACTTTGAGATAGGGCAGGTGTCTTACAAATTCAACCTTTTGAAACCTAGAGGTCCAAGGAGAATGGCTTGTTCACTGAAGTGCTCCTCACAAGGAGAAACTGCCTATGACAAGTCTCTAGACAACTCCAAGATGAAGAAACCTGAATCTGCTGCTTCTGGAAATACAATTTTGAGGAACAAAGCTCCAAGGTGGCATGAGCATTTGCAGTGCTGGTGTTTAAATTTCCATGGTCGGGTGACAGTAGCATCAGTGAAGAATTTTCAACTGGTTGCAATCGCAGATCAGAGTCAGCTGGGAGGAAAAGGAGACGAGGAAGCAGTTCTCCTTCAGTTTGGGAAAGTAGGGGATGATACCTTCACCATGGATTACAGGCAGCCTTTGTCAGCTTTTCAGGCATTTGCAATTTGCCTAACAAGCTTTGGTACGAAACTAGCATGCGAGTAGTATATTCTGCTGTTAATATGTATGTTTATTCAAACACGCGGCACCGTGAATGTTTTCAAATTATCTTAAGCTTTATATACACCACTATCTATAGGATTGAGTAGCCGGGGTTTTTGTACATCATGTTGCTAATTTGTGATTATGACATGATATCAGCTGAAATTATTTGTAGCGCAAACAAACGTAGTGCAGGAAGAATGCTGGTTTTTCTAATATAAATTGTATATTATGAAATAATTATTTGAATGTGGGCTTAAAGAGTGACAGCTATTTGTTCTCATTTTCTTATTTTGTTTTGAGTTTCCTTCTTCATTGTTGGAATAATGAAGCTGCGCCCATAGTGAGATAGAGGATGCAGCAGGAGTCTGCAGGCAAGTGGAAGGAAAGTAAAATGTAAGTGAAGCTTGGGTGAGGTTTATGGCTATCAAAATCCTTGTCTGTACTGTTTTGTTGCCTTTGAAATCATGCACTTCCATTGTACGTGTTAGTCAACCTGGGCACACGAAAGGAAGACTAGTGGAATCATAGAAAAGCGTAGGCTGTAAACTTGCAGCCCCACATAGTGGACCTAGACTCGAGTCCCTTATTTGAGTCCCAAGTCAGTAATGGCAGCTGAGGTAAAAGAAGCAGATTTTCAGAGAAGAAAGTGATTGTTTAAAGGCAAAGGTGACAACTCTGAGATTGGGATGGGGTGAGTGCGAGGACCTTTTCTTGGCAGCCATGCAACGAAACAGAGAAAACCCAGCGGTCAAAGTTGAAGTTTCTCGGAATGCGCGCAATATGTGATCTAGTCGGTATATAAACTTTTCTTTATTTGTAAAATTGATTATAATATATATTAAAAAAAAAAATTATAATACAGATAGTATTTTTTATATCTAATTCAGCTGAACTTCCTAGAATCGTTTTTATTTTTTTAAAATGAATTTATTTATTTATTTACATTTTATCATTATTCCTCTCATGGATAATAGAGAATAAAATAATTGCTTAATTAATTTGAATTTTAAGAGAATATAGAGTGATTATTAGGGGTGCAACCCGAGCAACCCGTTTAGAATTTGGGTCCAATCCGAACTGACCCGCGCTTCTGGATAAGTTAGGCGAAACCGATCCGACCTGCACATTATGGAGCGGGTCAACCCGTGTTTTTCCCCCCTTCAGAATCTCAGATTCTTGCCCCCGAAAACACATACCCACCCCGTCTTCAACCCTCATTTTTCTCCAATCCATCACTGTCCAAATCTCAATTACTCTTAGATATCCTCTTTTCAGATATTCAATTTCATTTCGTTTCATATTTGAGCGTCAAAAACCTTCATATATTTTTATATATATATATATCCTCTCTTTCCTCCACGATATTCCTCCCTCACGCCGAATTACCACTGAACGGAGCCTTACGCAGCAAAACGAGAAAACCCACACTCAGCCAAACGAGACACTTACCTCGTCAGAGAAGATGCTGACGGTAAGCTCTCCTTCCTCCACGACGGACATCTACCACATGTTCTTCCTCTGTCATGTCTTTTTCTACCGTGAATAATCAACTAATTTCTGTTTTATTCCGCCTTTGTCCACTATTGACCACCACAGGGCGTTGGAGTTCTTGGTAGCTAAAGAATCTATCGACCGATCTCCTTCCATCAAGCATGCGCCGCTCCGGTGAGTACATGACCGCCCCTCACTCTCTCCCTCCGCTCTGTTATTCTCGGTTGAAGACCACAATTCGCAAAACTAATTTTTCTCTCTGCACTCCACCAACGTGATTCTCGACTCAGATCACCCAAATGCACATTGTTTTCTCTCTCATAAGCTCTCTATTTTTCGTCTCGTAAACTCACGGAAAGTGTGAAATCTGAAGATAAGTGAAAAGACTCTGGGAGGGGGTCTAGGGTTTAAGCTGCAGATTTTATAAGCGGGTCATCAGGTTGTACGGGGTTGTATGGGTCGAACCTGAGTAGTGGTTAAAAATCGTATTTTCGGTGCGGGTCGGGTCGAGTCTCGCGGACGGGTCGAGCCAATTTGTTTTTTGCACAGCCCTAGTGATTATCATCTAATTTAGTATTTACAATGCATTTTGTTGTGCAAAATAACATATAGCATGCTCGAATGTACAATAACTCATTTATTTTTTCAGTTTCAATTGTTAAAATAAAATATAAAACCTTGACACTAGGTATCGTTGACCAAAATTCTACTTACCCAATTCAATTTAGTTTTAGGAAGAACCAAAACATTTATAATATGCATAAATTATTAAAAAAAATCACGAATTAAAAAATTAAATCATAAAATCCTTTGACAATTAGGATGTGCAATTGAGTTTTGTTAGGAGTGACATAAAGTTGGAAAAAATATTGAGAAATGAATTAATCATAAAAAATACTATAATTTATAAATTGATGTAATTTGATATGATACGTTAGATTGTAAAATTATTTTTTTTTATAAAATAAATCTAGCGTATTATTAGTCTATATCAATTTGTAGATTTATTTTTAGAGAAATAATAGGGCCACCAAAAAATTGTACACATATTTTCTATGGAATTTTTATAATTTTTTTAAAAAATTTTGTTTACTTAATAATTAAGAAAAATATTTTTTTAATAATTTTATGATTTTTTTTATTTTGAAAAATGTTTAAATAAGTTTAAAAAAATATTTTAAAAAAAGAAATTTACACTATTTAATAGACAAAAATGTAGAAAATCCGTAGCTCTACGCCCCTAACCAAAGTTTTGAATATTGTACCAGAGGCCGTATCGGTCAAGGCACTGGAATGAAATATTTTGTATCGGTACCATTTTGTGTACCATTTCGAAATAGTCGATATATGAATAAATTATATTACAAAATAATAATAAATATATGAATATATTATATATAAATATATTTATATAAATTATAAATAATCTGATCTGAATTAAGAGTCAAAACATAAACTTATTATTTGAAAAAAAAAATAAAAAAAAATAAAAACCGGAATACTAGCGGGTACATACCATACCGACTGATATTTAAGATAGTACAAAATTGATGTAATATCAATACCAAACTAGTGGCCAGTACAAAATATACTAACAATACCGACCGAAACGGTATTTAAAACACTACCCGTAACCCCTGTCTTATTTTTATAAAATTAATTTATAACAATAATAATCTAAAACATTATTTATTTTCCCCTCAATTTTTTTTCTTTAACCACTCGATGCAATGGCGGCAAAAGTTGGAGAGCCTTTGCAAAACGCGCCCCCACGCCCACCCCGTTCCGTGTGCCACTGCGTGCGCGCGCGCGCCTCTCTCCCTATCTCTCTCTGTCTCTCAGTCTTCCTCACTTTATGCTAACAGTAAGAGTCTCCAGACTATGCTTCTTTCCCCACCCGTTGAACCTTCCCGAAAACCCCGATTCTCCACTGATCTGTCAGAAACGTTTCTCTCGCTTCCGCTTCCGCTTCCAAAACCCGAAACCTTTTTCTTTCTTCACCTTTAAAAAACCGCCAATGCCGCCTCGTCCTCCTCCTCCTTCCCATATTGTCGCCGAGTACGCGAAGTCGGACCGGTCCTCGTGCAAGAAGTGCGCGAAAGCGATCGTTAAGAAGGCTCTCAGGGTGGGGATAGTGAGCCGGGACGCGCGAGGATTCGACATGACCAAATGGCACCACTTGGATTGCTTTGCGGTTGGAGCGGCCACAGTCTGCTCGGCCGAGGCGATAAAGGGGTTCGAGGCTTTGCAGGTTTGGTTGGGTTTTGGGAATTAGGGTTCAGGGTTTAGAGTTTTGCTTTGTATGGTGCTTGGTTTCTATGAATTTTCTTCTATTAAATGTTTGCTTTTATGTTTGTGTTTACAGATTAGTGATCAGGAAGCGCTGAAGAATTCGTTGGTTAGATGTGATGACTCCATGGGTAATGGAGAGGTATGAGTTGATTCTTTTGATATAGTTCGTAAAATGTGCTAGTGTATCCACGCCCTCTACCTTTCCCCAAAACCACATATCCTTAGCATATGTAGAAGGAAATTCCAGTTAATATGATCATAAGCTTTTTTCATGTCTAGTTTACACATGATTCCCGACTTTCCATCCTTCAGTCTACTATCAAGGCATTCATTGGCAATTAACACTGCATCCAATATCTGTCTACCTTTTACGAAGGCGTTTTGGGGTTTTGTAACAAGCTTCCCGATAACCTCACTCAATCTGTTTGCAAGTACTTTCAAAATTATCTTGTACAACCCATTCACTAAACTGATAGGCCGAAACTCCTTTAAATCCATAGCCCCCACCTTCTTAGGTATTAGGGCGAGAAAAGTAGTGTTTAGGCTTTTCTCAAATTTTTCAGCGATGAAAAGTTCCTGAAAAACCTTTATAAGGTCCTTCTTTAACACTTTCCAACAATCTTGAAAAAAACCCATAGAGAAACCATCCGGTCCTGGAGCTTTATCCCTGGCCATCTTCCTCACCACCTCAAAAACCTCTATCTCCTCAAACTCCCTTTCCAAACGGATTACGTCATTTGTCCCAATTATGTCAAATTCCATCCCATTTAGAGGAGGCCGCCAACTCTCATTCTCTGTCAGTAAGTTCTCATAAAATTCAATTACATGGTTGTGCAATGCCTGCTCATCGCTACACTCCACCCCATCCACTATCAGCTTCTCAATGTTATTATTTCTCCTATGAGAATTTGCAATCCTCAAAACCCTTCCCCCCTTCCTCCACAGCCACCAATGATGTTATAGAGGCCTCCACCGAACCCAAATATTCAGGGCCAAACGGGGTCCTCTGTCCTCCCTGCACCTGAATAAATTCCTCCCGATTTAAGCACGGACTCGATGCTAGGCTTCGTGACTTCGACTTCTCACTTAGGGCCGCCGGGAGCTCGTCGGCGGTCTCCAATATCACCGTCGGCGAGTTCTGTGTCATCGCCGACCCATTCTCCGCCGCCGGTTGCCTCGGAGTAAGGTTGGTAGCCTCCGTGGAGTCGTGGTTAACCGGGTTGAGGAAACCCGGGTCCAAGACCCCTAGAAACGTATCTGGGACTTCAGAGAAAAACCTGTTGGGCTGAGAGTCTTGTTGGGCTGTTGGGCTATGGCATCCCAAACCCATCTCCATGCCCTCTTCTTGCTGGATAGGGACCAGCCCTGAGCTGGGCCCAGCTAGACATGTTTCATTTAAACCAGCCCTCTGAAACGCCACCGTTTCATCCCTCTCCCTCTCTTCCTCCCATCTCCTTCCTTTGTCCTTAATCAGCCCGACATATTTTCTGACCTCCTCCATCTCCTTCTGCAACTTCCTCATCTGACCCTGTAGCTCCAACAGGCGTTTACTGGACACCCACATCTCCTGTCCAACTAGCCTGCCAAACTCTGCATTTCGTGTATGGCGTGGGGCTCGACGTTCCATACTAGCGACTTGGTCTGCACCTCCGGCATTCCCCCTCTGCTTGTATGTCAGTCCCGTTGTGATTACCTCCTTGAAAGTTCTGTCCACCGTATTTGCAGCCCATGCCACTCTATTATTCTGCCCTCCTCCGCTTGTCCCATACCCATTTCCTTTGGTCTGCACCAACTCTAGAGCCATCTTCCTCACTTTCCTCCATCCCCATCCATCTTCACCTTCTGGAAAACAGAGTAGGCGGGTTCTTCCTTCCTTCCTTCCCATATTCAGCTATTGATAGGTATCGTCCACGCCTATTCGAACATCGTTGAGCAATGAAACTACGATATCCTTCTCTGATAACCGAATAAACCTCCTTCTTTCCCCCCTTCAAGCAATCCTCCAACACTTTTACTATCCATAGAGTTGTGTTTCGTCCCACCAGAAGTTTGTACCTCTCCTTCCAACCATGTTTTACAAACCGTAGATTATTTCCTTCCTTTGTGAGAGTAAGCAGCTTGGACTCAACAACCACTTCACCTGAAACTGCCATTACACCCTCAACCTTTTACTTCTTGACAATCTTAACAACAGCCATAATCTCGCCTTTGCAAAGACATGCCAAGAAATTCTGATGTGTGACTGCCAAAACTCTCATCGGCTCCAAATAATAAAACTATCTAAGACCAAGACCAATTCCAAGACCAAAACTGTCAAAACCACGCTCAGAACCTCCGAGATAAGCTCCAAGACCAAGCACGCACCTGTCTGCCCTCACAAGTTCACCCTCACGTCAAATAGAGGAAGAGCAAGGCCGGCGAGAGAGAAAGAAGAATCTGTCGATTGCCCAGAAAATGCCGATCAGGCATTCCTCACCATATTCAGTGGAGTTCTGGCGTGCTCTGTGATGATTTCCGGCGAGTTCAGAGCATGCTGGCGCGAGTTCACCATCGTTCCCTGTGATCAGATCTCGGAAAGAGAAAAAACCCAGTCGCCGGAGAAAGATCGACGTCGAAGGGCAGGGAAGGAGTCGCAGGGACCTGTCGCACCTTTCTATGGGGTAAAGTATACTCGACGTCGCCGATAACCCCACTGAGATCACTGGTGCGAAAAGCCGAAAGAGACGATGCAAAAAAAACCCAGGTCGCCGGAAGAAGAACCGGCACCGGATACCCTTCAGAGACGTCGCCGTTGTTTGCCGATCCAAACTATGCAGGCCAAATCTCGCTGCAGTGGACAGGTGACGTCGTCAACACATCGCTCCGTTACGGTGAACAGTAGATATTGCTAGAGGACCTAATAGCAAGTTTTGGCGAGATGTGTGGTGTGCCAGCAGGACTTTGAAAGACTTGTATCCGGCACTGTTCCAATTGGCTAGAGATAAGGAAGCTTCAGTGGCAGATGTTATGGAGATGGCGGGGGGTCAAAGCCTTTGGAATATTAATTTCAGTAGGCCTGCACAAGACTGGGAACTAAGTATCTTTGCAGACTTCTATACCCTCATATATTCCATAAGACCAAATAGCCAGCAAGAGGATATGTTGTGGTGGACTCTAACAGATAAAGGTAACTTTTCAGTGCGATCTTTCTATAAGGCTCTCAACCATGGGCCTACCCCCCTATGCCCTTGGAGAAAAATATGGAGAAACAAGGCTCCTTCTAAAGTATCTTTCTTTGTTTGGACAGCCTCTCTGGGAAAGATACTTACCACAGATAATCTGAGGAAAATAAGGATCATTATTGCAGATTGGTGTTGCATGTGCAGAAGAGGGGGTGAGTCAGTGGATCATCTCCTTCTACACTGTGATACGGTAAGGGTTCTCTGGAACGAGATTTTCTCGCATTTGGATATAGCTTGGGTGATGCCTAATACCGTGGTGGTGGCGTTGGCCAGTTGGTCAAATATAAGGGGCAGCAAACCAATTAAAGATACATGGATGATGATCCCACTATGCATTATGTGGTGCGTATGGCAGGAGCGAAACGCGAGGACATTCGAGGACCAGGAAAGATCAGTGGAGGAGCTTAAACTTTTATTTTTTAGAACACTTTGTAATTGGACGATTGCGGTGGATTTTAATGGCATGGCCATGCATGATTTTCTTGTATCTAATGTGCCTACCTAGTTAGGGCGTTAGAGATGTAATACTGGCTTTGCCATTGATCAATAAAATTTGTTTATTTATCAAAAAAAAAAAAAATGTGCTAGGAAGACAGATTATATAGAAGACGTGAAAATGTGCCTCATCGTATGGCATGGAGCTCTTATACGCTGCTGATTTTGGCCCATGCAATAGATGTGTTCAATTTGCATACTTTGTCACTTTCCATGGACTATTAGCCTCCTTTCGCTTTCTCTTTCTTTTAGGTATTATCAAAACTAAATGAATTACTACCAGAAGCCATTGGAAATTTGGAGTATTAGTGAATTTGCATTTCATTTGTTTAAAATCCCTCTGTAACGTATGCTTCATGTTTGGCTGATTTGGAGTGACCTGGTCTTTTAGTAACATCTGCCATGGCTCTGTGTTTTTGCGTTCCCTTTTGTTTTCCACCTGTC
The DNA here is from genome assembly GCA_011037825.1 of Carya cathayensis. Classification (NCBI taxonomy): domain Eukaryota; kingdom Viridiplantae; phylum Streptophyta; class Magnoliopsida; order Fagales; family Juglandaceae; genus Carya; species Carya cathayensis. The sequence continues at coordinate 2,486,542 of QGSO01000157.1, read as the reverse complement.
GCTTCATACTTCGTGTGTCTGTCACTTTCCTGGATGGAGGTAAATATGTCAGTGCCTATTATAAGTTGTGTAAATCTGTCATTATATTAAGGGTTAAGATTATATAGAGTAAAAGCCTCAAGTCTACTATCATCACTGTATTTAGCTAGTGCCTTGGCATTAGTTTTTGTTGTTTCATTAACAGGTTCATAAAGGAGATGACGATGATGATGAAGAAAATGAACTAAAAGAAAGGGATGCAAAGAAAGCCAAGGTAGCAAAATTATCTTTTTAAGTGGATGATTATTAATTGGTTTCATTGATTGGGTATATACATCTCATTGTTGATGGAACTATAAGCTTATGTTATTTACAATATATAGACAGATCAGCTGTACTAATAAGAATGTTGTTAATGGACCCTAGCGTCAGATGGTTGCAACTTGCAACTACAGTTACCAAACTCATTTTCGTGCTGAAAGCTGTGCTTCCAAGGAAGCTCTTTTTCGAAATTTGAAGGTTATATCTTTGATGTGTGATTCCTAAAGCATGGGTTGTTGTCGCTTCATTTGATATTTTACTTCCTATCTTAAGCTTTTAGCCTCTTGAGGCTTTGAGACTCGTGCCAACCTGACATTGATTGTTTATTTCAGCCTTTATTATCATGTGTTGTTCCTGAACAGAGTTTTTCAATATTCTTTGATTACCTTCTCATTATCTAGCTGTTAATTTGTTAATATTAATTTTCGTCATTATTGCTTGCAGTTATCTACATCTGATGGGGAAGCTAATTTAGATATAGCCTTCTCAGTTTCCAGCGTTAAGAACATATACAAAGTATGGTCAAATTCCATTGTTCTTTTCTCTGGTTAATAATTTAATGACTTTGGTACATCTTGGTTGTCAGAGAAGGTATTGATTGAGGTAGTAAGATATTTATAAATATGAATGCATGTATATGCATTAATATACACACATATATGTTGTATCATCATAACAAACCTTTTTCTTGCATACTTATACCACCTACTAAGCTTTGTAATGTTTAGTTGATGTTATTGTTGTTATTGTTTATTCATTTATTTATTATTATTTCTATTTAGGATGCTACACTTCAACCAAAATGGAAGGCATTCAACACAATCATATATCTTGAACAGGTGAGTTTATATTTTTAATTTGTCAATGTAAGTTGCTTTGTTGTTACCAGAAAGAGTACAGAGTTTTTGAATTTTTATTCAATATATTAATGATCAAGGATCTGCATCAGATTAAAGCAAAGTCCTATTACTACAACAAACAAATGAAGCGTGGAATTTATATTTTTTTTTTCCTTTTCAAGTTCTGTTGTGAATAGTTCAGCTCAGAGATTGGTCAAAGCAAGCTGGTTCCTCTACTTTTTACTGTTTCTGACATGCATTTCTTTTACTGCTGTAATTGGCAGTTTGATTCCTTAAAAATTTACTTATCCAGAAATCGTTGTGGAAAAATTCACTATGTTGTACACACAAGTTTTAAGTCTTGCACACATGTATTGTATGGTTTTGATCTATAGCTTATCAAATATTATGTTTCAGCACGAAAGCAGTGGTTTTAGCTTCTTATATAAAGCATTTTACTTTCTGCAGGATGATGGTCTTCACAATTCAAACAAAATTGCGGCGTTTGATTTTGACGGAACTCTTGCCAAAACATCTGTGAAGAGGTATAGCAGTATATAATGTTTGAGGCTTTTATATTGAATAGCATTTTTCCAGGTTTCATAAAAGTATTCTTTGGATGGGTTTGTTCTGAAAATTTTAGTAGAAATTTGTCACACACATGACTTATCTCACCTAGAGTCAACTGGTACCTGAATTTTTTGATAAAAAAAAAAAAACCTAATATGCTCTTCTGCTTTCAGAGTAGGTGCAGATGCTTGGTCCCTTATGTATCCGTCAGTCCCTGATAAGCTACAGTGCTTGTACAATGATGGCTACAAACTGGTTTGTTTCGTTTTTTAATTAAACCTAGTTAAAATATATTGAGGGTAATTTAATATCATGATTCTAACTCCTATTAAAACCAAGAAATTTTGTTTTTCTTGGATCAAATTCCCATAAAAAGTGGCCACAAGTAATTGTCACCAATCAGATTGGTTATATGACAAGTACTCACAGTAGCATTTCCTGAAACCTGTTGGTACAATTTACCCTTTTTATTCAAATGTAGTATGATTCTTACACTTTTTACAGTAACCTTTACTTTGTTCAATTCTGTGGGTTCTTAGTCTTCCTTTGTAATCATCAAGAATATTACCATCAGGTAATCTTCACTAATGAATCAAATATTGAGCGCTGGAAGAAAAAGAGACAGGTTGCCGTGGACTCAAAAATTGGACGCCTCAACAATTTTATCAAGCAAGTGAAGGTACCAATGCAGGTATTCAGGATGACAGTTTTGCATTTGTCTTTGGGTCAGTAAACCAAGCCCATTTGTGTAACAACTGTGAAATTATCTTTCACTGAAACTCTATTGTCATTCTTGGGAGATGTTAAGTATATTCTTATTTGATAATCGCTGCATTTGGTGCCTGGAAAAACAGATTATTCAGTTGCTTTTTTTGTTAGCTCACAATTCAAGTGATTTTTTATGAAAAGTTGGCAATCAAATAATCTCGCTTTGAAATCAGATTTCAACTTATTAAGGTTATCTGTTTGTCCTGTCTTGACATTTGAATTTCACTAAACTGGCACTTCATAAACGGTAGGTTTTTTCTTCTCTGCATGCCTGTTGCTGCTATTTTTATTTCTCAAGCTATGCTTTATCAAATCCTGAAGTCTTTTAAGTGTAAAGCTTTCATTATGTGGCTGAAAAATACATATAGACATGTTTCCAGTCAGATGGTCTTTGCTATCTGGCTTGTGATTCTTGTTTTTTTTTTTACGGACTAATGTTAAGAGCTTGATTAAACCTTAGAACAATATCTCAAGAACTGGTAAGCTTGAAATACAAGATCAAGTAAAGGCTTGATGATTTCCACTCAAGCATGCATAGATTTTCATGTAATTGTTCGTTCATAGGGATTGAGTTTCTGGATCATCTCATTGATGGATGTGTTTTTAAAATTTAATTGTTTTGGCAACAGTTTCTTTATTAATTTTTGGCCTTGGACTTGTTTGTTGCGGCACATGTCACGTTTGAAGATTCATCCACTAGAATCCTATATATATATATATATAATGTGAAAGTTCAGTGATATATATAATATATATTTGAAGATTCTAATATATATATAATATAGATTAATATAATGGCACTTCAGTGAGGGCTCTAATCTATTGCTTGTTAAAGTTCCTAGTGGAATATTGATTTGATTAGGCTAATGTGAAAAATATCCAGTAAATATGCAAGTTGACTTGCAACGCTTTTTGTGCAGGTCTTTATAGCTTGTGGGTTAGGTGAATCTTCTGGTCAAGCAACTGATGCATTTCGTAAACCCAAACCAGGAATGTGGCATATTATGGAGAAGCACTTCAACTCTGGCATTTCCATTGATATGGATCAGTTATTTCTTCCTTACCTCTATTTATTTGCCTGGATTTGGTTTCTAGTATTATCAACATGAACAAATTCTCCGAACTACCTTCTTCATTTTTCTGTTGAATATAGCTGGATGCCTGTTTTCGTAATGTTTAAAAGGGATCTGTGTTGTAGATCCTTTTACGTTGGTGATGCAGCTGGGAGACCGAATGATCACAGTGATGCTGATATTAAATTTGCACAGGTAAAAATATTTTTTCGATTAATCTTTGTATTGTTTTTATATGCTAATTTCTTATGGGATATTGTGTGTTTAGTGTTTTCAGAACCGAATTTTTCTTCGCACTTGCAAGTTGCATAATGTTTGTTGCAGATTAATGAAACTTACGCACTACCATTCTCAACAATACTACTCCTATGCAGTTCATTTTAAAAACAAGTTTTTCATATGGATTTCAGACTGGAGATTTGCTGTAGTTTCATGGTAGCTTCCTTAATTTCGGAGCAGGAAAATTCTATTTCCTTTGCTATGAATAATAATTAATTTACGGAACCAATGCTTTCTTTGATATACCCTATCTATGTGAAAAATATTTAGTGTTTGGATATCAGCAAGGCTAGTAAACAATCGGCTTGCCAATATGCTGTGGCTTGGATCTCGGTCATCATTAGATATTAGGTGGGTAAAATGCCCATAAATACCCCGGGTTGAAGAATGGTTATCCTCAAATTTTTCTTTGCTGTTGCAGGCCGTTGGTTTGAAATTTTATGTCCCTGAGGAGTACTTTGTTGCGTGAGGAAATTAGTGGCCAGTGCCTTCTGAAGGCTTATCATCAGTTTCTCGTTGGCAGTAAATATTGGACCGAGTAGCCACGATCTTGACTTTTAACTCTTTGTTTTCCCCACACATTTCCTAGTCACTTATATGCTGATGCTTGTATAATTAAGTAGAATAACAGTTTCCCCCCATCGATCCCTCTCTATCTCTCTTTCTCTTCTCTCTCTGTGTGTGAAATCTAGGGCTGACCCATTTTGTATTCTGATTTTTGGATCAGTAAATGGTTGTCCAGGAGAATCTAGACCGAACTGGATGGTTTGATAACTGGCCTAATGCATTAAAGCAATTTTCTTTTTCCGAGGTCGAACCCAATACAAGCGATGCATTTTGTGGTTTCATCATATATGCTTTTTAACTGCAGGTTAAATAAATAAGAAAGCGTCGAGGACTTAGTTATTCACTGACCCTTGAAGCCCACTTCAGATATATAATATAGCGGAGCAGTATATACTGGGCTCAACAAATGGAAGGAAATAACCATGTTTTGTTTTGCTTCATACACCAAAATAAGCTTCTATTTATTTTGGTCTGTGCGCCTGTGTAAGTATATCCTTTCTTGATAGCAGCACTATTAGCGGGAATGATTTTTGCATTTGAATCTCGCCGTAATACTCTCTCTCTCTCTCAAAAGAACTTACACTGGAAAATGTCTTAACATTGCACAAATCCTTTTACAGGCACCAAGACGACACACATTTGCCAAAAATCCTTTTATAGGCACCAAGACAATATACATTTTCAATGATTCATGTGTGATATGGTTTGTTCAAGTCCTCAAAAGTTGCTACTCAATTCAGTCTTTAAACCATTTTGAAAATCGCTCATCAATGGCTTTTACATCAAATGCATCACGCCTTGGGAACAAAATCACCATCCACAATTCCATGCCTCACCAAAACAATCTCCTTCACAAGATTTCTGTAAGTGAAAGGTCTTACTGCTGCTCGCAAAAATAGCTCCGGAGGAATCTTAGTCTTCCTGATCCTTCTCCTCCATCGACCAACCCCCGCATACTTCCATTCTTGTGGACTCACTTTTGGCCATTTGCCCCTCAAAGCTGTTTCATCCCCGTCTTCTTCTGCAACTTTCTCTTCCCCTTTCTGCCCAACAACGTCTGCTCCTTCTCCCTTTTGTTGTGCTTCTTCCATTGTCCTCAACTGCTGCTTGTAGAACTCAGTAGACACTTCCACACTCCGTTTGGCCAACTTCTCCATTGCATCGGCGCTGCTTGATGCATTTCGAAATTCCTCCCAGAACTTCTTATCCTCTTCTCCCCTCAAATCTTTCTTATCCTCTTCTCCACTCAAATCATCTTCTTCGCTACCTGGCTTGTCATCTCCAAATTCTTCGTCTTCCATGTCCATGACTACATGATCTTCCTCTTCATCATCCTCTTCGTCCTCTTCTTCCTCTTCCTCTTCCTCTTCCTCTTCGGCTTCCTCTACTTCATCATCATCATCATTGTCCTCATCCTCAATCCAATCCACTATCTCAGTCTCATCGGCATTACCACCACCGGAGTCCTCATCATCATCCGGGGCATCACATCCCAACTCCATCTCCTCCAATTTTGCCTTCCACTCCTTGGTATACGGATGCAACAATCGCGTTGGTTGATTGTTCAACAAAAATGCCAAACACTCGGACTTCCTCTCGTCACTCAACCTTTCATACGCCTTCACCACATCATCCACAAACGCCTTCGGATTCGACCTCACAATCTTACACAACCCACCGAAATAGGTACACAGCTCCACACTCCCATCCTCATTTCTCACCTCGAACAAAAACTCCCTCTCCGTGCTCGGATCCAGCATTGGTACCAGCCCCTTAAAAAACTCCTCCTGGGGCTCAAACCTGCACTGATACACCGGCCTCTTCACGTATATGATATCCGGCCTCATCCACGCCGCGCATTGGGTTATCAATGCCCTCGCCTTATTCCCGAACCTACCCATCAGACTCCACTTATCCAACCTCCCTTTCCCACCTTCCACCACGACCTCAGACACCAAAGTCCATTGCTGCCAAGGCAGTTCGTTTATCCTCCACCTGGGGTGCCTCACAAACACCCAGAAATGCTTACACCCTTTACTCTCATCCATTTCGTTCAATCTTTTCCCATAATCCGAAGCCATCTCGAATTGCTCTATCTTCTCCCACTCTTCCTGGTCCCTCACTTCGCTAATTAAGGTCACTCGCTCGTCCGAGAAGCGCCCGCGAATTGGGTCACCAACGACAACGCCGCGCCAGGAGTAGGGACCAAACTCACCATACTTGTACCAGTCATAGGGGTGGCGCAGTCTAGGGTCGTCTTTTTCCATGAAACGAACCATCCGGTCGTAGCCAAGGCCGATCTCCTGAAGCTCGTCCTCGGTGAAGTTATCGGCGTGGTTGCTGTTCTTGGGGTTCTTGTGGAGGCGGTAGAAGCGAGACTCTGCGAGCTTTTTGCTCTTTTGCCGCGCGCCTTCCTTCACAGCCCGCCGGAACTCCGCGTTGCCCTCGATTCGGCCGGGAGGCGACCCAGCGGGCTTCTTCTTCTTGCTCCGGCCGGCCAAGCAGCGAACGATGGGGGGATTTCCGTGGGTATTGATGCGGAGAGGGTTTGCAAAGGTGGGTCTGAGAGATGGGCAACGTAGAAGGAAAAGAGGAAAATATGGGTTCAGGGTTTTAGATAGTGAGAGGTTTTGAGGAGTCTGCATTTTGTAAGAAAATGAACTTGTGAAGGAAGTGACTGTCTTCTCTTCGTCATCTTTATATTTATAGGACCCGAAGAAACGGTGTCGTCTGGTCACAGACAGAGAGGGGTTACAAGTTTACAACACTTCAAAACGGTGCGTTTCGATGGCGATAAAAGTTCTGTTTCTTCCTTCGTTCAGTAGTTTCTTCTGCAACATGCGAACAACGGCTCCGATCTAATCAATGGCGAAGCGGAGCCAAACGACGGAGCTGGGATGCATCGCGTGCGAGGAGCTGAGCGAGGTCGGGGCTGGAAAGGAAGGGTGGCTTGTGGACGACCCGAACCTTCTCTGCGCGCTCGACACCCACGCCCTCGCGCTCGCCAACAGGTTCCTCATCCTCGTCCTCGGATGGACCGATTCCGATGGTCACCGGATGAAGATCTTGCCCGATCTCTCCCCCATCGAGGCGGAGCACATCACCGCCATTGAGTGGTTAGTGTTCGACGAAATTAGGGTGGTTGTGGCCGGGACCTCTTGCGGTTATTTGCTGATTTACTCTCTGGGTGGCCATTTGATTCACAAACAGGTGAATGAATTAGCTCATCTTTGGTTTTTGATTGTTTCTTTTCTTTTTGTCCTATTTACTTTAAGTTCTTTCGTTGGCGAGACGGAGCTGGACATTCATTGGGATGATAGATAATTTGTAGGTTTATTCAATTCTATCTACTTTCTTCGCAACCTATCCGGAAAAATATCTATTTGTTCCAAATTACTCTGGCTCCAACGGCATCTCCTTCTGCACTTATCGATGATTATGGGGAAATATTGAATTTAGTGAGAATAGTTGTAAATCAAATTTGTCAAATTTCTTATGTGAATCTTATTTTTGTGCATGTCATTGATCATCAGTGGTCTACGGACTTTTTTTCCTTTTTTGGAGTCTACGGATTCGTTGAGTTCGACATACTTGAGCTTAAACTGGAAACTCATAATTAATTTGTCTACGTGCAGCTGATATATCCTGGAAGAATTCTGAAGATAAGAGTTCGAGGAACAAAGAGAGATTTGACCCAAGACGCATCCTCAGAGGAGGTTTGTGTTGTTATGCCTGGTGTAGTTGCTCGTTGTGATGGTTCTGATATTCAGGTAGACTATACTATTTTTTGCCAAGCTAGAAATATTTTCAAAGCGTTTACATCTTTGAACATAAACTATTATGTGCTCCCTCATTAATTAGGAAATTTTTATTGTAATTAACATGAATTAAATGAGTTATTTCTTGGTTTTGGTGGATTTCTAGGAGAAAATAATAAGCTCATATTTAGTGATTACTGTGAAAGTTCTCGGTTGTCTCCTAAATATCCTTGTTATACTCTCAGAGTCATTGGATTCTTTCCTCTAGGGATCCTAATTAATTATGACTCATAACTTTCTTGACATCTAGAGTATACTGCACCGATGGTTTCAAGAAACACATACTCAGTTTTGGGATCGGAAACCAAAAAAAGGAGATTTAGAGGCCCCAGAAACTCCTTATGGGAGATTACCTTACCAGTTATGGAATGTTAGCAAGTATGGTAGTTGTGCTGATGCTGCTATCACTGGCACAATGCCCCCACCATTGATGGAACTCCAGGTACAGTTTCTTTCTTTAGAGGCTATTTGATGGGTTAAGATACTGTTTAGCTAACCAAGATTATTATATAGGTTGGGACGTATAAAAAACAATATTATGTTTGTTGGTTTCTAAGACATATTATGATACTTTCATGTTGTGTTGCGACCTTTCTGGCGCAGCAATACTTCTGAAGTTATTCTGGTATTTGAATTCAGCTGGTTTTATTGTTGGGCAGTCAAATCAATGCTATTACTGTGCAGTCACTATTGGAGAGGATGCTGTGATTTCAGCATTCAGGTAGTAATGAGATTTCTTGCTATACGATGTTTGCTTGTTTTATTGTTATTTCCTATATATATTTTGTTGACTAAGTTCTCAACCTATAAAAGGCTTTCTGAAGACAAAAGCAGTTCTCTAGTGGGAGCAATTTTATCAAAAGTCGTGCCCGCAACATTTTCGACAATAGCTTCATTTTCTAAATTGATTTGGCGGAGTGAACAAACTTCACCAAGAAAATCAGATGTGAAGCCTCAACCATTCGCTCGAGGTAGAATTATTGATTTCATTTCTAATTTTGTTATTGTACTTATCAAAAATTTTGTTATTGTGACTATGCCTATATACTATCATCAATAAAATTATTATTTACCGATAAAAAAATGGTTATTGTTATGATAGTTGCTTTATACTAAAATAAAGTAATCGAAGGAAGCTGTTGACGAAACATATAATAATTTATTTCGCATTGTTTTGCAGTTTGAAAATACATAATTGTGCATGTACACATGCATCTATGGATATATAGATGTGCTTATATCATGTATACTTCCAATGTACCTAGGCTATGCCTATCTTTATATCAATAAAATAACTTATTACTTATAAAAATATATATATATATATATATAGACGTGCTCATATATTTGTGTGCATATAGTACACATGCTAGTACATGCAAGACATAGTGTTAAGAATGGGTAAGAAGGGAAAAATAAAACACAACAAGGTTAACAATGACTGTAAGGCAGGGAGAGAGGGTGCCAATATGCTAAATAGAGCACTGCACTAGCTACATATTTTAGTGGACCTACTTGGAGTGGCTTGAGGGAGGGAGGGTCCCAATATGCTAATTAGAGCATTGGGTTGGCTGCATACTTCAGTGGGCGTACTTGTAGTGGTCTTTTGGTTTTTTATAAAAATGTCCCAATATGCTTGAAGATGCTCTTATGGTTAAAATAACAATAATAATGGAAAGGTTTTCTTCACGAGGATGCTCTTATGGTGCTAACTGGACAACATGGACATGGTGCATTGCATCCATTCTTGTTCATTTATTCAAATTTTTAGGTGAAAATTTTATTATATAATCTATCACCAGTTCATTGTGAATGTAATTGTCATTGAATTGCCAGTATGTTTCCTGTAAAGTACCACTTGTTTTCTAGTGTCTACAATTTGTTTTTTGAGAAATGATATTTGCAGTCCTAGGGTGTGCAAGCCCCACGCACTTTCTTTGAAAAAAGTGGGTAAATTTGAGACCCACATGAAAAAAGTCATTTTTTTTAATGGTGGACCCCTCCTTTTTTCAAAGGGAGCGCGTGGGGCTTCTAGGACTGTATCTAGCGTTTACTCTTTTCTTTTCTTTTTTCCTGATAAATCACTTGTTTTCAACTGTCTACAAAATTCTCTTGCCTCATTGATTGGCAACGTGATTTGCAGCTTCTCCTTTGACGTGTTTGAAAGATCATCCTAGGAAGGGTGAGAAGCTGACCCTATCACCTAGCGGTACATTGGCCGCAATTACAGATTCACTTGGTCGCATATTACTCTTAGACACACAGGCACTTGTTGTGGTGCGGTTATGGAAGGTTCTCCCTTGGCATTCCTAACTCGTAATGTTATTTCTGGTGCAATCTGTTCTCCCAAACAGTGGATTTAAATTGATTTTCAGGGATATCGCGATGCTTGCTGCCTGTTCATGGAGATGCTAGTCAATAGAGACACTACAGCACCAAGTTCCAGTTATTATGAACCTGTGAAGAGCGATTACTGTCTGTGCTTGGCTATTCATGCACCTCGAAAAGGAATTATTGAGGTACATTCGTTTTCCTCTTTCCTCTCATGGAAGTATGCGTTTGCATGATTTCAGCTATTCATTGTTGCTTATTGATGGAGGTATCTTGCAATTCTAGCTGTAAGAACTTGCCTATTGGTCAAGATAAGTCAGTATGTCTTGAGGGAAGAGATAAAGATAAAATTCCATGAAGCATATTCACACAGTTACAAATGGACAGTTCCTTTGTTTGCTATTTAAAAACCATGGCTGTGGTGGTCTTGGAGATTACAAGTCAATGATGGTTGGAAATTTTGTGACATTAAAGCTGTCTGGGAATGGTTTTTCCAAATTATCTTAATCCTAAAACGAGAAACAAGATGCCTCTATTGAGCGCTTCCAACTCAAGCAGTTAAACATCAATACGGTGTTTTATGAGAATTTTCCGATCAGTTTCTGAGTAGATTTTCTCTCGTGTGAACTTGCTGCAGATCTGGCAGATGAGAACTGGACCTCGGCTTCGAATTATTCAATGTGTTAAAGGTGCTAAAATACTACAGCCAACTTACAGATTTGGATCATCTAGGATCTATCCTGGATCATCTAGGACCTCTCCTTATGTCCCCTTGGAGGTTTTCCTGTTGAATGGGGATTCTGGTCAAATATCAGTTCTGAATCGAAATCCTTAATTAATTGATTTGTAAATAGTATAAGCATTTTTTTTTTTCAATTCTTGATATTTATTTGCTCTAGGAAAGTGAGAATTTTTCTTACTGCTATTCAATTCTGCCCTTCCTCCCCTCATTTGAGTTTTTTATTTAAAAAAAACGAATACATCCTTTGCCGATAATTTAATTACGCCGGAATGAATATCATAGGTTTTGATTTCGAGAACATGGGCTGACGATAGTTTGATTTTTATTGTTGCACAGATTGTTATATTGTTGTGAGGTTATTCAGAGAGAGATGAAAATAATTTTATGACATATGGTGATTAAATAGGATTGCTAGCTAGCTCACACATAACCATCATATCATATGAAAAATCTTGATCTGGAAGTTTTTTGGGTGACGCCATTTACAAGGAAAAGTAACATCGAAAACATTATTCAGACAGCGCACGTATATATATAGGATGCCTATAATTGTACCTCGAAATACACCAGTTATCAACATCTATCTGTCTGTTTTTTGTGTCTTCTATTTCTATTTTATTTTATTTATTTTATTTTTGACCTTTTTTCCCTTCCATACCACGCCAGACTTTTGACAATACCCATTGGCTATATAAAGATGAAAAATTCTATTCATAAGTCTCATACACCACATTATTCTTTCTGTTATTTTTTAAAATTTTTTTCTCTTATTAAATATGTGGTATATGGATGATTAGTAGAAAAATTCAATTATTTTAAGAAGAATAAAACTAAATAAATTTTTTTAAAAAAATAAGAAAAATAAAAATTATGTGGTGTGTGGTGCAGGGCTTATGAATGGTAAAACTCTATAAGGATATACCAAAGATTCACTTCCAAGTCAAGCTTGTTTGGTACCGAAAGAGATTCTATCCAATTCGAAAAGAGAGGAAAGGAAAGCTGTTACCCCTCTGGCCTAAATAATCCGTCGATTTGTTCCCCAAATCGGAGCAGTTGTTTCTTCCTCCTCAAAAGGCATTGTTTTTTAACTCCAAATACAAGGAGGAGACTGAAGACACCCCAGGTAAAAGATAAGAAAAACCCACATTTATTTACCCACGGAAATTATAAAACAAAACCGACAGTCCGACACAACTACCACCCATGGCTTTCTCCTCTCTTTCCCCTCTTCCTCTCATCCTCTTTCTTCTCCTCCTCCTCCACCAACCTTTCTTCTCCACTGCCAATCTCCACAAAACCAGTCTCCTCAGAGCAGGGTTTCTCTCCCACAGCACACCCATCAAGGATACCCCTCCGACTCGCTTCTTTGAAGTAACCAAGCCCATCGAACTCCCCAAATCCAAGCCTTGCTCTTACCTCCTCCTCCAACATGATTTTGGTTACACTTACGGCAAACCCCCGGTTCTTGCAAACTATACCCCTCCCTCACACTGCCCATCTGAAAAATTCTCCAAGATTGTACTTGAATGGAATGCAACCTGTAAAGGCCGGCAATTCGACCGCATCTTCGGCGTTTGGCTCGGTGGGGTCGAGCTTCTTCGTAGCTGCACGGCAGAGCCGAGGGCTACCGGGATTGTTTGGAGTGTTGAGAAGGACATTACCCGGTATTATTCGTTGCTTATGAAGAATCAAACGCTTGCTGTTTATCTTGGTAATCTGGTTGATAATACTTATACTGGGGTGTACCATGTGAATATAACCATTCGTTTTTATCCTGCTGAAAAGAAGTTCAATGGTCACGGGTCGAACTCAGATAGCTCTATGTCCAAGTATCATTCCCCGGCCGATTTGATCTTGCCCTTTTCGCGAGACCTGCTGTTGAATGATGGGCTGTGGTTTGAAATTGAGAATTCCACGGATATTGCGTTGAAGAAATTCAACATTCCTCGAAATACTTATAGGGCTGTGTTGGAGGTCTATGTTTCATTTCATGAAAATGATGAATTTTGGTATTCCAATCCTCCGAATGAGTACATTGAGGCCAATAATCTTACTGGTACGCCCGGAAATGGACCTTTTAGGGAGGTTGTGGTTAGTCTTGATGGTGAGGTTGTTGGTGCAATTTGGCCTTTTACTGTGATTTATACCGGAGGGGTCAATCCTCTCTTGTGGAGACCCATTACTGGCATTGGATCGTTCAATCTCCCATCTTATAATATTGAAATCACGCCATTTTTAGGGAAGATATTGGATGGAGAGGTCCATGAGTTCGGATTTAGTGTATCAAATGCCTTGAATGTTTGGTACATTGATGCAAATTTGCATCTTTGGTTGGACAGCAAGAGCACAAAAGTAACGGGGGAGCTTTTAAAGCACAATAGCTTGCCTCTTGCTTTTTCCGTGGAATCTGATTTTAAGGGTTTAAATGGAACGTTTGTTACTAGTGTAAGCAGGTCCATATCATCAAGTGGATGGGTCAAGTCTTCCCATGGGACGTTCACAACCAACTGGATTCAAAACCTACGTTACATTAATTCAATGGTGATGGGGAACGATGGGAATTTGCAGCTTGTGAATCAAACCACCCATTTCAACGACAGTGTCAATGCAAAGACGCCATCCTCTTCTGTTTACTCATCGGAATCGCACAAAAAATTTACCCTCTATATGTACTCCAACTATTTAGATCAAGGAAATGGAAGTTCTTTTTCTCTTGCAAATATCACATTGGGATTTAATGAGAAGAAGTCTGAGGCTGTTGGCTTTGAGTTATCAAATAGCTCTCTCGAAAATGTGCAGAATGGGCAGGGCTATATTGCTGTAAAGAACAAATTGGTTGTCGGAGGATTGGGCAGTACACAACAAGTGTACAAATATGATGGCAGCAATTTCTGTTACTTCAGAAATGTAAGCAGCTCGAACTATACCATTCTGTACGATAAAGTGGGAAACACATGCAAAGAAAGAACAAAGTCTCATTTAAATTTTAGTTTAAGCAGCTGGCGGCCTTTCCGTGCACGAAGGCCTTTTCTAGCATTCAGTTTTCTTGACAACAGTAAAGGAACTTAGATTGTTCACCTTGGTTGATTCTGCAATTTGCTTCATAAAATAACTCCTTTTATATGATATTCCTGAGAATTCCTGCTACCAGTACCACAAATGAAATGTAAGTGTATTGTAAGTCGTAATCATAATACAACTTGAGTTGATTTCTCTAGTATATATCCTGCGTTTGGATGTTGAGCTAAGTTGAGTTGAATTGAAATAAAAATTGAAAGTTGAATAAAATATTGTTAGAATATTATTTTTTAATATAATTATTCTTTTGGGATTTGAAAAAGTTGAATTGTATTAAGATGAGTTTGGATGAGTTTGGGATCCAAACTGGATTAATTAAGTTATCTGGCATTAAATCCCGATTTTGTTTTCCAAGAGATGGTGAACACCTTCTTACTAACCGGACTTCAAATATTCAGGTAAATTTCCATGCTGTGTATGATGAGGTAGACTATTTTGATCTTCTTCTTCTTTTTCCCTTCTAAATTTGTTAATTAATGTCTAATTGTAAGCTGTCTATTCATTATATGAGCTCAAACCTAATAATTTTTTGTTTTTTACTTGAACTATGTCATTATTTCCATTGATGCATCATATTATTGTTGCGACACGATTTTGCTTAATTATTTAAATGCTGTACTTATGATCTCATTTCTTATATGAATTTTACTTATCAGAAAGATGCTCACATTTTATTGCTTGAGACTAGATAACTTGATAAAATTAAATAAACACTATCATTTTTTAGATAAATTTGCGAGAGAAATTTGCTAAACTACAAAACTCTGTCATGACATAAATAATATAGAAAAAACAGTTCTAAGCTTCGGTTTGTGAAGTATATTGAGTAGTATACATGTAGTTCAAACTGTTTTTCTTTTCATCATATGAACCACTGAACCAATGGAAAGGTTCCTGAATATGACTATACTTATGTAGGGATGCTCAAGGGGATACGGATGAATACTTATTTCATATTGAGATTTACCATATATAGCCAGTATACTTTCAGAACTTCTATGTTCTTGTAATAGGTGAGTTGTTCAGGTAACAAAACCTTCTTATTCTGTTGATTTGTGCTTTGTGTTCATCAAATCTTAAACTCTCGCAGATGGATGCTCACTTTTGTTGCACATTTTATTGAAAGGTGCAAAGATTGCTTAATTTCTATTTACTAATTGCGATGAAACTAAGTAAATCTTGTTAGAAGTGTATAGTTGTGCTATGCAAATTCGTCAAATGACTAATTTAGAAAATAGAAAGAATGTTTTCTGAATGCTTAGTTTACTCCTAGTGTCTGAATGGCTTTATATTCCTACCGTTGTTAGAGTACAACCAACGAGAAGTTTGCTTTACATGCTCATACGTCAGCTTGAAGCACCTACCTTGAGGAAACTAGAGTGACAAGAATAGTCATACGTGACTTGAAGAATGGGGTTCATTTTCATCCTTTAACTAATTCCTGGTCTCGTTTAGATCCTTTGATTCTGTGTTGAAAGAGTCTAGAGACTAGATTGTTGTCAACCTCACTCCATGATGGTTATATCTTACCATGCCAGTACACCCTGCAGTCACAAAACATGGAGCTAATTCTGAAAAGCCAACTGAAGGAGCTACATCCTCTTGTGGGTACTTGGCGGTTGAAGATTATTGTTCTGATCTGAAACAAACTGTACTGTCATTTGATGGGAGAAAACTGGTAATTGAGTTGTGAGCAGTTTCCAGACGACGTCTTACCTTTAGTACAACTATTAATGCTAACCAAGTGACACACTGGAGCCATGGGTCATCAAAGAGGTAGAAACCGTAGAATCCCCCTCCTCCCCTCCCCTTCACTATGCACGGCCAATGAACTCCTTGCTTCAATCCATTCTTTCACTTGTGGGCAAGGGCTGATAGTAGGTGTGGTAGTAATGTCATGGAGCTCGGCAACCAACCCGAGGTGTCTTTCTAGAAAGTCATCTAGGGACATTAAACGTAATTCTAGAAGAGCGTTGCAAAAAAAAAAAAAAGAGAGAGAGAGAGAGAGAGAGAAATCCTGAGTCTTGGCAGTTCAAGTGAGAGTTTATTAGGCTAGTTGTTTATTTATATGAATGGGATCAAGTAATTCCCCATTTCTTTCAATACATTCTTGAGCCATATTTACCTTTCTTCCAGTAGAATTCGCATCTCAATCCTATGCAGGTTTGGATGAGAATGTGAGTGCATGATGGTCAATACCTGAAACTGATACCGATGCAGTCTGGCATATAAAATTTTGTTTCTGGACTCGGTTTCATTTGCACAACAGATAATGAGGATGGCAATGCAGAGAAATTAGAGAATGGACTTTATTAACTGTACAAGAATATGTATCGTATTCTACTATATTATGGACTGCAAGTTTGCATTATTATTATGTTTTTTTTGGGAATTGTTCAAAGTTTTAAGGTTCCGACATTTGCCTTAAGTCCAAGAATGGTTGAAACTCTCTCTGCTTTGATCCAATTCTATTCGACTTCATCAACCCATTTCACAAAAAATATACTTTCGTTTGTTGGACTCAAAATTAGCATAAAGTCTAGGGTCCAAATTATAAGTATAAATGATCCAAGTGTTTTTTTTTTGTTTTCTTCTAAGAAACATCCTCCAAATTTCCAATTTAGTTCAAAAGTTTGTCCCATCTTCATTAAATATGTAAGAAGATTATGTTATTATTTCATAGCTTCAATAAACATATCTGCAAATAAATTTATTCAAGGAATATACAACAATTTATAATCTAAATTATTAAAAAACATGCAATTCTCACATCCTTTAAGAGATATTTAAATATGAGAAATGCTTTAGTTTTGAAAAGATTTTATAAAAATAAACTAATAAGCTGATGTAAATTGATACAATATGTAAGATTATAAAATTATTTTTATTATAAAGTAGCTCTAACGTATTATATGAATTTATAGATTTATTTTTTAAAAATTTCTTTATAATTATAGTATTTCTCAATATTTTACGGAGTGAGATTGGCAAAGTTTTTAAAGCCTAAAGTGGAAAGAAAATTTCATCCAAGGTTGTGCTTGGCCCCTTAGATTTTTCATCTCAAACACAAATTTCTTCTCTCATCATTATAATTTTTTTAAATTTTTATATAAAATATAATAAATTATTTAATTTTTTCTTAATTTTTTTAAATTTTAAAATAATAATAATATTTTAATATTTTATCTTAAAATTTAAAATTGTTAGATGAGAATTCTCAATATCGAAGCAGGTTAGAAAGGCTGAGATCAAAATGTGGTAACGCATAGGGAACATCAACCTGATTTTATTTATTAACAAATATCAAAATGATCAAATCTACCATAATTAGGATCTTAATTTGTTTCAATGTTTTATTCGTTTTTGGGGATAAATGATTTCCAAATGGGTTTCCCTCGTTTGATGGGGGTGTGTGTCTGTTCTTGATTGATTTCTTCCCATCTATCCTCCATATTCTGATCACTATAAATACACGCAGTTGACGACACAGTGCTGACAGAGAGATAAGAAAACCTCTCTCACTCTCGTCCGAAGGTTTCTCAGAAATGGGCTTCTCTTCCCCAACCAAGTTCTCTCTCTCTCTCTCTCTCTCTCTCTCTCTCTCTCTCTCTCTCTGTTGCTAATTATTTCTCGTTTGGAATTCTGAAGTTTCTTTTCGGTGTACTTGCAGTATGGTCTGCTGTTCTCTGGGATGGAAATCTTCAAGCTTGTTAGTTCACTTGGGGTTAAACTCTAGCTCTCCCAGTGGAGCTCTCTTTTCTCCCAGAAGAAAATGCCCAACTAAAAAGTTCCGTTTAGCATGCTCTTCTTCTCCTGGTTTGTTCGCTTTTCCTATAATATATACGTATATGTTCTTAAAACCATGGGTCTCTGTCTGAGAATGGGTTTCTTTTTTTTTTTGGTGAAATCGGTTCATGCATTATAGTTGCCAATGGGTTTTATTTAACGCATAGAAATTCGATCGGTAACAATTCTCAAAAGCAATATCAATCTATGCTTTTCACTACTTGTTTGGAAGTTAAAGTTGTGTTATCCTTTCCCCCGCCCCCTTTTATTTACTGTAGTATATAGAAAGAACTATGTATATTATGTGTGAGGACTTTTGTGCTTTGGAATTTCAAAATTCTGCCATATAGAAATTTAAAAATTGAAAAGGACAGGCTAAAGTTAGAATAATTTAAGAAATGATTTTCGACAAATGGAATTATCCTTGGTCATTTTTGTATTTGGTATAGGCAAGAGAAACCAATTTGATAATTTCCTGGATAAAGAGCACTAGAAATGTATTTCTTTGAAAATTAACAAGAAAGAGAAATGGGAGATGGAAAATAGGAGAGGGCATTTAAAAATGGCTTCTAGTTCCTTTTTTTTTTTTATAAGTAAGAAAGAATTTATTAATCCACATAATTAGGCGAAGCCTAAGTACAAATGAAGTATTCCAGAGAAAAACCTAATTACAAGCTAATTGCTGTGAAAAGCAGCATAAAAGTCATTAAAGCTAGTCCCATTCAATACATGGCAGAAGCCCAAGATAACAAAGTATGGAAGAAAAGTCTCTAAACCCTCCCATTGAACATTCCCTATTATCAAAACAGCAACCATTCCTCTCATTCCAAGTACACCACATTAGGCATAATGACACCGTCTTCCAAACAGCCGTGATTTGTTGATTTCCCCTGATTCCTCTCCAACATTAAAATAAATCTACCACCCTCCTAGGCATTACCCAAGCAATATCAAGCCTAGTAAAGATTTCATCCCATAAAGCATTAGCCACATCGCAATGAAGAAAAAGGTGGTCCACTGATTCTCCATTTCTTTTACACATAAAACACCAATCCATTATGATGATGCTGCGCTTTCTCAGCTTGTCAATAGTCAGAATTTTCCCATAGGAGGCCAGCTAACAAAAGAAAGCAACATTGAGAGGTACTTTTCTTCTCCAAATGCTCTTCCAAGTGAAATCAATAGAAGAATGGAACGTTACCTTATAAAAGGATCTGACTGAAAAGTTCTTATTTCCTGAGTGAATCCAGAGCAACCTATCCTCCCCTCAATCCTTTAAATTCAGTGCATATAACACAATAAAATTCAGTAATATCCCCCACTTCCCAATCCTGAAGTGCTATTTAATAATGTTACCAAGTGCTGGTGTGGAAATTAAATCTGTGCTTTTTACATATTGAAGTGTTAGAAAAAGTTGTAGTGGAAATTGAATTATATTATTGTTTTGAGTGAGGCTAGGAGCCGGATGTGGTGAATTGAGGAGATTTACACACTCCAATAGCACTTTGACACGTCTATATTTCAAGAGGAGAAAAATATAACTGCCCCATAAGTAAAGCCCATACAATCGCTCACCCCCTGTCTCTCTCTCTCTCTCTCCCCCCCCCCCCCCCCAAATGCCGAACGTCTGCTATGCTCTACTCTCTCTCTCCTGAAGCCAGCCAAAGCTCACTTTCTCTCACCCCTCAATCTCTCTCCCCACAAGCCATCCCCCATATCATCCCGAGATTCACAACCAGATTCACAAAGCTTGTATACAATCAGATTCAACACTAAATATTGACTCACCAATTTGTCAGATGTTACAGGAAAAAGCATTATACGGATGAGGATATTGACATTCTGTAATTCTATTCAGCAGAGACCTAGTCAAATTCAGTTCTGGCACTCAGCTGCATAGCTAGAGTTTAGTCACGTGGCTTCAAATTTCTCTACTGCAATTCTTTTAGCAGCAAAAGCATGGCAAAAGTAAGAAAAAAATATCTCATATATAAGAGAATGCCTGACAGGACACAAGATTTTAGCATGTTTCTAGCAAACGAGTTCTTAACATCAGTGTATAAATCAAACATCAGTGTATAGACCAAATGCAAGTTTTCTATTTCTGCAAACATCAGCGTATGGATAAAGTGAGCTTTGCCAGATCAACTAAGGGGTGAGAGAGTTTCAGATGCGATGATGGACGTGAGAGTCTCGGGATGCGATGGGCGATGACTTGCGGGGAGAGAGAGAGAGAGAGAGAGAGATAGAGAGAATTGTATGGGCTCTACTTGCACGAGGGCGGTTCTATTTTCCTCTTGAAATATAGACGTGTCAATATATTATTGGAGGGTGTAAATCTCCTATTTTCACCCAAGTCCGATTTGAAGTTAAACTCCATTGTTTTATAGCTGCTACATGTCTTAATTACACATTATGTTGTGTTTGGAGTTTTATGAATCTCTGAAACTTTGTGAGGGGTTAATAAATATTCGTTGCATCAGTGTAGCTTTCTTAAGTTTTATTGGCATAGCATGTGGCTGGAATGGAACTTGGAAATTATTTCGTGCTCAGAACCTTGGCTTCTCTTCGCGTCCAGACCCCATTATCTGTTATGCTATCAAGGAGCCCCAAACAAATGCTTTATTTCCCCTTGGGTTAGTTGGGATTTTGTTCTTGGACACCCGGTGCCAATGAAAAAAAAAAGAAGCTTTATCGTAAAACAACGAACTCAGTTCTTACAATGTCTGACTGAGGATTCATGATTACTTTACCTGTTGCGTTCATGCTTAGGCTGACTATACATGCGGGGACAACCATCACATCTTACTTATATTTCCAGATCCACTCTTGGTTAAGGCTGCAAGAGGAGATCCTGTAAGTCGGCCTCCAGCATGGATGATGCGCCAGGCTGGAAGGTATATGGCTGTTTATAGAAAGCTTGCAGAGAGGTATCCATCCTTCAGAGAGAGGTCAGAGACAACTGATCTCATTGTTAAAATATCTTTGCAGCCTTGGGAAGCGTTCCGTCCTGATGGAGTTATTATTTTCTCTGACATACTGACCCCTCTACCTGCCTTTGGTGTCCCATTTGACATAGAAGAAATAAGGGGTCCTGTTATCCAGTCACCGATTCGTTCTGAAGAGGGACTGAAGGCTTTGCATCCTATTGACTTGGAGAAACTTGATTTTGTTGGAGAATCCCTTAGGATATTACGACGGGAGGTAACTTCTAGATTCATAACATGTCTCTAAAGAACTCCAATTTTTCTGTTTAAAGGTGGTTTTAAATGACACAAATTTGTACTATTTCTTACTAGTCTTGCTTCTCTTCAATTATTTATTTATTCATTTATGTAGGTTGGTGGACACGCTGCTGTTTTAGGTTTTGTAGGAGCACCTTGGACGATAGCTACTTATATAGTGGAAGGGGGTACAACGCGCACATATACAACCATAAAAACCATGTGCCACACTGCCCCACATGTATTGAGGTCTCTTCTTTCCCATCTGACACGGGCAATATCAGACTACATTATTTTCCAAGTAGAGTCTGGGGCTCATTGCATACAAATTTTTGACTCATGGGGTGGACAACTACCGCCTTATATGTGGGAACGCTGGTCAAGGCCTTATATTGAAGAGGTGAGTTGGAATGGCTTTAGTTTCACTGTTGTAGTTATGGATGGAAGTAATTGTGTTAATCTGGGCGCTGCAAGATTTTTTTACACGACTCTATAATACCCTTTTTTTTAGAAAGCAATAACTTTAATCCACTAATTAACTAGAAACAGAGCTTTTCTGCCACCCCCCTCCCCTGTTTATGAATATTTTAGAGCCCAATGCATAACATATGAAAAGCGAATCATTGACCAAGAACATCATTTTCCCCTATCTACATTACTTTTCATATTGTTGAAATAGTGTTGTATATATTACATTGGACACTTTTATCCGTCTTTATACCTGACAAAATTGCAGTATTCCTAATGCTTTATACTTCTCACAATTGCTTCTTTGTCCTTTCCATTCATTGGTTTTCTAAAATTGCAGATTGTAAGTGAAGTAAAGAATAAATGTCCTCAAACACCACTTGTTCTTTACATTAACGGAAACGGTGGACTTCTTGAGCGCCTTAAAGGGACTGGCGTTGATGTAATTGGGCTTGACTGGACAGTGGATATGGAAGATGGAAGGAAACGATTGGGTAGGGAGATCAGTGTACAGGGCAATGTCGACCCTGCTTGCTTATTTTCTCCTCTTCCTGCTCTGACAGAAGAAATTCAAAGGTTTGCGGGAGAACTTTCTTATCAAATTTATTTAATCTGTAACTCCTTGTGGACTGCTCTTGACTTTGACCCAGCTTTGACCTTTAGTATGTTCTCATCCCTGGCTTTTTCATGTTGTTGTTTATTGCGTAATGTTATATAGATTTGACCTCTCCACTCATTCAAGAAATAAGAGGCGGGTAGCCAATATATAGTCATGTCAATTGGTGGGGGATGGAGTTGTCATCCCACAGGGTAGATAAATATTTTCTGAAAAAAAGTTTGCATAAACAAAAAATTCTGAATGCCACTTACCTGACTCTGCTAGCATGGATTGGTGGACTATTTTATTGTTGCAGTCAAGATGACTAATGTAACAGGGACAACATGATTGGTGGACTCTTTTTTTTTAATTTATTTATTTATTTATTTTTATATATAATCATAATTACGATTTGTGTGGCTTTGCAACTTTAAAAAAATGGAGCATGCTTGCATTACTTGTATGATGAGATTTTCAAGATGTTTGGCCGGGCTGTGATAAACTGATGGCCAAGATAGTAGTGTGAATTCATGTAGATAATTCTGGGTTGTCTGATTCCCTTTTTGTTATTGTTGAAATTAAATTTAGAAGTGATTTTCAAACTTTTATAGTTCAACTGGTGGAATTTGTTTTTCAGGGTTGTGAGTCGTGCAGGTCAAAGGGGACACATTCTTAATTTAGGACATGGTGTTCTTGTGGGGACACCCGAGGAAGCCGTTGCGCATTTTTTTGAGGTTGCAAGAAGCTTGAACTTCGATACTCTCTCTCGAGATCAGGAAGTGGAGGATGCCAAATTGGTAGTCTGAGGATAGTAGTCATTAGGAACAGGCCTACTATTTTGTTTTATCAATTGGATTTTTGTTGATCACACCTTGTTCTTGCCGAATTCATGCGTACAGATTAATCTCAGTTTAGCTTGGTAGTTGAGAGCTTGCTTTAAGAGGTTCTGTACATTCTTGCGGAGCAAATTAGTTAGAGTTTGTTGTTGTATCTGTTATGTATGATTCTTGGGTTGATTTAATAAGTCGCTATTTCCTTTTTCATCTGTTACCTTTGCATCTACTCCTTTTTCTATTTTTATTTTTGGTTTCTAATCAAACTGTCAACCCAATGTTGTTTGAAACAAAACCACGAAAGTGTCGAGGCAAACATCAACCAACATTGGTTGAAACATTACAGTCCACCATTCTTCTCGTCTAAATCTTACAAGCAATTTTGTAAAATGTCATACTTTTAATACATCAATACACAGTTCAGAACAGAAATTGTTCGTGCTAGTTTTTATATCCATTTTCTGGTCAGGATATTCTCAAGACTGCTGTAATGCTTTCGTTAGATTCTTGAGTGCCTTGTCGAATGAGATAAACCCCATCAACCAGAATTCATGGCCATCCCTTGTGATTATCTGGATGTATTTCTCTGAAGGGTTCAAGGTGTTACTAGAAGGATTGACTGCTGCCAACTGATCAAGCTGCACAACAATCTAGATGTAGACCCAAAACATTAAAAGTTGAAGTTAATATATTTGCTCGAGGACTCAATGAGACTGCATCATCATTGAGTGAAAAAGAAAAACTACCTTGTAGTACATCCTTTCCGACTGCCCTGTGGACGAAAAACAAGACATGGCCAAATCACTGCAAAAGGCAACTCTTTTATTGGATAAGTAGAGTGTCCCAATCACAGGTCCAGTGGAAGTGGATAAATAGCAGGCATATGACTTTAAGAGCTTCTCTCCTGCCAATACATTAAATGCTTTCTGGAACATATGGTCAGGGCCATCGGCAAGTAACCTTGTCCCCTGAGCAAGCCTTGCTATTGCTGCATCCGCGAGACTAGGACTAGTTCGGACTGTGCATGGCAAAAGTACTAAATTACTTGTCTGACTTCAAATGTATTGACAAATGTTAGGCCTGTAAAGAAAATTATATATATATATATATACATAAAAAAGTTTACAATATGTGATTAACGTATCACATATTGTAGAAGTGAAGGATAAAAGTGAAGAATGCTGTTTATCAACCATAAGAAAGGTTCTAATGCTTCATTGAAATTTATTTATTTATCCATCAAGACGGCACGAGCTGCTCTCAGAAACACCAAAAAGGCTTTAAAACAGACAAAGACAAAGGCAATTACCCAGTTTATACATATATCACGCATGTATAACTTGATAGACGGATAGACAGAGAAAGATGACAAATAGGCAACTGCATGGGCTAGAAGACGAACTTTCTTCACTATGATTTCTCGAAATAGGGAAAAAAAACACAAAAATAAATAATAAAAACGAAATTAAATTTATAGATGACAACTCACGGTGATGCCAGAAGCTGCCAGCCACGGCCTCTGCTCTTTTAGTGACATCGTCGACCCTCTTTCCATACCTATTCAACGTGTCAAGTATCGTATCCGTCGGGCCTGCAGCAGCCCCAGGGACCAATATATATATATATATATATAGCTTAATTATTAGTTACGAATAATAAACCAAGAAAGTCTAAAATCATGATCTATATAGATATGCAAAATATGAGTACGGCTGTAATAAAACCATATATTCAGTTCTGCAGTACTCACGCCTGGAGCCAGATGCAGACGATGTTGTCGGCACAGGGGAGATGCTGAAATAAGGGTTAGGTTGGTGGTGGCTGTTGATAGGGGTGAAGTACTCTGTTCTTGTAATGGGGACTCGTGTATTGTCATTCATTTTGCTGTTGTTCTTCTTTCTTCCTTCATCTCCTCCTCCTTTCTGATTTTTTGGGTTAATATGGCGTTTTTGGGGGGTCCACACAGAAGAATCTGCGTCTAGTGTACGTACGTGAAAACTGATCACAAGAGAATCCGAGTAAAGGGGTTTATCTATGTGAGAATGGAATATTGATGCTGATGATCAGGGAAGCTGACCCGAAGAGCAGAACCACAAATGCCAGCGCGATCTTTCGGCAAAAGCCAAAAAGCAGACTCGTTTGTGGAAGATAAAAATGAATATGTTCTCTCAGGAGATAACTTTTTAACTAGGATAATGTTATCCATTCGATAATTGTTACATACATATATATATATATATAGATTATATAAAATAAATCTATAAACGAACGGGGTTTTATGAAATCCGTTATATTTACTTTATAATAAAAGTAACTTTATAATCTGATTTATCACATAAAATCACATCAGTTTGTGCCTTGTGGGTTTACTTGTATGTAATCTATTTGTGTCTAAAGTATTTTCCTATCCATTATTCTAAAAATAAAAATTTTATGTGTAATCACTTTTACGTATTTTTTATACACGACACTAATATAGTTGGCTGCCTCTTGCGTTTTTAATATAAAATAACTATATTTGTTAATCATATTAGTTGGGTGTGTAAAAAATAAATAAAAGTGACTATCATTTTATGATCATTTTATTTGGCATCTAATGATTGGATGATAAATAATGAATGATAAATAGATTTGCAATAATTTAATGCGACGTTAGATAATGATTGCAAAAAAATATATATATAGTGTACAATATTTCTTTATTTTTAATTTAGCACTTCGATCTAAGGCTTTGCTTTTAACAAAATTACTAGGCATTGTGCTGATAAGGATCCAAAATACTAGAGCTTTTGGATAATGCGAGTTTGAGAAGTCGAGTCGGGCTCTCTAATGGTCTGTTTGGGATTGCATTAGGAGTTTTAAAAAGCAGTTAAATAGCCTTAAAAGTTATTTAATAGAAAAATTAAATTGTTTAGATGTTACGTATTAAAATATTTTTTAATCTCAAATGAATTAAAAAGTAAGTATGATGAAAAGTAACATTTTGATTTTTTTCTCAAATGTACTTTTCTGGGTAATGTGAAGTGTAATTCAAATTTTAAAAAAATTGTCAATGGGCAAAAATACCTAGACAACTTTCAGATAATTATAATTTTCAAACTTTCAATGATATGGTTATAATTTTAAAAAAAATTAAATAATTGTCATTTCTATATCAAAAAACATATTTTTTTAAATTTGTTTACAAACAAATATAAAATATTTGAAAGTGCTTTAAATATATGCTTTTTTCTTTTTTTCTTAAGAAGAGCCGGTAGCCATATACATAGTGGCGCCGTCCCAAATTTATTAACTTTAAACATATGGTTACCAGACAATAAAGAACTTTTTAATATTAAAACTTACTACTTAAACTGTAAGTTATAAGCCCTAAATTAAGCTATAAGTTCTATTTTTTACCGCAATTCCAAACATACACTAAATGTGTTTTTCTATTATAGCTAGGGTGAGGATTATAGAGGGTAGAGTCTTTGACACCTTAATTTGTAGCATACTTCTCGATCGTTAAGATGATGATTAATAATATATAACTGTTTGTGTAAATTAATAAGCTCGATCGATTGTAAAGCAATTAGCATTAATTACGATCCAAATTATCAGTACTTGAGGCAATTATATTATTATTTTTGTTGTGCTATGTCATGTTTATGACGGCCTTCCAACATCAATTAAAGAATTATAATTAATTAAGAGCTTAATTAGATCATCTAATATGTATATATGGACCTAAATGATATATGGTTGGAAATTAAAGCTTTGAGAGATTTTAAAAATCCATTAATTCATTAATTGCATTTGATTTGGAGCTGATCATCGATCATAGTTTGGATTTATATATATATATATATACACACTAGGTGAAAGCAACGTGCAATGCACGTTTGCTTAGTTTATATTTAATTTTTTTTGTTAAGAACTAATTTTTTATTAATAAAAACATAATGTTTTTGGTTAATTAAATAACTAACGATGTAATATTTATATAATTAATAAATAATTACACGTTGTGATATATTATAAAAGAAGAGCATTAATAGAATTTATAATATAATCCTATAAATAAACATCGCTTATAGTTTTATGAAAACTATTTGAAATAATTTTAATTTTAGGATGACGATCCAACATTTTTCTCATTTTGCATTACTTTAATAGAAAGGACATTAAAATGCATATATTTTTTCTCCTTCAATTTCTGTGGATCAATATAAACTTGAATCCTCCAAATTTTTTTTGATAATTTCTCCGCAATGCTTTTAACATATGGTCGATGCTCCTATAAAATAAATTTTGAATAGCAGATTAATCAATGATAATTTCTACTTATCATTTCTACACACCATACTTATTTTATTTATTTATTTATAATAAATATGTAGTGTATAGATGATAAGTAGAACAATTTAATAGTTTAATAAAAATAAAAAATAATATTAAAATATATAAAATATATGATATGAAATTATGAGTAACATTTTTTATGAATTAAACAAATAATAACATTCCTACTGAGATTGTATATATCATTTATAAAATAAAAATAGTAATTAGCACAAAGTACAAAAAAAAAAAATTAGGCTTAAAGAAAAGTATTAAAAGAAAACTTTTAAATATGAATTGTCACGCTCATTAAAGGGATCCATAATTATTCTCTTTAATAGATATAGAAATCAATGTGTTTTTGGCCAGCCTTTACTGATGTGCATTTTTAACACCCTTTGTAAGTGCCCATTTTCCTTGAAGAACGAATTTCTTTTATTAGCATTCAAAATTTTAATGTAGTTCGCAAAGCATTGGAAACAAACCTACCCACGCCAACGTGCAAAGTACGTTTTTTTATTTGAATAAAACGATTATTTTTAAAAAGTGATATAATTGTTATAAAGAAATAAAACACTAAAGTTTTTATAAGATATTATTATTTGATTTTAATGTTTCATAATGAATTTAAATTGATAAAGAAATAATATTTTATTTGAATAATTATATTAGTAAATATAGTTGGCAAATAGATTTAAACTTAATTATTTTACATTTCTCTTTTTTTATATAAAGAATGAATAGAAATTTTAAATCACATATATAAATTTATATATAAATTATAATTTATATAAAATAATGTTGTATTATAATTTGCATGTTATATAATTTATTATTAATCTACTTCTCCTATTGATGAAGTAGGTTTTTAGCATTGACAGCTTTGTTATATGACCTACTGTGTATGTTCATAAGCAATATTTATTTAAGTGATTAGCATCTATACTAATTTAAAAATAATAATATTAGATACAGTATTAAAGTGTGCAAGTCTTATATATATATATATATATATATATATATATATATATATATATTAAATAATAGAGTTTACTATTAAATAAAAGTTTTTAATGTAAATTTTGTATTTATTCATTTAAAAAAAAACTATGCGAATGATAAAAAATAGAATTGAGATTTAAATTAGTATTACAAATAAATGCCAATATAAAAAAATTAATGACTTAATATTTTACTATAAGATTAAACTACTGTGTCATATATATATATATATTCGTATCATGAAATTTAAACATATTAACAAATGAGATAATCCAAAATAAGAATTAAGAAAATTAATTAGAATCCTTAATCAGTTGAGATAATTTCCCTTACATATTAACAAATGAAACCTTTCCTTCATTGGAATCTCTTATTTTATATATTATATCATAT
Organism: Carya cathayensis; assembly: GCA_011037825.1. Lineage (NCBI taxonomy): Eukaryota > Viridiplantae > Streptophyta > Magnoliopsida > Fagales > Juglandaceae > Carya > Carya cathayensis. The sequence goes on along the minus strand of QGSO01000157.1, from coordinate 2,457,553 downwards.
ATATGACTGTTAAATACATTATTTATATATAGTGCGTAAAAAACAACTTGAATAGATCAAGATAATATATTGTAATACATTATATAAATACATTATTTATCTCAACTTGAATATGAATACATTATTTATCTCCAAGATAATATATTGTAATAGATCAAGATGTGCATATTTAATGGAAACCCAACTCACAAATGTGGTTTTTAATTTGTTTCAGGCATGGAGACTATGGATTGTAGACAGAGCAATGGAACTGATCGATGAATCAGTAGGTGATGCACACACACGATCTGAAATGTTAAGACTAATTCAAGTGGGTTTGTTGTGTGTGCAACATAGACCTGAAGATAGACCAAACATGTCTTCTGTGGTTGTAATGTTAAGCAGTGAAGTTGTATTGCCTATCCCAAGGCAGCCGGGTTTCTATGCAGATTCTCCATCCAGCAACATTAATGCAACTTACTCAGCAAATGGAATCAGCATCTCAACATTCGAAGCACGGTAGATACTATCACTTGGTGCAAAACAGGAGAGTTTTCTTTTGAAACTTGTAAAGTAAGAACAAAAAGAGAAAAGATGGATACATTTCTTAATTTAGAGCAAGGAATATTGTTATACTGTAATCATGTTTTTAGTTGAGATATAGGATTCTTCTTCAGACATGGTCTGTTTAGTAATACAATTGTTTTCAAGTATTATTACATATTTTATTTTCAAATATCACTTAAATACAAAACACTTTTTAATTATTATTTTAAATATTTACCATAAACAATCTTTTTTATGAAAACTGAGCTAACTCATCCCAACCTATAACAAATTTTGTTTATTTTTGTATTGTTTTTATTTTTATTAGATTTATGATTATCCCAAAATAAAACCTCTTGAATTTCCCCACACTAAATTCTAACCTTGGTGTTTGAACTTTGTTGTAGTGAAACAATCTAGCCCATTATTCTAAAGTCGGAATATAGATGGTCTTATTGGGCTTGAATCAGGTTTAATGGGCCAATTTGTAAATAAGTTGCTAGGTTATTATTTATTTATATTTGTGTCATGTTGAGCTTAAATTTGACCATATATTATTTGTATAATTAAATTTTAAAAGAGCATAAAAAATATTTTATTTTAAACTTATATTAATATTATGAATTGTACTAAATTTATTAATAACATGCATAATTTTATTTCAAGTACCATTATTGTTATTATTATTAATTTTATTTGATAAATGTGTTTTAAGCTACTCTCTACCTCCCTCCCTCACTCTTCTTGAATAAATCACGTTGTAGACGCTATGTTATACGTGGGAACCAGTCCAACGGAAATCAAAGTAACTCCTGCATGCAACGGCCTCATGCCCACGTCTAGCACGAAGCATACCTCCCATCACCATCGCACAGAGCAAAGAATTGTGTCTGTTTTACACCCATCAAAACCAGAGCATCCAAATACATGCACAACCCTTTCCCTCTCCACCCCAAGCAAGGCAGTAAGGCCTGGACCTCCATCACCTTCCTATGCCACACCAACGTCCAGTAGAGAACCATCACCCACGTCTATTTGCATTGCTCCGTGAGCCACCAGCTATAACACCCGGGGCCTAGTGGATTCTTTTCTTTTCTCCTCTCTTTCTTACCATTGTTTTCACGCAGCCAGAACACTAATCTCCCCTCCCCCCCCCCCACCCCACCCCAAAGACGTCATTTGAGATGAGCTTCATCTTTCCACACACATTTTATCTTTCCGATGGTTTTTCACTTTTAGTTTCTGCACTTCCGAAAATTCCTACTCCCAAATCTCCTTTTATCTTCACGTTTAGTCAGTTTGAACTTCCATTATGTTTTTGAGTTCCCTTCTTTATTTCGTTTCTATTAATCACTCAAGTCTCCCCAAAGCCAAACCTCTCCAGTCGCCATCCCTACACCACGATCACTGAAGGTGTTCCACTAACCAGCCCTTATTCCTCCATTGCTGCACCTAAACGGACCAAAGGATGTGAACCCATGGCTATGTCCCGTGTTCAAACACAATTACCGTTGAACCGTGGCCCTTCCTCCACCGTAACGACCATCACCAAAGCCAAAGCCTACCGTGCACCATGCAACCTCCCAGACGTTGCACCTTACAACTTTCCCATAGCCACAGTCCTCCTTTAAGTCTTGCGGCATCGCTACCCCAGTGCACCACCACCGTAACACCCGTGCTTAGTCACCACAGCCGCGATGCAAACCACCATACCCGCACCACACACACGACGCCAACTACTGGGAACCACGTAGAAGTTAGCCCCTGTTTTTACTCCATCGAAACAGAGTAACCCCTTGTCGCCATGTCCTCAACCCAATTCGGTGCCACCAGTAGAGAACCATCACCCACATCTATTTGTGTTGCTCCGTGAGCCACCAGCTGTAACACCCGGGGCCCAGTGGATTCTTTTCTTTTCTCCTCTCTTTCTTACCACTATTTTCACGCAGCCATAACACTAAGTAATCTCCCCTACCCCCCCACCCCACCCCAAAGACGTCATTTGAGATGAGCTTCATCTTTCCACACACATTTTATCTTTCCGACGGTTTTTCACTTTCAGTTTCTCCACTTCCGAAAATTCCTACTCCCAAATCTCCTTTTATCTTCACGTTTAGTCAATTTGAACTTCCATTCCGTTTTTGAGTTCCCTTCTTTATTCCATTTTTGTTCATCACTCAAGTCTCCCCAAAGCCAAACCTCTCTAGTCGCCATCCCTACACCACGATCACTGAAGGTGTTCCACTAACCAGCCCTTATTCCTCCATCGCTGCACCTGAACGGACCAAAGGATGTGAACCCATGGCTATGTCCCACGTTCAAACACAACTACCGTTGAACTGTGGCCCTTCCTCCACCGTAACGACCATCACCAAAGCCAAAGCCCACAGTGCACCATGCAACCTCCCAGACATTGCACCTTACGGCTTTTCCATAGCCACAGCCCTCCTTTAAGTCTTGCAGCACCGCTACTCCAGTACCCCACCACCGTAACACCCTTGCTCAGTCACCACAGCCACGATGCAAACCACCATACCCGCACCACACACAAGACGCCAACTACCGGGAAACACGTAGAAGTCAGCCCCTGTTTTTACTCCATCGAAACAGAGTAACCCCTTATCGCCTTATCCTCAACCCAGTTCAGTGCCACCAGCCGCGACATGGGAGATACAGCAACACCGAACAGACAGGGTATATTATCGCCTGGTGACATATTCTTCCAACCCACACGGCAAGCTCTGTTTCTATACAACAAAAACAGAGCACGGTAAGCCTTTGTCTCTTCCACTCTCGTTCTCACACTCTCTCCCTCTCATCATTTCTCTCTCTCTCTCTCTCTCTCTCTCTCTCTCTGAGTACCATGCATAATTAATCGACAACTTCTTCTTTCACAGAATACGGACAGACGTCCATAATTGAATGAAAATTTCAATGTGAATTAAATTTAATTGCGTTAACAATTTTCGTTAAAAACCATAACTTCCGTTTGAGAACTTCCGTTAAAACAACAAATTTTGTTTCATAGGCACTTTTTAAATATAGAAGATATTCTTATTTCAATCAAGAAAGTACTAATTAATTTGCCAGCTGTTAGCATAATTTCCACCAATCTTAATTCCTTTTTGTGGAATTCAATCAATTACAGAAGGAATTGTACAAAGAGATATATTTATCAGTCTTGCTAGGTACAACCGGCATGCGGAATCGGGGAGTAACTGGCCGCACGTAAAGCTTACGTGGAATAAATAATGAAAATAAAAAGCAAAAACACAAAATGTAAATGTCAAAAACAAAGAAATTTCTTCCCAAAGCCTACCGTTGTAGGGGCAGATTCCAATATTCCATAGTTGGAGTTATTCACCTTTTGAGTTGGAGCTTTTCATCCAGGGTTCTTCTAGATAATCTTGATTACTATTTCTATAAAACTCGAAATCACCCTCAGCTCACCAGTAAAGCCACGAACGGTGAACAAGAAGACCGAACCTTACCTTTTTTTCATGGAAAAAAAACCAACAGATTATGTATCTAGCGTTGTCAAAAGGTGTTGGAGAGAAATCTCGAAATGAAATCCACCATTTTGAAAGTGAATTGAAATCTGAAAAATAGCTTAAATCATCGAAATGGGTAAAAATCCACCGTTATTAAACAGAACTTCAGCTCACAACAAGGAAAACAAATCCTTACCAAAATCTTTACCGTTTTTTGTTTTTGTCCAAAAATATCTTCACTGAAATCTTCACCGTTATCTTCTCCTTCCTTTTGCAAACTCCTCTTCCTTCTACAGACTGCATTTTTCTCTAGTTTCTATTTCCTCTACTTACCATTTATTCTCTTTTTTCTTTTTACCTGTTTGTAGGTATCACTTAAAGAAGACGCCATTACACCTAACCTAGCGGAGGCTTTAATCGAAGTAACATTAATGTGCCATTTTTGTAAAGAAAGGTTAGGTGGGCCTGAGAGAGACCAAGAACTGGGGGGGAAAAGAAACATAGAGGAGAGATAGAAGGGGTTGTGGGTGGCGGATCTATAAAGATGGGAAGGCAAAGGCAAAGTTCCTAAATAAAACACATGAGTTGTTTCATTTAACTGACGTGGCTCACCATGTCAACCGATTACCCAAAGGTTGCATAGGGCGATTGCATAAAGTATTTTTGTATATGTATATATGTCTCTGTGTAAGTTGGAAAGAGTTTGGAAACTAATTGATCGATTCTATAGATCTCATAATAAATGAAATGAGTCACTATTAAGGGCGGTTCAGGCCGATTAATATTAACTTTTCTCTAAAGATGAGATTTTCCACGTAAATATAGGCTAATTACATGGGTTAGTACTTCATGTACATTGTGATCCAACATCAATCGTCTCAATATTTCTTGTCATGATCGATTGGATTTTCCACATAAATATAGGCTAATTACATGGGTTAGTACTTCATGTACATTGTGATCCAACATCAATCGTCTAAAGATGAGATTTTCCACATAAATATAGGCTAATTACATGGGTTAGTACTTCAGATCCAACATCAATCGTCTCAATATTTCTTATCATGATCAATTGGATGGCCGTATGGTTCATAATTTCGATCCGTTCCCATGATTTTTCTCAAATGGTTTTGTTTTGTTTTTTTAATTTGCAGGCATCGATCGACTAGTCTGTGCCATGTTAATATATATATATATATATGTATATATAGCACTTGTTGATGGAGCGAGGGATCATCAGGAAATTAACATTTTTGTACAAAACGTGAGATATTTAGTCGACATGTTAATTATATAGCAGTAGCTTGTACTCATGTGCCATGCACATTAGTGTATACATATATATATATATATATTGATTATTTACTAAAACAATATGCAAAAAACAACTAGCTAGGGTTTAGGAAATGATGATGAAGCATATATCAGATTTTCCAACGTCCCGCCCCAAAAAACCAGCGCCGCCCTGATGCCAATATTAGGGTTAGGCAATGATCAGGAAAAATCTTAGGCGCAGCTACGGTACTACGATAATGGCCGGAGTACTGTCCACTGCTTTAAATTAAACGTGCACTAATTTATTCTCAAAAACCCTAGGGAAAGTATTATACAGATACAGATCATCAATGGAAGAAGATGCATATATATACAGTACCGTAGTTATACGTAGTACTGCTAATAGCTAGCTATATAGCCCTATATATAATACTGCACATTTCAGTTAATTAACCCGTCCTTAATTTCTCATGATGATTATATAACCTTCGCTATCTAAATTGCTCTGATCTCCAGCAATATTACTTGCAGACCTAATTCCCATTTCTTGAATGGAGTCATGTGTCATGTGTGTGTATATAAGTTGCCTACAAATACGGTCGATCCTATGATATGCCAAACGTTCTACAAATATTCTTTCCATTTGCATGCAGCTTTAGTTGTAGTTTGTTCACGATCCTTAGGATTATTAATGATTTAATAAAATAAAAAACCTTTTACATATTTTGTTTCAAAGAAAAAAATAACCCAGTCCTTATTCTGACGATCTGTTTTGCAGTAAAAATGCCGATTTCAGACTTGTAAATATACCACTGCATGGAGAATATTAAATAATCCTATCGAGTTGGACGATCCTGCATGTAAACTACTCGTCGCCTAGCTGGCCTGGCTATACATACGTACATACATGATACATACATATATGTATAGCCTTGATCAGATCATGATCAAAAGAACCAATACGATATCTAAATCAGTGACCTTTATTCACTTAAATATGAGTGGTCAAGACTCTGATCATGATCTCTCTCTTCTCATCACATGTTTCTCCATTTGCCTCCATTCACCCGTTGGATCCGATCCAATTAAAGCGCTAGCTTTACCTGATCTATTGATCACTCGTTTCAAACTGGATCGGCGTGGATCATGTACATGTACATGATGACCCTCTGGAGTTACCTAGAGCTCCACCAAACAACTTATTTTTTATCAGTACTTCTCTCCCTATATAGCTAGCTCTCTCTAGATCTCTCTCTTACCTAATTATTTATAATTTCCAGTGTTCATGACGACAAGCTAAATTAACTGCATGCAGTGATCATTAAATACTTAACTCGATTGACTTGATTATTATAACCCATCATGTAGTACGTACTGAGTATATATATTAGTAATGGAAAACTATATATGCACAAAGGCTCGTATAGGAATACACAGCTAACCAGACAGACGTACTACTAGTACTACACAACAAATACAAAACCAAATAATTGGGGATCGAAAGACACCATATTATTCAGATAAGTCCTCCTACCAGATGCAAAGAAACCAAAGCAGTTGGTCTAATCCTGTCTGAAAACCTTCAAGACTGATGATAATCCTATGCTAGAAAAGATATATACGAATAGTTCCAATAGATTTCAATGGGAGGAAAGCCCCGGAAAAACATGGAACAGATCAATGGTATTTATTCAATTGCTCGCCCTTGTAAAGTGGGAGCTGTACTACTACGTACGAGGAGATCAAGAATTTGAAACTCATAGGAACAATTAAAAGGATGAGCTATATATTGTCGTACGTGTAATTTGAGAGATTGCAATATTTATATTTTGAAGGACAATAAATAGAACTCATTATTTATAAATTACTTTCAATTTTTTATTTTAAGTTTTGTTAAAGATTGTGTTGGCCGCCATGATATACGCCGGTGGCCGACCATCACTATTTTCCGGGTGTTATAAGGATTCTTGAGTATATATAGGATCATCATGATGATCATACCACTATGTTTTTGTTGGAATGCTAAGTATTTACATATATACGTATATGTACATGATGATGAGGGGGCAGTGTTATTTCAATCATCATATTAATGGTAATTAGATCTTAATTAATCCATGGTGTACGTTAAAAGATACAGACCTGCCGTTTAGGGCGTATATTGAATTTTTTATAATCTGGGGTATAAAAAACATGCATAATTTGCATGTGAAAAGTGTGTATATATATAGTTCTCCCAATCTATCTGTTATCATGTATAATATTATTCCCTAACCTCAAGCACCCAGCTTTTTTTCTCTCTAATTGTGACCCTTTTAGTATTTCGAATTTCCCCTGCTTATCGATCTTATATATAGCTTTGAGTTTAATTTCTATATATCATCGGTCATGATGATTACTGATCTACATTATTTTTCTTCTTCTCTTCAGCTAGCTAATGGTAGAGCTAATTTGCAAGTTTCTACAAGATCCTCTTGCTAGCTAGTTGGACATTACATGCACGTACTTGTATCTAAATCTTATGTATGACTTCATCTAGTTTTGCATCTAATTGCAAGAACTACTAGTACTACTCATGTTTCTATTTAATTTGTATCTCCATATCTAGTTAAAAGTCATGTTTCAGAGTTAACTAGTTATCTTTTATGTGCTGTATTGCTTAGTTTGTCATTTGAAAATTTCATTTTTATTGGGTGCATGGTGATTAAGGGGGCTGGAGAGAAGGGTGGAAAGGAGGCATACGTATTCTTTATTTGGTTTTGGACAAAGATGATCAAACCAAGGGTGTCTCAAGGGGGTCGTCGCCCAAGGGCAACCCTGATCTTGGCTTGAGCTAGGTGGGTGGCTGCCTAGTTTGGCCCCCAAAGGGACATGGCCGGGAAAGGTGTAGGAGGCCAGGGCCATAGCCTTCCTGGTCTCCTAATTAAATATATAGGTCTTTCCCTGATTCTATATCTATTATGGAGATGTGTTGATTCTCAAGGCTAACTAATTAAACTATTTACCCATCCCATTTATATAATAGGTTTTCATGGAGATCAACATCCACTCATATTCTACAGGATTTGTATGCTTAATCATAAGATTAGTTAGGTATCTTAGGACAAATTAGCAAAGTTCATTTAGATGAAGGGAGGGGCCTGATGTTGACTCTAAAGATAATCTTTGACAAGACTGACATGATGAATATTAGTACTAAGATCTCAAGAGATTTAGGGATTGTTTGGGAAGTTAATTGAGTTCTCATCTCATCTCAAAACTTCTTGTAATTTTCTTTTCAAAGATGATTCCAATACAAAATACTTTTCAAATTCAAATATTCAACTTTTTCATCTAATTAATCAATATCTAATTATTACAATCTGCCCAAACTTCCAAACAAAACAGGACAAAATAAAACTTTTTCAAATTTCAAAACAAAAAATTATATTCAAACAATCTTTTAATTTTATAATATTTTATTCAACTTGTAATCTCTCATTTTTCAAAATCCAATAAAATATCTTCATTCAAACAATTTCATTACTATTTACAAACAATTTCACTACTATTCACAAAATTCTCATACCATCTCATCATATCATTCTCCAAACATGCCATTAATTTTCATCATGAAGATGTACTAGTGCTGATGCCAACACAAAAATCCCTATCAATATTTCTATACTGATCAGGAATTAATCGTGCTTTTCATACTATATATATATATATATATGATCTCTCACATAATTGATTTCACTAAGAGCGAGGGAATACTCTTGCTCGTGTGGAAGTAACAGCAGTACGTAGTACCCCATGGTCTGAAAAGATGGATTATATTTTATTGAGGAAATCTCTAGTTGGGTCAAAGATATTATGTAATTATTGAAAAGGTTGAAGAGGAATCCAATGATATGTATATATATGAAGATGTGGGACATCACAGTACATTATTAGTGGACAATACCACGGGAATCAGCTTCGTGGCCATAAAATAAATTAAACATCTCAACCAGTCTTGTTGCTCATTGTCATTAATATTTGATTGACATACAATCATAGTTCTCAAATATTAATCACAGAAATATTATATATATATATATTAATTCGCAAAAAAATCATCCTTTGTATTCATTTTAGGTCCATACGTACTAAAACAATCAAAAGTTCTTGGATGAAAACGGCCTAGCTATTATTCATGATCTACATCATGAGATGCATGCATGCAAGCTAATTAGCTAGCGCAGTACTGCGTTATATAATACCAGCAATGTGAATGCAATTAAAGCTAGCTAGCTAGCTATATATATATGATCATGATGAATATATACTTGCAAAAGGATATATATAATTTCTGAATTGAAAAACACAAGCATATATAGATATAATATATTGGGAGATAATTCGTCACGTACGGTATATTTACTTACATTTGAGCATGATTTGATAATGTGCTGAGCATTAAAGTACAAAAAAAAAAGTGGATAAAGTAGATCAGGAACTTACCAGAGATAATCAAGTCATGCATTACGTACGTACGTACGTTTTTCTCCTGATCATAAGTTCCAGCTATATTATATAATTCTGATCATTCAAACAATTAACACAGTGCTTGAGCTATAAAATACATCGATCGAAGGAGGACTTGATCCATGCATGGAAGAGTTGATCGTGATGATCATTATATATTGCAATCCGGTATATTAATAGAGCTTCAAAACATATAGCAGTACTGCTTCAGGAATTGAAGATTGATTATTTTAGGAACCTGAAATGATCAGTAAGAATTATTTAATTGGAAATTAATGGGTAAATATACATAAGCTAGACATTAATATCTAAGCTAGGAGGATGAGATAGATCAGTAAAACAATTAGCATTAATCCACTGAAAATTTGAGCAATTTGTGTTGCTATTTCGGAGATGATGATGATCATGTACGTACTAATCTATATTATAATATTATATACAAACAAACATAAACATATATATCATATAATATTTATATTATAATAATAATAACAATAGGAAGCTAGGGCCATGCATTAGCTAGCATGTACGTACTAATCTAATATTGCAGACAAGACAACCCAACATATATAAGATCATGTACAAAACTCAATCGCATATATATGGCAATATTATTCCACAGAAAAGGACATGCATATAGAAGTAGTACTAGAGATCAAGATAAAACTAGAAACAAAAGAAAATTATTATAAATAAGAGCCAGGACAACAAGGCCGTGAACGTACAGGCACTACTACTTTGGTTTATGATCTTAAGTATACCGTGCTGAGATGATCTTCGAGTACGAAAATTTTGTTGAGAATATTATGCCAAGGAATTATAATTAAGTAGCTCTTTGAACAAGAGTACTGATCTGAGTGTGTGCGCTTGTTGCTTTCATTTTTACTCGAACTAGGTAAACATTTATATACGGCAATGATCAGATGTTAATATATATATATATACACACACACACACACACGTACAGTACACATACATGATATGTCAAACATCTGCATGATGTGTCGTCCATTCATGGTGGGCATAAGATCGAACAGATCAGTTCTAAATTAAGGACTTAGAACCGTTAAAAAGGCAAACTTGTTAATGTGAATTGTTAAATTTGGAAAACACGAAAAAAGAAAACTGTAATTTTGCATGAGATCAGAGAGAGGGAGAGAGATCAGATCGATCAGATCATAACTTCCCGTTAACATCATTGCAATATCTAATATTGGCACCAATGTTAAGGTAAATTAGTTTCTGGGTACTGTTATAATGCCATTAATTAGGACTATAAGTAATAAAGAACTACACAAATTAGGGTTTAAAACCCTTGGCCTAGGGTTTGTTATGGAAGGAACGAGATGCTCTTAGGATGAATACACTGTAGCCAATAAAATATTTATCTCATTCTTTTGTATTTTATGAACTTTTCCTCCACGAACGACGATTCTAAGCTAGCTGGAAAGGTCAGCGAATTAATTAAACTAATTGGGATACAAAACTTATAATCTATTATATCCTGTATCATCATCATGTATTTTGTCCTATTTTCAGATCCAGTTTTGTAAACAGTTGCATATCATTAAGCTTAAGAGGAAAAATTACCATTTTCTTGGGACAAGCAACGGAACCCAGCTGATGATTACTGTGTAGGAAAGTTGGAGTTGTCATCGTTGGCTTTCATCAGATTTCTTTTCTTCTTTTTCTTCTTATAAGGGATTCCCCGAGCCTTGGCTTGGGAGTCTCTCACCTCACGCAAGTAAACTCGGATGGCACCGCTTGCAAAGGGGTTTGTCTCAGGCAAGCCACCATTTTCTTCATAAGCAGCTCTAAGCCGGCCGATGAGAGCGTCTAGGCTGCCCCATGCTTGTCTAAGCGGGCAAATGCAAGGGCCAGGGGGCTCAGGCTGCCCAAAGAAGACACAGCCTTGTAAGTGCACCTTAGTCTTTCCAAACTGATCCAGGTATCGCAGGAACTCAAGAACATGACTGGAGTTGCACTGTGAAAGTGCAACTGGGGGCCTTTGGTTCCTTAGATACTGACCAAAAGTGTTCCAATCCCGCCTCTTCTGTGATTCATAGCGGCTCAGGGGATGTGGCTGTTGCAATTGATCACCGCCACCACTGCCACCAGCAGCTGAAGTAGAAGATCTTGATGATGAGCCTTCTGCTGCATCTTTTCCTTTGTTGCTGGACATCAGGGCTAGCTAGCTGCAGCAAAAATAGAGTTCCAAACAGTCTCTTTTACAGTAAGAAAGCTGGGGGGTAATGTAAGGAAGAAGAGAGAAAAAAAAAAAATTTAGTGGGGCGAAAAAAAATAGAAAATCACATCATGGGGCTAGTGATGAGGAGACATATTAAAGTGCTTTAGCTCCTCTTTTTCTTCCCTCACACATTATTTCTTGCTTTAATGGTGCTATTACCCTTAAGTATACTTCTTTATTCTTATATTTATTATTATGCTTCATCACCCAGCCAATCACCATCGAGTACATTAGCGTAATTAATACTGTGGTTTGAAATATATGCAAGGTGAGTGGTGAGTTTATCATAATTAAACTAGTGCTATATAACCTGAGTTAGGGCAGGTTGGGAAGGACCGGAGTTACCAATTTTGGGAAGCAAAAATGGACGGCATAGATTCCTTTCTTACCTACATTAGAAAAACGATTTCAGTATATTATAGATTGATGATCAATAGGAAATCATGAACAATATCTAATTCGATCATCGTCTCATGGTAGTATTGCGATTAGCCTCTAAATTAAGATCAGCTCGAGAAAAATAATTATAATAATCTTTTGGCCAGAGATTGATCCTGGAACTTGATTCTAAAGGAAGAAGGATCAATGGTTCTGATCGTTAGTTTAATTAGAAATCTCATGTTCTGGTAACTTTAATTTGAAAGTAAAGATAGACCCTAGTTTTTATTTGTTAATTTGGAAATGAAGAACGACTTCAAAAAGTCATGATAGGAGTAGTACCGATCTTCATTGAACTATATGCATGCAGGGAGTTTCTATATAGTTCTTGATCTTTGATCTTTAATTTGCTTTTCGTATGAGTTTTTAATTTTTTATCAATATTTCGTATAATTTCATCTTGTTATGCTATCTTGGATAGTTATTAGTTATGCTAATTTTTTCTTGTAATGATAAGTAGTAGCAAAAAAGTCAAGAGAAAATAAGAAAAGAAAAGAAAAAGAGTAGCAAAAGGACCGAGCTGTTTTCCTCTTCAGACATCTTTCTTAGTCACATGATGCAATTAGGCTTCATATATACGATTAGAAGCATATATATATATATATATATATATCAGACGTGATCAAATTAACAGATGATGATCTAGTGGGTTTTTACCTGATGAGTACGTAGCTATTCACTAATTCAAATTGGCATTAATTTAATTTCTCAAAAAGGTCTCTCAAGATGAGTCTGTCAATTTGGACAATTTTTGGGCAATGTCTTATTCCAAGTGCAAGTCCAAACTTATAATTAACTCTTAATTAATAAAGGGAATATATATTTCAAATATTAGAAAATCGCAATGATTCAAAACACAATCCTAAACTCCTAGGTTTAGCAATTTGATATTGACTGATCATGATATTTAGGCGGGGAAAGTTGGCTGGCTAGCTAGCTAGCTAGGCACATACGTACGTACTTACATTATTATACATTAGTTCTAGATAACCTGGTTGACCCTAGAAATTGTTTAAACCATTTGAGTGCTGTCCAGTAGCAAAGCTCCACACAAGCTGCGGTCCTAAACAAGATCGCCCCCGCGCGTGGCTCACTACGACTGGGTTGTCATAGTCTGTCGTGGATCTGTCTCCCATCTGTAACATTTTTTTCTCATTGTGAAAGCTAGCCACCAGCACCATCACTAGCACAGTGAATCTCACTGCTAATAATGCTTAGTGATACTAATTAATATTCCTGAAGAAAAGTACTAGTGCTTGCTAGTGATGTTTTTGTTGTTGCATGCCCTTCTGGTTTCCTTTATCCTTCCTGGCTTTTGGACCTTTTACCAAAACTTACATACATTTCATATGATTTCAGATGCATACTTCTGCAGTATGTTTCAAAAATTACAGTGACATTTCAATTTCTTTTCGGTTGCATGCATGCGTACATGCAGTTTTGGGGTTTCGTATATTCTTCAAAAGCTACCACATCTAGTGACAATGGTCCAACATGTCAATGTTTTTCTGCTAGCTTTGAAATTAACATGATCAGAAAGAGTACCATTGCAGACGGGAAGTTCATAATTTGGCGTGTTCACATATATATATATAGAGAGAGAGAGAGAGAGAGATTAGAAGCAAACAGATCAGATGTCGTGTGCATCAAACGACAGATAACTATGAATCAGAATTTGGCTAAGCATGGTCCAGTTGTAAGATGTAGATGATTGTGTATGGAGGGAATTGCGGCCTTTTACCTGTTCTACCACTGTCGTTCGTGTTGTCATCATTAGTATTTGATTTGGTGAAAAGAAAATTATTTTATATATTCCCTGCAGCTTTTATTTAAAAGTAATATGCTTTTCACAACAACGTTGTCACAATCAGTGAATCAGAACAATGTTTTATCAATCGAAATTTCTCCAATGATTTTAATAATATGGAAGTTAATTTTTATTTATTTTTTATTCTTTAAGCTCTTTTTAACTTTTTGTACAGTACCATATAGTGGGGCTTATGGGGTTTTCAAAATGGGACACGTACCAAATTTATAATATTTAGAAAGGAAAAAAAAAATATTTTTATTGAAACTGAAATCCCACTGATAATATATATAGCTATTTTTTTCTAATTGAAAAATGGCAAGGAGGGGGCCGGACCGGATATTAGAGGTTAAAATTAACCCTCCAACTTGCTACTAGCTAGCTAGGCATGATCATGATAGCATCTCTACCCACTAGAGAAACTCTACGAGTATAAATGATTAAATGGATTGAGATGGATAAAGAGGAACCCTCCGGAATTTTCTCTAAACGAACTTAGTCAGAGCCATGCAATACCTCAATAGAAAATTCAAGTTATATGATCTATATTCTAAAAAAACTAATCAATAATATAATTAAAGTACTTTTATTAAAATATATATGTTAGGGTTACCCTACATCGATTGGCCTGTCTTATTTTACTTATAAAAAAAAAAAGGTTACCCTACATCGATTGTGGAAGGGACCGGTGGTCAATTTATAAGTGCGAGAGAAAGTCTCATCTCTTGAACTAACTTTTACAGTTGAGAAAAACCGGCCAAAACCACCCAATAAAATATTATAAAATGTAAGAATTTTCCATTCTCAAGCAATGTAAGATCTAATATACTAGTATCTACCCTTATCACTTATCAAAATAGCTATTTTGATGTTGGGTCCATCAACAATGAAGATATATGATCTACTTTAATTATATATTCCACTATAGAAGTCACTTTTTTTTTTCATGTTCATTTTGTAATTTTTTGAGGGGTAGGAAAATTGAATTAAAAGCCATGATATCTTTGCCCAAAAAAAAAAAAAAGCTTTATATCTTGTCCACAGTGCATGGTGGCTACTTAAAATCTGTCCAATAATTTTGTTCGTGTGTACTAGGAGATACGATCGAGCTGTAATCCTCTTCTAACAAGATTAAAACTCCTCTCTTCACGTGTCAAATCTCAAACTTACTAATCTTTAGGGGAAGATTGTGTTTGGTTTTTGCGCGAATATGTCGGACAAATCAGGCCTGATGTTTCAAAAATATTGGACCAATTAGACACATTGCCGGATCTTTGTTTACTTCTAGTACCTGCATATATGCCAATTTATCATTATTTTATAGAAGGAAAAATGATAGTTACAATCATAATTGTGTAAGCATCACGCAATCATTTTGAAAAAAAATAATAATTACGAGATCTACATAAAAAAATTAATTTTTCAGTATATATAGCCTTATTAAACTACGAAAAATTATAAAGTATATATAAATATCAACGGCAATGGCCGTGTCAGTAGGCCGGCAATGGAAGTATTTTTCGTAGTTTAAGGTGCAAATTGCAAAAAAGAAAAATCATAATTAATTAGGAAAACGCTAGGGGAACTGAGAGATTAGACCGAGAGATTAGACCATGCCACATGTCATTTTTTGAATGGTTAATACAAAATATTTATTTATAAAAAAAAAAAAAAAAACCTACACGGATCTAGTTCCTCTCTTCCCCTTCGCACGCCTCCCTCCCAAAGTCGCATGCCTCGCTCCCTCTCCTCCCGCTGGGATGAAATCACAATTCCAACATGGGTCTGAAGTACTGTCTATATATGAATATGGTCTGCCTTCCTCCCTCCCTCCCTCACTTCTCTATTTTAGATTTTCTTACAAGATTGGTCTGAAGTGTTGTGAATCTTGTTTAGTTCCTTGAACCTGCAGGGTGAATCCATGATCACCACTTGTTTCGATCGTGAATCTGTCTGGACTTAATTTTTTCTAATTTTATTTCATTCATGACCACTTGTTTGTTCGCTCATTAAATAATGATTTAGAATGAAAAATCATATAAAAATCTATTCTTCAATATCCTTTCATTGTCTCGTATTGTTAGATGATAGGTTCGTTTATAAATAAAATATAATAAATAGTCTCTAATTATCTAATGTCGTCATTATAAAATGATGAGATGATGATGATAATTGAAATGAGTAGCATTACTCATCAATAACTGTTGGATCAGGACACAAGCACGCTCAAAGCCTTTAATGTCTTTCATTATTATAATTTATCATAATTAATAGTGATTGCAGACGTGCATTATTTTTTCTGGTTGAAAAGCTTTTAGTCATCTAACTTGATTTGATTAGACCACTAATAATGGAATCGATAATATATTCATGACCGTTAATTAATAACAATATCGTTTTGTCAAAACCTTCATGTGATCATTGAAATGATCGAAGTTTCAATCAAGTGATAGAGATCAATTTGTAGTCATGAGCAAACTACATAAAGATTAACAATAAATTAAGTTGGTCCATATATAGTAAAGTTTCATTCAAATTCTTATCTAAATTTGAAAATTTTCAAATAAGATCATAAAAGTATATTAAGTGGATTCTACAACATTATTACTATGGTACGAATTCTTTGAGCAACATCAAATACTTAATAAATAGCCTAAAACTTATTCAATGCATAGAACACTTAAAAAGATTTACTATAAGAGAAACGGATTTTTACTACTAAAATTTTTGCTACCAAAGATTCACTCAACTTGTAAATGGATCACCAAAGCAATATCGCATGCATATTATATATTACTCCATGCATGCCGGTGTGTGCATGAGGCCATAAAATGTACGTCTTTGATTCCTACGCAATTTTGCATGGGAATTAAAATGAAATAAGCAAGAGAAATGAGGTGGCCCATTATAAGAAAATTGAGCAGTTATTATCACTTATTTCTCGTAAAGATGATTATATCCTACTAAAACAAATGGTGAGTCTGTTTTAACATGATATAGTTATCTTTATAGAAAATAAGTGACAATATGACAATAACTATCTAACTTTCTTATAATGGCCAGGGATTCCAAGCCCAATCTCGTTAGCTTAAGGTTGAATTCGATCATAGCTATGGTTGAAGTATTTATATTCACATAAAATTGATCATGGTTGAAGTATTTATATTCACATAAAATTGATCATAGCTATGGTTGAAGTATTTATATTCACATAAAATTGAGGCTATAATCCTTCTTTATTATCATCTGCTTTTTAATTTATAATAACTTAAAATTAAAAGAAAAAAAAATCAGGAAAAAAAAATTATAAAAAACCTTGGTGACTGGTGAGGCAAGCCAGGCCCCCGCCGCCCCCTCTGGCCCCCCCTTGGATTCGTCGATCAGTCTAGGCAATGGCTGCAGTGACAGCAGCATCACGGTGATCGAGACCAATAAAACCATTTTTTTGCGTCAACTTGGCCAACAATTCCGCACGTCGTTTGGTTCTTGACTCCTGAGGCTTGAGAGGCCCATTGCAATAATTCAAAGCAAATCATGAGTACACCTGACTTGGCCAATATAATATATATATATATATATTGCCCCTTTAATAAATTAACAGATTTTTGTGCCCCATTTTTTTATTTTTATTCAATAAAATAATCTCAACATCATTGTTTTAAATTATTAATATATTTTTTTAATGGAATTATTAATCTTTTGGGCAGTGAAAACTTATTTTATTGCAGTAGAGGTAGGGGGGAAGAAAAGGTAATAATCCAACTTTATCGGTCCATAGGACAGATTTGAGATTCCGCAGAATTGTATTATTAATTAATCGAAAAGGCTTATGCAGCAAATGATTGGGGTTTGCCTATTGCACAACAGTCATTGTTAGTGAGGAACAATCTCACATGGTGCTTCCAACACGTATATATTTTTAATATTTTATCTTTATATATAATATCCTGCCGACTTACCTTTTAAGGAGGTAGCAAAGTTGGTATGAGTTGGTATTTCATAATTTTAATATCAGAAATTTGAATCAAGACATAAATTGAAACTATTTGTGACAGTAAAGCTTAACTTTTGAATCATGAGATGGGCTTTGGACTATAATTTAGAAGTGTTGTAGTGACGAGTTTGCTCTTGGAGTAGTAGTTATGGCTCAAAGTGGACATTTCACAATAAGAAATGACTCACATGACCATACTTAGGGAGGGGTGTTATGCTATTCTCCCCCACCTCTCCTTTATGCTAGAAAAAAAAAATATCCTACCGACTTTTTATTATTATTATTTTGTGCAATGCATGATAAAGAGTCTTTATTCCTATTTGCACGAAAATAAATGTTTTTGTCATTTTATAAAATAAACTTATAAATTAATATGAATTGATATAGTACGTCAAATTAAAAATTTATTTTTCTTATAAAGTAAATCTAATATTTCATATAAATCTAATAAAGAGATTCTCTCCTCTTGTAGAGTTTTTTTTTTTTTTTTTTTCATACTGTACTTTTGCCCTTTGTGGTAAATGGAGTTATGTTCATGGCCGGTCATGATCACTTTTATTTTAAGACTTTTTTCCTTTTTGAGTCAGCATGATCATCTTATAGAAAGTGTTGATTTTGGGGCACTGAGCACCAAACCGAGTAACCTCGATTGGTTTATTGAAAGTATATTGTCACCCACAAATTATATAATGACTTCTTCTACTTGAAAGTTGGTGTGCCGCCCTTTATTTTAGGGATACAACAAGATTTAATTTGTAAGATAATTTAATTTTAATTTTTTCTAACAAATTAAGTATTGTCATGTCAATAAAGTGAAGGGTGTGCTTTATACACCAGCTTCCAAATATAATTTTTCTTATATAATTAGTATATTATTACGATGGTAAAATAATCTTCTATAATATAAAGAGGTTTAATTTACAAAAAATATATATATCAAGAATAAAAAACTAGAGGTGGGAATTATCTACATCGAATATAACGAAAACTCTATGTGTAATCACTTTTGCATATTCTTTATGCATTCCACTCATGTGATTAGCTGCGTCACTTTTTTTAATATAAAATAACTGATTTAGCCAATAGTACACAAAAAGTATATAAAAGTGACTGTATATAATAAAACTATAATATAATTAATAACAAGAAATATTATTTTTCTTCATAAATTTTTTCATCCCCATTTTCATAAACTGATTTGTTGCATTGTAAATAAATCTTTCTTTAAACGTTTGACTTATATGATAGTTACATGTAAATATAAACAAATCCACGAGAAGGCTCCGTTATGGGATGGGTCCAGTATAGAGTGTCCATGCTGCATTCTCCCAATTGGGCTTGTCCTTTGAAATTGGGCTTTGTTACAAGGTTTTCCCACTTTACCAGAAGAGTGAGCCTATGAGACTGGAATTACAATGTATGTATGGATCATGATAAAGTATATAAGTTCGCTGGGCCTCAATGCTTATGATGGAACAACGATGATAGAAGGAAGATCTTATATGTACTGTGATAGCAAATAATAAATTTATCTGTATATCAAATACACTATGACGTGGAAGAATCTCACGTTTAATTCAATAATAAAAGTTCATTAAGGTTGTGTTTGGGCAGTGAGGTGATCTGAGATGATCTGTGAATAATAGTAAAATAATAATAATAAAATATTAAATAGTAGTACTACACAAACACAACAGCAACGACATTCATATCCAATATTGTAGCTAGATCCAAAAACTAATGGTGTATATCCAATATTGCCAAGTCTTAGACCAATGTTGTATATACAACATAGATTTGAGACACAACATGACAAACTCAATTGAGGCGCATTGAAGGAAGCCGCATACATGCATGCATTCATCTCCAAGGATATTCAATTGTTAGCCTATGGCACGTTAATTACCACTCACCGGCAAAAGAACCACAAGAACTAACATATAAAAAACACAGTAGTGACATGACCAACAAATCATAGGTTACCAGTTACATACTGTGTAAGAACTCCTTGCAATTTTGCAATCTGGTGGAGAAGCAAAATTCAGAAACCAACGCCCAAAATTCAAAAGCCAAGCATGCATGCTTCTAAATTTCATAAATAAGCATGTTATATATGACTCGCCTCTCGTAAAATTCAGAAATAAAGACCTATAAAATAAAGTATGTATTGAGTATAGACCCCCAAATAATTCTTAAATTTATTCCTAAACGTCCGACCCTTCAACAACCATAACAATTAGGGCATTCTACATAGATCTTCATATGAAATAGTAAATGTAAAACCAAACCATTTAAGAGGCAAATAGGGCGACGACGGCAATGGCCAACTTGAAACGGACTAAGTGTGGTGTCGTGCAGCAGTCTAGAGGGTGTCTACGGGCTCATACAGTAAAACACTTTGTTTTCAACGAAGCATGCATAACCCAGCTCTTTTTCTTTCATGTAGGCCACTAGCTTTTATCACCTATGATAAATCTCATGAAATTAACGTATGAAATGCTAAGGTGGTCCTCGTCTATTAGAGAGTGTGGTCCTCGTCTATCAGAGAGTGTTAAAGTCCCAAAAACGAAATGTCTATTTCAAAGAGGAGCGGTAAATTTGTCATGTGATAGTAAATGCTTAATAAATGCTTGAAAGCATACTTCATACGTTTGTTTATCTATATAGACAGGTAAAATTTGGAAAGAGAGAGCATTGCTCAAGTTGGGTGTTTTTGAGAATAGGCGGTGGAATGTGTAAAGATGCAAACTCGTGGTATTGGGCCTCATTGCTTGGACTGGACGTATAATTAAGCCTGTTTTATTTAAGTTTCAAGTGAAATGAATGAGGCCATTACGATGCTTGAGTTATAAAAAACATACGACTTTACCAAGATTAAAAAGAAATAGGATATTGGTATTGTTTAAATAAAAATAAATTAAAGGGAAATGATATCCTTTTTCTCAGCGGCCGGGGGGTCTTGAATGGGCCCTTGCCGATAACCAATGAAAACAGTGCCGAGAAAGCCGCAGAGAAAAGTATAAATTATTGCTGTGGCTGTGGAGTTTAATTTGTAAGGATTCGAATCAGTTTTAGCATATGCTAAGGAAATGAAAGGTCCGTATTTTCCTTTCCCAAAAGGAGCCGACAATCCACATCACATTCTGTTTTCCGAGATAAGTAGATCTGCTATTCATCTCAGTCAAACACGCCTTCTTCCCCGATCACTCCAAAAAAAGAGGAAGAAATCTGAATTACTTTCCTAGACTTTTCTTTTTATTTTAATTTTTTGTCATATTCGGTTAAATAAATTAACAACAATTATTCGAATTTAAGAGAGATTAGAACGAGAAAGGAGTTACCCGAATGAGTTATATGTGTCAAGGAATGAACTAAATATAAACTGAGGTTCATAATTGTAAAATCACAACTTATCTTAAAAATTTAAACTGATAATAATAAAAGATAAATTTTATTATTTAGTTTATATTTTAATAATAACTTGGATTCATTAAATCTTGTTGAGCTATTTCAAGCTACCAATCAACTCCAAATTCAATTATTCTAAAGCCAGTCGCATAGCAACACATAATTATTAAAGAAATCCTTAATTCTCCTAATTTTGGCCCGAGTCCGGCTCAAATGCATGGAAATTTGCGTCGTGGTGGGTGTCAGCTTCGTATCATATAATATTAAATTAGGAAGACAAAGGTGTCAGTTGTAAGATTTGAGAGCCCCTTTTTTTATGTATTTTTTTTTTTAATTTCCAAACAGCCTATCTAATTAGTGATAGGTTATTAAACATAAATTAATTAGGTGTAGCACCTACCTAGAATAATTCAAATAGCTTATCACCTTGCCTTATCAATATACGTCTACAACAATGACATTAAGGAGGACAAAAAAAGTGTAGATCGAATCGAAGGGCTTGCAACTCATAAACAGCCTCGAAAATTCCAAAAAAAAAAAAACAACTAAAGTCTAATTATGTGATCCTCTGTTCATGGTTTTTAAAATTTTAAAAATATTTCATCTCATATTATTTTATAATTATAAATTTTAAAATTTTTATATAAAATATAATAAATTTTTTAAATTTTTAAATAAAATTAAAATTAAAAATAATATTATAATAATATTTTATTTAATTTCTAATTTTTATCTAAAATCATTTCTGAATTTAAATCAATCGTGACTTTTTCACTGCTTATCCTCTATACTTTTCAATATAAGCGGCCATAAAAGCAGTTTACTTCTCGACATATTAGAGTATTGGCATTGGATTGGCTATCTTAATATTCAAAATTTGAATAATATATCACTTTTTAACTTTTAGCTAATCATTCAACACTTAAAATCTACATTAGATTAACCATTATATTCTTTATAATAATAAAATATTATTATTTTTTATTATTTATATTTATTTAATTAATTTTTTTAATACTTTTTTTTCATAATTTTCAATAACCTCCAAGAATCATATTCATTTTTATTTTCACCATCCAACAATCTATAATATAATAATTTCATATGTACATAGATGATGAAATCTCATATTATATAAATAAAAATCTCATATGTACAATTTATAAAAATTCCATATATATAATATAATAATATCAAATATGGGATGAATGTGAGATAAGAAATAATAAAATACTAATTTGAAGAAGCTATAGTTGTTTTCATATATGAAATATGGGATGAATTTACTGTAACTAATATTTCATATAAAAAGTGTTTAGCTAATTTAATGTGGATTCAATTTTATTAATATTCTTTAAAATATGAAAATTACTTGCATTTGACTAATCCAATGCAAATGCTCCCAGACAATTTCAAAAGCAATTAATTTTTTCAGTGTTATTTATTTAGTAGTTGTTATTGGAGAACGTGAGACAAATGGTCAGCATCAGAATTGAGTCAAATAATTAGACTAATTTATTCAAAGAGATGACATATTAAGCTAGTGATGATGTGAGTTTTTTAGCCCAAACAGATAGAGGGTCGGTGTATGGGATCGTCACAATAAACAAAGATTGATAAAAGAAAAGGTTCAATGAATGTAACCATATATATAATATGGTACTTCTTTAATAGTTTCAGCAATAATGTCTATTTTTTTAAATGTAAAGTCTTATAATTATTTGCATAGAAAAAAAAAAAATAGTCAATAAGTATATTTAAAAGTGATTTTTAATATCGTCTGCGCCATAAAAGTGTGAGGTGTTGTTCATTTGTGGGTATTATTCCAAGCTAGGCCGCCGGCATGCACGTTTTGGATGCTTGTCTCTGTCTCCCATGCCTCATTCGATCCTAATTCATCACTTAAATATTTTTGGAAAAACCCATCCATCATGGGTAAATCTTCCATATTAAATCAATACTTATTTTAAAAATTAAAAAAATAATTACGTAGATAAATTATCCCTACACTCGGTATATAAATAAACAGTATTACAAAAAAATTATTTTTTTGTTGTCAATTATTTCTTATTAAAATTAGTTTATTTCTATCCTAAATAGTTATTTTAATCGTAAATAAATCATATTTAATATTTATTTTTATGCTTTGCATGACGAAGAAGGCAGCAGGCAGCAATTTGAGTACGCAAGACATGACGATTTCGTGGACCAAACCACATGTATGACATCTAACTAGATGTTAGCTAGACATGCTGTCAAAATGGACCCCAAAACCACATGCATGCGTGGGTTATGTACTCCAATATTATGGAATCAGCTTCTTACTTGTTGCATATACGCATACATCCTAGGCATGCCCCCATGTGTTGACTCACTCATAATTCAGAAGTCTGCTGCATGAATTTCCCGCCCTAGAAAATTCTTGTATTAAAAAAAACAAAATTATTTAGGGCATGTGGTCAATAGTTTGGTTTTATGTCGTTCTCACCGTAAACTTCCATAGGGAGAGTTGACTCTGAAACCTTCTGGATGTAAAACAATAAATAAAAATATCAAAGAGAGAGAAATCGAGACTATATTGCAGCCTTGATTACTGTTCTTTGACAGCATGCATATATATTTGTTAAAAAAATATTAAATGTATTTAATAAAAAATTTATTTTTCAACAGTTATTTATATATTAAAAATTATGAAATTTAAAATTTAAAATTTAAATTTTAAAAAAAAACTAACAAAATTAATCTTATAAATAAAAATATAAGTAAAACTATAAATACATTTAACATTACTCATATATGTTTAACATGATTACTTGTAGGAAAATTATGGATTTTTAAGATCAAGGACAATGAAGTGAAGTAAACGAAAGAAAGAAACTCCCTTAATTTAAAATGAAAATGATAGGCATACAATATTTTTTTTATTTAATTGTATTTAAAAAAAAAATTTTACTCATCATCCTCATATTACACACCGTATATAATTTTTTATTTTTATCTTACCAAATATGTGGTACATAGATGATGAGTAAAAAAAGTCAACTAGCTTAGAATGAATAAAACAAAAAAATAATAATAATAAAAATAAATGTGGTATTGTGTGGACGAGCAGCAAAACTCTATTTTAAATAAAGAGTATTTATATAATGTAATTTATAAAAATAATATCACTTTAAGCAAGAAAAATTATATTTATCATCTTACACATTACACACCATATTTTTCTTTAATTTTTTTCTCTTATTAAATCTATGATAGATAAATGATGAATAGAATAATTTAAATAGTTTAGAAATAATAAAATAAAATAAATATAATATATGATATATTAGAATGATAAATAACAAAACTACTTACTTAAATAACTTTTAAAAAGAGATTTTATAAAAACTTGTAAAAAAGTATCATTATCCAATTAAAAATGTTTATCAATTTACACCTAATGTTGCCACGATATGTGCCGACAGTGTAGCGATCTCTATTTGTATTATATATTGTTACTTTAATTCAACTACTGAGTGATCAGAAAGAAGACGAAAGGAACATCCCATCCATCACTTGGAAGGCAGTAACTTTCTCGACAAGAGATCATGAGTCACGGGGAACGCGATGTATTTCACCCATTCTGTTTGACTCAATACCTCGAAAATTTCTCCTGCTTTAATAAATAAATCCTTATTTATGTGGTATGTTTTAAGCCATTATTTATTTTAATCATTCAAAATATATCACATTAATAATACTTGCAATTGAAGGTAAATATCTTCATTTATTTATCAAGAGATACTTATATTTATGACTAGATATATTTAAAACTATCTCTATATTAACTACTTGGAGTTTTATCAGTATACTATTGAATTGGTCTGGACTTCACTACTGCCAATATTTAAAACGAACAAACGTATAAGAGACAACATTCTGTCTAAACAGAGACTCATAACAAACTTTCCTCCTAATCTATTGATACGTGTCTCTGCAGAATATATTTCTGTCAAAGTTTTGAAATCCATTCTGGAGATCATTCCGGTTGAGATACTGGAACGGAATATTTCGATACCGGTACGTTTTGATGTACCGTTTCGGAATAATTATATAATATATATAAATATTTATATATATATAAACTAACAACTAAAAAAATAAATACATATATGTAAGTGTGTATTATGTATATGTGTACATATATAGGAAAATTAAAAATTTATAAAATGAATATATATTGAAAAAAATCACAAACTTGAATTAAGACACAAAAATAGAGAAAAAAAAATTAAAGAATAGATAAATTATTAAAAATAATAATACTTAAAAAATAGAAAATGAGGGGACATATTTAAAATTATAAAAAAAATAAAATTATATAAATATATTTTATATTTTAGAATGAATTAAATACCATTTAGATTTAAAATTTATAAAAATGTCATTTAAATATAAGAAAATTACAAAAACTGTTCAAAATGGAATGGAGACCGAAACGATCAATTTCACCCCGAAATAGCCAGAATTTGACCAAAATGGCTGAAACAGGACCGGAATGACCGAATTTTGAAGTGAAACGGAATGGAGTGGTAGAGTATACCGGACACTGCATCGGAATGGCAAATTCCGGCCATTCCGGCCGGAACGGAACGAAATTTAAAACATTGATTCATGTTACAAGAATATTCTAGCACTTAGTGCTATTTGATGCAGGTGCCTTCTTGAACATTCTGGAGCCTTACCGTGAGGGTTGTCCTACTGTTGTGTCGAGCTCTTCTCCATCATGTGTACTAACTTGTATTTCAGTAGGCACATTTTCCTTAATATCAACAAAGCATAACCCAGCTCTTTGTCTTTCACGTAAGTCACTGGCTTTTATCACATGTGATGAGTCTCATGAAATTAACTTAAGGAATGCTATGGTCTGCATCTATTGGAGAGTGTTAAAACCCTAAAAATAAAAGGAAGTACTAAAAATTTTTTATATGATAGCAAGTGCTTAATAAATGCTTAAAAGCCTACTTCATAGGTTTGTTTATCTATATAGATAGGTGAGATTTGGAAAGGGAGAGCATTGCTCAAGTTGGGTGTTTTTGAGAATCGGCAGTGCAATGTGTAAAGATGCAGACTCGTGGTATTGCACTCATTGCTTGGACTCATAGTTTTTTATACAAGTTTCAAGTGATATGAACGTTCTCATTGGTTTGGTTAAATGTGAAGGATGGCTAAAATTTATATAATTTATATCAAAAGACTCCACATTGAGTTAAGCATATCTAAAATAATATAGACTTTTACTGCAGTGCTTGGTTAATCAAACATTAAAATACTAGTTTCTCACTCCAAGCAAGAATACTATTTAGTTAGTAATTAAGAAATTTAAATAGAATTTTAGACGAGTTTAATCAAATATTTTTGTTATTAGTTTTAAAATAACATTTGAAAATATGATTTTTTTTAATATTAATTTAATTAGAATAGAATTATTATTAACATTTAATTGGTAGAATTATAAAATGTGAAAAAATTAAATTAAATAAAAAAATTATTCAGTTAATAATATTTTATTATTATATAGAGAGTAAATGGATAATTCAATATAAGAATTGAATTTAAATAAAATAGATAAATATAAAAAAGTGTGATATTGGTTAAATTTTAAAATAAGTCAAGCCAATAAGAATGCTCTAAGAGCATCATCTCTAACTATATTCTCTACTTCATGTAAACTATGATAAAGATACGATGCTTGAGTTACAAAAAACATACGACTTTACCAAGATTAAAAAGAAATAGGATATTGGTAATGTTTAAATAAAAATAAATTAAAGGGAAATGATATCGTTTTTCTCAGCGGCCGGGGGGTCTTGAATGGGCCCTCGCCGATAACCAATGAAAACAGTGCCGAGAAAGCCGCAGAGAAAAGTATAAATTATTGCTGTGGCTGTGGAGTTTAATTTGTAAGGATTCGAATCAGTTTTAGTATATGCTAAGGAAATGAAAGGTCTGTGACTCTGTATTTTCCTTCCCAAAAGGAGCCGACAATTCCACATCACATTCTTTTCTCCGAGAAAAGTGGATTTGCAATTCATTTCAGTCAAACACGCCTTCTTCCCTCATCACTCCAAAACTCATGCAGGCGTTACTTCCCCCAAAGTAGGCACTAATATTTCAAAAAATCTGAATTAGTTTCCCATATATATAATATATATATATATTTTAAATTTTTTGTCATATTCAGTTGAATAAATTATTAACAATTATTCAAATTTAAGATAGGTTAGAATGAAAAATGAGTTCCCCAAATTAGATAGAATAATGCTATTTACAATTTTAAGATATGCAAGTTTTGTATACTTCTTATAAAAAAAAGTAAGATATGGCTGGTGGTTGTTCGGCCAACCTCTGGTGGAGGTTCTGTGGTCCGTACACGAACTGGGTACTCGTGCCGTTCCTGAGCTCGTGATGCCGATGCATGCGAAGGGTGTGCCGTAGAGGCTCGTGTTGGTTTTATGTTTCAGTTGTTTTGTTCTATTTTGTGGAGTAGTTTTATGTAGTTTTATTAGTAGTTGTTAGTAATAGGCTTTTGGACTTAGTGTCCATTGCTGTTTCGTCACATACTCCGCCTCTTTAGGGGGATGGAGGGGCCTTGTCACTCTATTTATTCAGAGTGCGCTTTCTCTCTATGGAGAGTTTTAGAAGTTAAGACAATGTCCGCCCTTTGTGTGCGGGGATGCTCCATAATAGTTGCGTAGGTTGATTTATAGTCTGGTTTTTCCTGTATTTATAATTCACATTTGTAACTTCGACTTGATGAATGAATGTATTCACCTTTTAAAAAAAAAAAAAGAGAGAGAGAAATATGTGTATCTAAAAAGAGATTGTATATGAACTTCTCATAACAGTAAAATCATCATTTAACTTAAAATTTTAAATTGACGATAAAAAATAAATTTTATTATTTAATTTATATTTTAACAATAACTTAGATTCATTAAATCTTGTAGAGGTATTTCAAGCTACCAATCAACTCCCAAGTATTTTTCTTATCTATGTCATATTAAAATATGGGTAATAATTTTCAGGACAAAATGTCGAACACTCCTTTGTCTGAAAACAGAGTTAAAGATTTCCCACGTACGCCTTTTTGTCACATGGCAACACATTTAATTATTAAAGAAATCCTTAATTCTCCTAATTTTGGCACAAAGAAATTGAGTGGAGCTCAGATCTGAGCTGCATGGAAATTTGCGTCGTGGTGGGTGTCAGCTTCGTATCATATAATATTAAATTAGGGAGACAAAGGGGTCAGTCCTAAGATTTGAGGGCTTTTTTATGTATTATTATTTTTATTTCCAAACAACCTATCTAATTAGTGATAAGTCATTAAACATAAATTAATTAGGTGTAGCACCTACCTAGAATAATTCAAATAGCTTATCACCTTTCCTTATCAATATACGTATATAACAATGACATTAAGGAGGACGAAAAAAGGGTAGATCGAATCGAAGGGCTTGCAACTCATAAACAGCTAGCCTTGAAAATTCCAAAAAAAAAAAAAAAAACAACTAAAGTCTACTTATGTAATCCTTTGTTCCTCGTTTTTTAGATTTAAAAAGTGTATTATCTCATATTATTTTATAATTATAATTTTTTAAATTTTTATATAAAATATAATAAATAAATTATTTTTTTAATTTTAAAATAATATTAATATTAAAAAATTATATTATAATAATATTTTATTTAATTTTTAATTTTTATTTAAAATCATCTCACGTCATTAACCAATCAAACTACTCTTTCAGTACTGCTTTTCCTCTATACTTTTCAATAGAAGCGGCTATAAAAGCAGTGTACTTCTTGACAGTCGACAGAACACTTTGGTAACAATTTCAAAAGCAATTAATTTTTTCATGTTATTTATTCAAAGAGATGACATATTAAGCTAGTGATGATGTGAGTTTTTTAGCCCAAAATATAGAGGGTCGGTGTATGGGATCGTCACAATAAATAAAGATTGATAAAAGAAAAGGTTCAATGAATGTAACCATATATGGCACTTCTTTAATAGTTTGAGCAATAATGTCTATTTTTTTAAATGTGAAGTCTTATAATTATTTGCATAGAAAAAAATATATAGTCAATAAGTATATTTAAAAGTTATTTTTAATATTGTCTGCCCCACGAAAGTGTGAGGTGTTGTTCATTTGTGGGTATTATTCCAAGCTAGGCCGCCGGCATGCACGGTTTGGATGCTTGTCTATGTCTCCCATGCCTCATTCGATCCTAATTCATCACTTAAATATTTTTGGAAAAACCCATCCATCATGGGTAAATCTTCCATATTAAATCAATACTTATTTTAAAAATTAAAAAAAATAATTACGTACATAAATTATCCCTACACTCGGTATATAAATAAACAGTATTACAAGAAAATTATTTTTTTGTTGTCAATTATTTCCTATTAAAATNATAAATAAAGATTGATAAAAGAAAAGGTTCAATGAATGTAACCATATATGGCACTTCTTTAATAGTTTGAGCAATAATGTATATTTTTTTAATTGGGAAGTCTTATAATTATTTGCATAGAAAAAAATATATAGTCAATAAGTATATTTAAAAGTTATTTTTAATATTGTCTGCCCCACGAAAGCGTGATGTGTTGTTAATTTGTGGGTATTATTCCAAGCTAGGCCGCCGGCATGCGCGTTTTGGATGCTTGTCTGAGTGTCTCCCATGCCTCATTCGATCCTAATTCATCGCTTACTCTATTTTTGAAAAATCAATACAACATGGGTAAATCTTCCATATTAAATCAATACTTATTTTAAAAATTAAAAATAGAAATAATTACGTATTTAAATTATTCCAACACTCGTATATAAATAAACAGTACTACAACAAAAAAATATATATTTTGTCAGTTATTTATTGTTAAAATTAATTTATTTCTATTAAAATTAATTATTTTTATCACAAATAATTCATATTAAATATTTATTTTTATGCTTTGCATGACTAAGAAGGCAGCAGGCAGCAATTTGAGCACGCAAGACATGACGAGTTCGTGGACCAAACCACACGCATGACATCTAACTAGATGTTAGCTAGACATGCTGTCAAAATGGACCCCAAAACCACATGCATGCGTGGGTTATGTAGTACTCCAATATTATGGAATCAGCTTCTTACTTGTTGCATATACGTATACATCCTAGGCATGCCCCCATCTGTTGACTCACTCATAATTCAGAAGTCTGCTGCATGAATTTCCCGCCCTAGAAAATTCTTGTACTAAAAAAACAAAATTATTTAGGTGATCAATAGTTTGGTTTTATGTCGTTCTCACCATAAACGTCCATAGAGCGAGTTGACTCTGAAACCTTCTGGATGTAAAACAATAAAATAAAAATATCAAAGAGAGAGAAATCGAGACGATATTGCAGCCATCATTACTGTTCTTTGACATCATGCATATATATATATATATATTTGTTAAAAAAATATTAAATGTATTTAAGAAAAATTTATAAAAAATTTATTTTTCTACAGTTATTTATATATTAAAAATCATAAAATTTGAATTAAAAAAAAAAACAAGATTAATATTGTAAATAAAAATATAAGTAAAACTATAAATACATTAAACATTACTCATATATGTTTAATCATGATTACTTGTAGGAAAATTATGGATTTTTTAAGATTGAGGACAATGGAGGGAAGTAAACGAAAGAAAAAAACTCCCTTAATTGAAAATGAAAATGAAAATGATAGACATACAACGCTTTTTTTATTTAATTATATTTTTTAAAAAAATTTTACTCATCATCTTCATATTACACACCATATCTAATTTTTTTATTTTTTTTCTTACCAAATATGTGATGCATAGATGATGAGTAAAAAAAAAATCAACTAGCTTAAGAATAATAAAACCAAAAATAAAAAATAAATGTGGTACTGTGTGGAAGAGTAGCAAAACTCTATTTTAAATAAAGAGTATTTATATAAAGTAATTTATAAAAATAATATCACTTTAAACCAGAAAAATTATATTTATCATTTTATATATTACACATCACACTTTTTTTTTAATTTTTTTAGTTTTTTTCTCTTATCAAATATATGATATATGGATAATGAGTGAAATAATTTAAATAATTTTAAAAAAATAAAATAAATATAATATACTATATAGAGATGATAAATAAAAAAACCAATTAGTCAAATAACTTTTAAAAAGAGATATTATAACAACTTGTAAAAAAGTATCATTATCCAATAAAAAATGTTTATCAATTTACACGTAATGTCGCCACAATTGATGCCGACAGTGTAGTGATCTCTAATTGTATTATATATTGTTACTTTAATTCAACTACTGAGTGATCGGAAAGAAGACGA
This sequence comes from Carya cathayensis, assembly GCA_011037825.1. Classification (NCBI taxonomy): domain Eukaryota; kingdom Viridiplantae; phylum Streptophyta; class Magnoliopsida; order Fagales; family Juglandaceae; genus Carya; species Carya cathayensis. Next base: position 2,425,454 of record QGSO01000157.1, on the reverse strand, counting down.
GAGGAACATCCCATCCACCACTTGGAAGGCAGTAACTTTCTCGACCCGAGATCATGAATCACGGGGAAAGCGATGTATTTCACCCATTCTGTTTGACTTAATACATTTCACCCATTCTGTTTGACTCAATACCTCGAAAATTTCTCCTGCTTTAATAAATAAATCCTCATTTATGTGGTATGTTTTAAGCCATTATTTATTTTAATCATTTAAAATATATCAAATTAATAATACTTACAATTGTAGGTAAATATTATCATTTATTTATCAAGAGAGACTTATCTCATTAGATACATTCGAAAATATCTCTACATTTAGGAGTGTAATCGGTTCGGTGGGGTCTAATTTTAGATAAAATTTTAAACTAAACCGGTATATACCGTTTTTATATTTTTCAAAACCGATTACACATCAAATTAATCTGAACTTCATTATTGCTAATACGTAAAATGGACAATAAAATATATGAGACGAAAACAAAACAAAAGGGATAACCTTATCATACAATTATTTCATTTTAAAAATTGAAAAAATGATTTTAATTGATGATTCTCAAAAATAAATCTCAAGTGGGCACTAATTATCATTTTCCAAATAAAACATATCCTATTAAAAGTCATAGCCCTTTTATTTGGTTCAATTTTGTTTATTATTACAAAATATGTTCAAATGCAACACAAAAAATGAAATATTTATATGCATAAGTAACAGAATATTTTGCCTATTCTATTAGCTTTTGTCTATTTCGTTTTCTTTTTTCTTTCGAGTAATGTTATATATAATCATGAAGTATACAAGTGTTGCATAGTTATTTTAAAAAAGAGTATAATTCATTATTAAAAATTAATTTTTTTCTCATAAAAGTCTAGTATTTATTTATTTATTTTAAAATAATTATGCGATACTCATACAATTACAACTGTAACTATTATTTTACTATATTTATATATATATGTAATTAGCTGGATAATACTCTATATTAGATCATTGTTGGGTCTCATTTGGATCGGAATTGGATTTATTAAACGAGTAACATGTGTTTCATTATAAAACTGAAACCGTACAGAAGCTAAATCCCTGAATTAGACAAAAAAATTTCCATTATATAAGAACATTGTTAATGGATTATGTATATGTAAATGATATTTTTGATAAATGTAAAATGAATTTGAATTTTAGTTATTTCATTCGTATAAGTCTCCGCATTTGAATAACTATTTTTTTATTATATAACAATAAAATAATATGAGGTAAATTTAATTTTGACTATTCACATTAAATCTTTACGTTGAATTATTTATTTATTCATTATATATTAATAAGTAATTAAATAATTAAAAAAATCTTTATTTATTTTTTAATTATTAATTTATTTTATTTTATCATATTTTATTTTACCTATTATATTAATTAAAAATTTGACTTTTCTAACTCAAAATCAAATTATTGGAATTTATCTCATTTATTGTGAGCCACTTTTTATTCCTAATAGTTAAAAACATTTTAGTTTTACCATTAGATAATCCGTTAACAATGCTTAACCTAATAATTATTATGAAAAGAAAAACCTAATAATTATTTATTTTCCTGTTTTCTCAGAAAATTCAATTCTTTTATTTGATTTTTTTGGGTTTTACTTTTCCGGTCAAACAACTTGTTGGAGTGTACAAATTACCGAACTCAATCGGGCATCTTTGGTGGGCATATTTTATATTCCAATTCAATCAGAGAGAAAAAGGAAGACGGAAGAGACGAAAACGAAGCGTGCCGTGCAGAGAGGGAAGGGAAAAATAAAGCACTGACATTGACAACGACAGGCTTTTATTTTCTCTATAAAAGTCCCATCCTTTGCAATACTTTGGATCTCGTAACACACACACTCTCTCTCTCTCTCTCTCTCTCGCTCTTTCACTCGTATCCGATCCAAATTTTCTGTTTCAAATTTTCAATCTCGCCCAGATTCAGGTACGATCCATTATCCACAACTCTGCTAGAAAATTGACATATGGGTCGTACAAAATTAGCTCCTTCATGAGACCCCCTGTTTTTTAAAGCGTTTCAACTTGAGAAATGCTTTGACCTTTTTCAATCTCATTTTACTGCATACACTCTTTCCAGACGTGGCCCTTCTCTCCACCACGTACTCGATTACATAGGCAATATTTTAATGGTTCATTATCGAAATTTGTGGCTCTTGGCACTCCGTAGAAAAGGAGATTCCCGGCTCCCTATTTTGGGTGTTTGCTGTCTGATTTTCTTTGCACAATTCTTTGTTTGGTTTTGTGATCGCAGTGGGAGACTGAGAGCGGGCAATGGCTAATCGGAATATCGAGAAGTTGGCGTCAATTGACGCCCAGCTTCGACTTTTGGTTCCGGGGAAAGTGAGTGAGGATGACAAACTGGTCGAGTATGATGCTCTGCTTTTGGATCGGTTTCTGGATATTCTCCAAGATTTACATGGGGAGGATCTCAAGGAAACGGTAAGCGATTGATTTCTTCCTTTTCCACTGTTAATTTGATTAATGCCCATGATGCCCAATTCTTCCCTTTTGCGTTGAGAAGTTTTGGAATTTGAGTTTTATGTGAAAAATGTTGATTTTTGTGTGGGAATTGAATACCCTTTTTTTTTTTTATATGCGTACTCATTCTTGATTTGGCAATTTTGGGGACTGAGGTTGCTGTTTTGTTTGGGTTTAACGGAGCATTTAAATAACTATATTCCGGTGATTTTGTATTAATGAAGACCCTCAAACTGTGTCTGATATCTGTTCTATCTGTGCAACATTCTGTCGTAGTTTCATCGAGTCTTAAATCATTATGCTAATTTTTATGTAATGTGCGTACAAGTTCGAGAGCTCTTCCAATCATGATTTGGTGTGGGATCGGGGATCTACTGTTTGTGTTGTCTGTGCTATTCTATTTGATTCATCGATCACATTAGTGGGTAGACCAAGGGCCATGCGTACTCCTTTTCTTTTGGTCTGAAATATTAAATAAAATAATCTTTTGGATTTACAGTTTGTTTAATGAATTACAGTTATTAATCATTAGTTATGATTTTATTTTTACTTTTTCATTGATATATGTAAAGGTTCAAGAGTGTTATGAGCTTTCTGCTGAGTATGAGGGTAAGCATGATCCTAAGAAGCTAGAAGAGCTTGGAAGTGTGTTGACAAGCTTGGATCCAGGGGACTCTATTGTTATTGCAAAGTCTTTCTCCCACATGCTTAACTTGGCCAACTTGGCTGAGGAGGTCCAGATTGCTTACCGCAGACGGAACAAGTTGAAAAAGGGAGATTTTGCTGATGAGAACTCTGCAGCAACCGAATCAGACATAGAAGAAACTCTCAAGAGACTAGTTGCACAACTGAACAAGTCTCCGCAAGAAGTTTTTGATGCTCTGAAGAACCAGACTGTGGATCTAGTCTTCACTGCCCATCCCACACAATCAATTCGTCGGTCTTTGCTTCAGAAGCATGGAAGGTTTGTTCTCTCGTTACTGTAGTTTTGTGTCCTTGTATTTTATGTTCTGATTTTGGGCTGAAGATTCCTAAAATCCAAGCTACCTTATGTAACTTTACTTGTACAATACTTTATGGAAGGCCCTGTGGTTTACGTGAGGGGAAGAGTGATGAAGTTGCATTCTTGCAGTGCTTTTCTTTCTTTTTTTTTACTTTAATGTTTTTCTTTATCTCATTTGTTCAGGATAAGGGATTGTTTGGCCCAATTGTATGCCAAAGACATTACTCCTGATGATAAGCAGGAGCTTGATGAGGCTCTTCAGAGGGAGGTGAATATCAACATCCTTTGAAATCATTAACTTGTTATCAAATTGTTCTAGAACCGCATATTACTGAATTCATCTTACATTTTGATGAGAAGGGTGGGCCAACATTAACATGCTTTTACAACAACTCATATTTCTTGCATATGAGGCCCAGCCTGTTCTTTCCCTTTTGTGTTTTTCAATAAAATATTTGTTTCTTATCAGAAAGTTTCTAAAGAGCATTGGATATAGTTATCCCCTTAGTTGCGCTTCAATTTCAAGGAATATACAGTAAAATATTGGATATTACATATGCTACTGTACTCCATATTTATTATGTATGCCTTTTGGATCTTCATGGCCATAATTATTGCTGCTCTGTGATCTTTTCAAGTTTTAGGTTTTCTTCAGAATTGTTTGTCACAAGCCAACTTTTCTCAGTAGCGTGTTGGTCATATGAATTATGCTCGAACCTGTATTTCATGTGGAAGACAAAAAGCAGAAGTTGACCTGTCGATCTGGGTTATATATGATGACTGCTTGATTAACTTATTAAAAAAATATGCTAACTGCTCAAATGCTGCCAGTTTGCAATATAATCTTCTTATAGTAATCTGCCATGCAAGACACTGGCTGCGCTACTTCCATGCATTATATGTTTAAACTTGGTTACTCGCAAGTTTTGGGAGATGATTTTGATAATTTAGAAAAGTGTCTTACAAAAGAAAGTTATTACTGACAACATGTTAACTGTCATAAAACTTCAGTCATGGAATGAATCTGAGCTTTAGAGGATTTATATGGGGAAGTTCAACAGAAAAAGTTCCTTAGTTGATGGCATTTTTAGTTTTTCACCTTTCCCTGCTACTTTATTTCATGTAGATCCAAGCTGCATTTCGCACAGATGAGATTCGGAGAACCCCTCCAACTCCACAAGATGAAATGAGGGCTGGAATGAGCTACTTCCATGAAACAATCTGGAAGGGTGTTCCAAAGTTCCTACGCCGTGTTGACACAGCTTTGAAGAACCTAGGAATTAATGAACGTGTTCCTTACAATGCCCCACTCATTCAATTTTCTTCTTGGATGGGTGGTGATCGTGATGGTAAGATTCTTCCCCACAGGGCAAACTTGTAGTCATAACAATTTGGAACTAAAGGAAAAGAAGCCTAACCATCAATGCATCTTCGTAGTAGCAAAATTTCCTGAACGTGTTGCTTGTTTTAATTGGAATGTTTCTTATAATGTCAGTGTGATTTTTGGTATGATTTAAATGTTAATGTCATGGTGGAATGATAATATTCTACAGAAATCAAAATCTGTCATGTAGTTACAAATATAGTTCTTTCGGAAGGAGAAAAATAGCAGACAGAACAGCTTTCAAGTGTTGAATTTTGGAATGGGATTTCAAATTCATGATTCCTGTCTTGATTTTTCGGTATTTATTGGAATGATCTTTTTTCTTTTTGGTTTGCTTTTGGCTGGTCTAATTAGTTTATTTCAGTTGTAGAAACTTGGGGATTCTCTCTCTCTCTCTCTCTAAGCTTGGCATTTATTTTGCATTGGATGCAGGTAATCCTAGGGTGACTCCTGAGGTCACAAGGGATGTTTGCTTATTGGCTAGAATGATGGCTGCCAACTTGCACTATTCCCAAATAGAGGATCTCATGTTTGAGGTACTTAATAGCTTCTAGGTCTTGCAATCTTCCATGGTTGGGGGATTGTTGCTTGTTTATTAATTTGTCATATGTGTCCACTAATTTCTGCTTTTTTCCTTTGTTGGGGGACAGTTGTCTATGTGGCGCTGCAATGATGAGCTTCGTGTTCGTGCAGATGAACTCCACAGATCCTCCAAGAAAGATGCAAAACACTACATAGGTAAGTAATCTATGATGTAATGCGTTTCTTCTTGTATGTTTTATTCACACGATGCATCATTTCAAGAAAGATATGGTATTTCCATGTTTTGCCTTTCAACTAGTGTATTAGATATCATAAACACTGATTCATCGTTTCGAACTATTCATCCATAGAAACGTTGAGTAGATTTTAATGCACAACACTTTCTTGTTCGCCTTTCCTATAAATCGTTCACATTTGTAGATGCATAGTTCCCTTAACCGTGTCAATGTTCATTGGCATTCTGAAATGTCTTGCCAATTTCCTCACCTTTAGCCCAAAAATGTTTCAGCTTTGGAAAAAGAAAAGAACAAATGCAAATAGTGTTTTTCCACAACAATCTGCTTTTTAACCATGCCCCTATTTTGTGTTATTGTCTTTTGATGTTTAACCATAGCCCAACGATTGGACTTGTTTTTTAGTTTCTTTGTAGCCCTTAGAGACACTATTTCTCTAAGATGAGTGTACATCAGCCTTATTTTTAGAAGAATATAGTGAATTTTCAATTCAAGGGACTGAAAACTTCTAATAAGACTCGTTGATTGTTTGTGTGACACAGAATTTTGGAAACAAATTCCTTCCAATGAACCCTATCGTGTCATTCTTGGTGAAGTGAGGGATAGGCTTTATCAGACACGTGAACGCTCTCGCCATCTGCTGGCCAATGGGTACTCCGACATCCCAGAGGATGCAACTTTCACCAGTGTTGAGGAGGTATTTTCCTATAATTGTGTGGCCATCTCCACCTATATTTCACACCTATTCATATCACTTTCTCCTCACCCCAACAAGGCCATATCCAACTATGCAGGCTTGGCTAGCGGATCCTTATCCCATTTCCTGCCATACCTGTGATTTATTCATTTATAAGTCACAGCCAAAGGACCATCTTTCACAGACCCGCTCTTAATTGTTTAAGCTATCATACTGTGCTTAATTCTTCGTTAGACAAGTGAAGAAAGAAATGGAGACATATTAGGTGGATTGGGTGCCGAAGTTCATTGCTAATAAACCAGTACTTCTTGTTCCATGAAGTTTCAAACTGCATCTTTTACTTAAATTACTTATTGTTTGACTGGTCTAGTTACTGATCAAGTTTGAAATTGTATGCAGTTTTTGGAACCTCTCGAATTATGTTACAGATCACTCTGTGCATCTGGTGACCAAGCAATTGCTGATGGAAGCCTTCTTGATTTCTTGAGGCAAGTGTCAACTTTTGGACTTTCACTTGTGAGACTTGATATTAGGCAAGAGTCGGACCGTCATACTGATGTCATGGATGCCATTACCAAGCACCTGGAAATTGGGTCCTACCGAGATTGGTCAGAAGAACGTAGACAGGAATGGCTTTTATCTGAACTCAGTGGCAAGCGCCCACTGTTTGGACCTGATCTTCCTACAACTGAAGAAATTCGTGATGTTCTGGACACCTTTCATGTCATAGCGGAACTTCCATCAGACAACTTTGGAGCATATATAATTTCAATGGCAACTGCACCATCTGATGTGCTTGCAGTTGAGCTCCTGCAACGTGAATGCCATGTGAAGCAACCATTAAGAGTTGTTCCACTGTTCGAGAAACTTGCAGACTTGGAAGCTGCCCCTGCTGCTCTAGTTCGGCTTTTCTCAATAGATTGGTATAGAAATCGAATTAATGGAAAGCAAGAAGTTATGATTGGCTATTCAGATTCTGGTAAAGATGCAGGACGGTTTTCTGCAGCCTGGCAGTTATACAAGGCTCAAGAGGAGCTCATAAAGGTTGCCAAGCAATTTGGTGTGAAGCTAACTATGTTCCATGGTCGTGGTGGTACTGTTGGAAGAGGAGGTGGACCCACCCATCTTGCCATATTATCTCAACCTCCGGATACTGTTCATGGATCACTCCGTGTTACTGTTCAAGGTGAAGTTATTGAGCAATCATTTGGGGAGGAGCACTTGTGCTTTAGAACGCTCCAGCGTTTCACAGCAGCTACTTTAGAGCATGGCATGCACCCACCCGTTTCTCCAAAACCAGAATGGCGTGCATTGATGGATGAAATGGCAATCATTGCCACGGAAGAATATCGCTCTATTGTTTTCAAAGAACCACGATTTGTTGAATATTTCCGCCTTGTAAGAATTCTGCAAATAGCATCACTATCGTCTTTCTTCCTGGCTCACTAATCTTTTACTTAATAATCACTCTCTATTGTTATATGTAGGCTACACCGGAGTTGGAATATGGTCGGATGAACATAGGAAGCCGTCCATCAAAGCGTAAGCCGAGTGGAGGTATTGAATCACTTCGTGCAATCCCATGGATCTTCGCATGGACACAAACAAGGTTTCATCTTCCAGTGTGGCTAGGCTTTGGATCGGCATTCAAGCGTGTTATTCAGAAGGACATTAGGAATCTCCATATGCTCCAAGAGATGTACAATGCATGGCCTTTCTTTAGAGTCACCATTGATTTGGTCGAAATGGTGTTTGCCAAGGGAGATCCTGGAATTGCTGCTTTGTATGACAAGCTCCTTGTGTCAGAAGATCTGTGGCAATTTGGAGAGCGGTTGAGGGTCAATTATGAAGAAACTAAGAGGCTTCTCCTGCAGGTAAAAACAATTGGATAGAATATATTTAGATCTTGAGTTTGTTGCAGACTATTGATTAGCCTGCCATTATTGCTTCTTTGATTGCCAGTATTGAATGCTTTCTTTCATCAAGTTTCCAGTGAGTGCTTTTTGAAATTTCTGAACTGTTGTTCTAAGCATTGGGTAGCATAGACCTTGAAATTTCCCCAATAACAGGGTATAAAATTCTGCCAAACTTTTGTATGATTTCCATGTCTTCTATTGGTTAATGAACATAATATATGACCATGACATTAAGAGAAACGATCTTCCTGTTTACCTCTGCTTGTAGATTGCTGGACACAAGGATCTTCTTGAAGGGGACCCATACTTGAAGCAAAGACTCCGCCTCCGTGATTCCTACATCACTACCCTTAATGTTTGCCAAGCCTACACATTGAAGAGAATCAGGGATCTAAACTACCATGTGAATGTGCGGCCACACATCTCGAAAGAGTTTATGGAAATAAGCAAAGCAGCTGATGAACTTGTGAAGCTGAACCCAACAAGTGACTATGCCCCTGGTCTTGAGGATACCCTCATCTTGACCATGAAGGGTATTGCTGCAGGCTTGCAGAACACTGGTTAGACTTGTGCAATTCAGTGTTTTCGTTTTGCTGATTTTCTGCAGAAAATTTGCCTCGAGAAACCAAAAAAAATTATATGCACCAGAGGTGGATGCTCTTTTATAATCCACGGCAGCATCGAAATTTGGTTGAGCAAATCTGGGTGACCTTATATAGTTGTAATATCATATATAGCTGTGCTCGAATACTACTACTAAAGCCAGCAGTTTTATTATATAGCCATACAAGAGTTGAACTTGATGGGACTTTATTTTTATGTTATACTATAAGATGCTCTATGAATTTTATGTTTGAATAATTGTTTTGTGTTTTTGGTTGCTGGAAATGAGGAAAATTCCCATGCTTGTTGCTATCCATTTTATTTCAATCTTGAGACTGATTTTCTGGATAAAAAAATCATCCGGACTTGTAGATAATGCCATTCCAAATTAATGTGTAATTAATAAATAATTGGCCATAAAGATCTCAAAGATGAACAGAAATATATGTCATCGATCTACTGACTGCCTCCCCGACTTGTAGGCTACATGAAAATCATCAGGTGCCATGCAAAAAATCCTCCACAACGGCAACAAACTAGCTTTGTGGGAGAGTTTTACTATTTTATACTATTATTTAATATTTTATACTATTATTTTTTTAATATTATTTACAGAATATATGAGATGACTAGTTATACAAACGCTCAATCTTAAGGTTGTTGTACATGGGATGTCGTAGGATGTTGTGTTTAGAGAGGTTGTATCATAGTTCTGTTCGAATGAGGAAGTCTTATGATTGAGAGTGATGTCTGTCATAATTTCGTTGAGCAATAATATCATAATTCACTAATATCAACTCTCAACTTTTTATTTTAACTAACATTTTTTTAAGTCAAATAATGGACCTACCGGAAGTGAATGATATTAACCTAAACTAATTCAAAGTAATTAGTTAAAGACAGTTATTCTATCTTTAAGTTGATGTATAGAGCACACTATTTACGTAACTTAAATAATAAGATTTGATTTGTAAGATTTAAATTTAAGATTTTTTTTTTTCAAAATTAAATTATGTGATATAAGTACTTTATTATGTGTGTATTGTGTAAGCGTCTTCGCCGTACTCATTTTGAAAAAGAATGAAGTCTATTATTAAAAAATTAAAATTTTCATGTGAATTATATATTTACTTAATTTATTTTTAAAAAATAGAAACATTTACGCACTATATAATTATAAATATCATTTCTGTTCTTACATAGTCGATTCCGCAGAACTCCCTCCCTCCGAAGAGAGAATCTAATGGGTAAAAACAGTTTTATAGGATTATCAAATTACAATAATTTTTTATTAAATTATTTAGTGTATTTACGAAAAACCACTCATATAAATTAGCCAACATTTTTTTTTGGAATATCAGTGTAAAAAAATTTTTATTTTAAATATTTTAAATTATTTTTTTAAAAATAAAAAAATTATAATATTATTAAAAAATAATTACTTAATCATTAAGTTANAAACTAAGAGGCTTCTCCTGCAGGTAAAAACAATTGGATAGAATATATTTAGATCTTGAGTTTGTTGCAGACTATTGATTAGCCTGCCATTATTGCTTCTTTGATTGCCAGTATTGAATGCTTTCTTTCATCAAGTTTCCAGTGAGTGCTTTTTGAAATTTCTGAACTGTTGTTCTAAGCATTGGGTAGCATAGACCTTGAAATTTCCCCAATAACAGGGTATAAAATTCTGCCAAACTTTTGTATGATTTCCATGTCTTCTATTGGTTAATGAACATAATATATGACCATGACATTAAGAGAAACGATCTTCCTGTTTACCTCTGCTTGTAGATTGCTGGACACAAGGATCTTCTTGAAGGGGACCCATACTTGAAGCAAAGACTCCGCCTCCGTGATTCCTACATCACTACCCTTAATGTTTGCCAAGCCTACACATTGAAGAGAATCAGGGATCTAAACTACCATGTGAATGTGCGGCCACACATCTCGAAAGAGTTTATGGAAATAAGCAAAGCAGCTGATGAACTTGTGAAGCTGAACCCAACAAGTGACTATGCCCCTGGTCTTGAGGATACCCTCATCTTGACCATGAAGGGTATTGCTGCAGGCTTGCAGAACACTGGTTAGACTTGTGCAATTCAGTGTTTTCGTTTTGCTGATTTTCTGCAGAAAATTTGCCTCGAGAAACCAAAAAAAATTATATGCACCAGAGGTGGATGCTCTTTTATAATCCACGGCAGCATCGAAATTTGGTTGAGCAAATCTGGGTGACCTTATATAGTTGTAATATCATATATAGCTGTGCTCGAATACTACTACTAAAGCCAGCAGTTTTATTATATAGCCATACAAGAGTTGAACTTGATGGGACTTTATTTTTATGTTATACTATAAGATGCTCTATGAATTTTATGTTTGAATAATTGTTTTGTGTTTTTGGTTGCTGGAAATGAGGAAAATTCCCATGCTTGTTGCTATCCATTTTATTTCAATCTTGAGACTGATTTTCTGGATAAAAAAATCATCCGGACTTGTAGATAATGCCATTCCAAATTAATGTGTAATTAATAAATAATTGGCCATAAAGATCTCAAAGATGAACAGAAATATATGTCATCGATCTACTGACTGCCTCCCCGACTTGTAGGCTACATGAAAATCATCAGGTGCCATGCAAAAAATCCTCCACAACGGCAACAAACTAGCTTTGTGGGAGAGTTTTACTATTTTATACTATTATTTAATATTTTATACTATTATTTTTTTAATATTATTTACAGAATATATGAGATGACTAGTTATACAAACGCTCAATCTTAAGGTTGTTGTACATGGGATGTCGTAGGATGTTGTGTTTAGAGAGGTTGTATCATAGTTCTGTTCGAATGAGGAAGTCTTATGATTGAGAGTGATGTGTGTCATAATTTCGTTGAGCAATAATATCATAATTCACTAATATCAACTCTCAACTTTTTATTTTAACTAACATTTTTTTAAGTCAAATAATGGACCTACCGGAAGTGAATGATATTAACCTAAACTAATTCAAAGTAATTAGTTTAAAGATAGTTATTCTATCTCTATGTTGATGTATAGAACACACTATTTACGTAATTTAAATAGTAAGATTTGATTTGTAAGATTTAAATTTTAAGATTTTTTTTTTAAAATTAAATTATGTGATATAAGTACTTTATTATATGTGTATTGTGTAAGCGCCTTCGCCGTACTCATTTTGAAAAAGAGTGAAGTCTATATTAAAAAATTAAAATTTTCATGTGAATTATATATTTACTTAATTTATTTTTAAAAAATAAAAACATTTACACACTGTATAATTATAAATATCATTTCTGTTCTTACATCCACGATTCCTAGGCAGAACTCCCTCCCTCCGAAGAGAGAATCTAATGGGTAAAAACAGTTTTATAGGATTATCAAATTACAATAATTTTTTATTAAATTATTGTATTTACGAAAAACCACTCATATAAATTAGCCAACATTTTTATTTGGAATATCAGTGTAAAAAAATTTTTTATTTTAAATATTTTAAAATGTTTTTTTAAAAATAAAAAAAATTATAATATTATTAAAAAATAATTACTTAATCATTAAGTTAAAAAAAATAATAAAAAAGAAAAGCAGCTTAAAGAGAGAAGAAAAAAAAGTTTCTATATTACGTTCCATGGAAGGAAGTATCATCTCTCTCTGACCGGCGTCTCATAGGTCCAGTGACCGAGCTGATTGAGAGAGACAGAGAGAGATGGAGCTATCGACAAGGCAGAGACGTCCGCTACAGCCCGATCCTTCTTCGTCATCGCCTTCGCAATCAGAATCGTATGGGAAGCACGATAAGCCGGGGAGATCGGGCGGTGGAAAAGTAGAGGGGGGAGACGAGGGATTAGGGTGGATGTTGCCTTTGTTCGTACTAGGAACCCTACGCTACATGAGCGCCACATCAAACATCGTTCACGACTGCGATGAAGTCTTCAATTACTGGGAGCCACTCCATTTCCTTCTCTACAAATCTGGCTTTCAGACCTGGGAGTACAGGTATATATATCACTCATATGCGGGCATGCTTATTTCTTTTTGTTTTAGAAAAGTGGCATTATACTTGGTTACACATTTGTACTTAACTGCACTTGTAGACGCTAATAGAACCGATATCAGATAGATGAAGCGACATTGTCTGATATTTAATTTATCTCAAACTTAAAAAAAAAAAAAAAAAAAATTTTTTATCTCAAACTTACTTATCAAGAAAAAAAAGTGAATTTATCTCAAACTATTTAGTAGGAGACGCGACTAATTTAGGCACGGATTTTACCATTTACTGCGTATAGTTTGCATTTATTATGTGTCCAATGCCTTAGATTACAAAAATTATTTTCAAAGTGCCATGACTATCTGATGCCCCATGGAGACTTTTTTGAAGGGCAAAACATGGGCTACGATTGGTATAGCCCTAAATTAGTGATGAGATAACTATCATATAAAATCTAGTGCTCATAATATGTAATCTCATTTAAGCTTTTGAAAAGCCCGGGGATCATGTCTTTATGATTGTTATTTAGGTGTATATTTAGGTGTAGATAATGAATGCATTGAATGGGGAGGAGCCCTTGAATAGCACAAGAGGTTATTTTATGGGATCCTCACAACATATTACAAAGGAAACAGTGCCCCAAAATGGGAATTGCGTTACAGAATGAGACGCTGCCTATATCTATTGTGCTGAAAGACAGTTAACGAAAATGAGTTTGTTGGGGTTCTGTTTAAATCGCACAACCAAACATATGAATAAGAATAATCTTTCTATTACAAAAGTTCATGGTGATACTGACTGCAATTCACTGCAGAATTGTCTTTCAGCTTGACATTTTTTGCTATTATTAAATAGTTACCACAGGGGGCTTCTCATGTTGTTTTGTGGTTGCAAAGGTGGGGTGGAGTTCAAATTGATCTTAGAAATCAATTCCTCGAATCAGAAGAAAAAGATTTATTATTTCTCAAGCTTTCTTGAATTGCTTTGAAAGATTTAATGGTTTAGTACGATTTTCCACTGAGATATTGATTGTTCTTGTAACTTCTATGCCTCCTACAGTTCCCAGTTTGCACTGCGTTCATACTTATACATTGTTTTCCATGAATTAGTCGGTCGACCTGCTTCCTGGTTGTTTGGTGAGGAAAAGGTAAGATTTCTCTGTACGTTAGGATTGTTGTTTTTCTGATGGCTTAGTAATAAGTCATACTACTATAACTCCACCTTTTTTAATAGAAAATATCAAAGGATTATGCTTAAACTAATAACTCCGCCATTGCAGGTGAGAGTCTTCTATGCTGTAAGACTCTTTCTAGGTCTCCTCTCTGTTATAACAGAAACTGTTCTGGTGGTAGCCCTTTCCAGGAAGTATGGAAAGCGTCTTGCTTGTTACACACTCCCAATGCTATGCTTAACCAGCGGTTGTTTCTTCGCTAGTACAAGTGGGTGGGCCTTTTCTAGTCATCTCTTTTGTTGCCAAAATACCATTTGGTTTCTTTAGTTGTTTTTTGTAGCAATGCACTTAATTTTTTCTATTCGTCTAAATAGTAATAATCTAGAGTTTACGTTGTTCCCATATGCTTGGATTTTTCTAACATCCCCTGTCTTGACATTGTTTGCTAGGTTTCTTGCCAAGTTCATTCTCTATGTATGCCATCTCTCTTTCATCAGGATTGTTTCTTCTTGAGAAGCCTGCAATGGCAGTTGCAGTTGCAGCTGTTGGTGTAATCCTTGGCTGGCCATTCTCAATCTTGGCTTTTCTGCCAGTCACGTTCTACTCTTTATATAGAAGATTTAAGCAAGCATTTTTAACTGGGGCTGTCACCTCTCTTTCTCTTCTTGTAAGTTAATCATTAAGTTTGATCATGACATATTACCTTGTTGGATCTTTCAATCCCAGTTCCTAGCATCAGCACTAGGTAGAGTTATAATATTCTTATAATTAATCATTTTTTTGTGCCCATTACAATGTGAAAATTTTCTAATTCTTCCAGGCAGTCTCACTCCTTGTTGACTACTACTACTACAGAAGATGGACATCATCTGTGCTGAATCTGCTGGTATATAACATTGTAGGAGGTGGTGAAAGCCACTTGTATGGGACTGAAGGACCATTATACTATCTTAGGAATGGATTTAACAATTTCAACTTCTGTTTCATTCTTGCTTTACTTTTCCTGGGATTTTTTCCAATAGCAAGGAAGAAGTACGCCCCAGACCTGCTGGTTGTGGTCTCTCCCGTATATATTTGGCTGGTATTTATGTCTTTGCAGCCACACAAAGAAGAAAGGTTTGCCTAATTTTGCTGTCCTCTTCAATGTCCTTGCACACTTCTTGTCTTTGTTTTTTCCCTGTTTGTGTTACCACACATGAAAACACAAGTCAGTGTGGTTCTGGAGGTGGTGTCAGTGGTTGTTTTGAAATCACTCAATATATCATATTCATTAGCATTACAAAAGATTTGGGATGAAAAAAGGTCCTCTTAAGGGTTTTGCGTTCTTATTGATTTCAATGTGGCTAGTTTCATGATTTTCTTGTATCCATTACTTTTTTTGATAAATAAACAAATTTTATTGATCAATGGCAAAGCCAAAATTACATCTCTAACGCCCTAACTAGGTAGGTACATTAGATACAAGAAAATCATGCATGGCCATGCCATTAAAATCCACCGCAATCGTCCAATTACAAAGTGTTCTATAAAATAACATTTTAAGCTCCTCCACTGATCTTTCCTGGTCCTCGAATGTCCTTGCATTTCGCTCCTGCCATACGCACCACATAATGCATAGTGGGATCATCTTCCATGTAGCTTTAATAGGTTTGCTGCCCCTTATATTTGACCAACTGGCCAGTGCCGCCACGACGGTATTAAGCATCACCCAAGCTATATCCAGACGCGAGAAAACCTCGTTCCAAAGAACCCTTACCATATCACAGTGTAGAAGGAGATGATCCACTGACTCCCCCCCTCTTCTGCACATGCAGCACCAATCTGCGATAATGATCCTTCTTTTCCTCAAATTATCTGTGGTAAGTATCTTTCCCAGTGAGGCAGTCCAAACAAAGAAAGAGACTTTAGGAGGAGCCTTGCTTCTCCATATTTTTCTCCATGGGCATATGGGGGTGGGCCCATGGTTGAGAGCCTTATAGAAAGATCGCACTGAAAAGTTACCTTTGTCTGTTAGAGACCACCATAACATATCCTCCTGCTGGCTATTTGGTCTTATGGAGTATATGAGGTTATAGAATTCTGCAAAGATACTTAGTTCCCAGTCTTGTGCAGGCCTACTGAAATTAATGTTCCAAAGGGTTTGACCCCCCGCCATTTCCATAACGTCCGCCACTGCAGCTTCCTTATCTCTAGCCAACTGGAACAGAGACGGGTACAATTCTTTCAAAGCCCTGCTGGCACACCACACATCTCTCCAAAACTTAATCCTTAATCCCATGCCCACTCGAAGCTTTACATGACGGTTAAAAACCTCCCATCCTCTTCTTATATGTTTCCATAACCCCACTCCATAGGCTCCCCTTACTTCTCTAGTACACCACTCCCCCCATAATCCACCGTACTTCTTCACAACCACCAATTTCCAAAGAGAGTCATGTTCCTTGGCAAATCTCCACAGCCATTTGCCTAATAGCGCACGGTTGAAGATCTTTAGATTTCTAACCCCTAAGCCTCCCCCTGAAATAGGGCGACACACCTGCTCCCACTTAACCAAATGGAACTTGAACTCCTCTCCCAAGCCACCCTATAAGAAATCACGTTGGATCTTCTTGATACGAACTGCCACACTTGCTGGAATTGGGAAAAGGGATAAGAAATAAGTAGGTAAATTAGAGAGCGTACTCTTTATCAGTGTTATCCTACCTCCTTTTGACAAATACATCCTTTTCCACCCAGCCAATCTCCGCTCTGTTTTTTCAATTACTGAATCCCAAACCGCGAGCGCCCTCGAGGCACTCCCTAAAGGAAGTCCCAAGTAAGTCATAGGGAATGAAGATATTTTACAGCCCATCGTTCTCGCAAGGTAGCGAATATTGGATACATCCCCAATTGGCACCAACTCTGATTTTTCCAAATTTACCTTTAACCCGGAGACCGCCTCGAAACAGAAGAGTAGTGCCTTTAGCACTCGCATCTGGCTTTGCTTGGCTTCACACATTATAAGTGTATCATCTGCAAACAGGAGATGAGAAATGATAATATAGCCCCTATCCAAGTTACCAATTGGGAACCCTTCTAGGAGACCATTTTCAACCAAAACCATTATCATCCTACTTAAGGCCTCCATGACTATTACGAATAGTAGGGGTGATAACGGATCCCCTTGTCGCAATCCACGGGAACTTTGGAAAAAACCGAAAGAGACTCCATTTATCAACACAGAATACTTTACCGTAGATATACACCAGTGTATCCACGCCCTCCACTTTTCCCCAAAACCACATCTCCTTAACATATGTATAAGGAAATTCCAGTTAACATGATCATAAGCCTTTTCCATGTCTAGTTTACACATGATTCCGGACTTTCCATCCTTCAGCCTACTATCAAGGCATTCATTGGCAATTAACACTGCATCAATATCTGTCTACTTGTATCCATTACTAATTCATAGCTTGTAGCTAGGTGTTCTCTTTGTATACCTCCCATGTACTTAGGCTACACCTACTTTCTTTTACCAATAGAACTTTTATTTTACCTGTCAAAAAAAATATTTACAAATTAAAATTGAGTGATGACCCATTTTTGATATACAAATCCATGCCAATAGAATTTTTTTATGAATGAAATGTATATGCTGATTTTCTGTGAACTATTTGAAGCATCACCTCCTACTAATGACACTTGAAAATAAATATTATATGGACTCTTTTTCATTTATCAGAATAATTTGTGCCTTTGGGATAAATGTAACCTCCACCACGCCTCCCCCCGCCCCAACCCCCCAACACAAACAACCCAACACGTGGTGGGTGAGGTTGTGGCTTGGAGGCATCTTGGGTAAGCCTAATGGCATAGATGCATAAATCCATTGTGTGACATATTATAGTGACCAGAAAGACTGGTTTCCATTATCTTTTGCTTCAGTAATGTTATAGGTATCTATAAAGATTTAAATCTGTGTATTCTGGCTTTCATATATGATTTTATTTTGAAATTTCAAACCTCTTTCTCTGGTATCTAGAGTCCTGTAGTTAACATATAATCCAATTCCATTTAGCCTCCAGTGTAATATAAATTGATGGCAATTGTTTCCTAACTATATTTGCAGGTTCCTTTATCCAATATATCCACTAGTTTGTGTTGCTGCTTCGGCTGTCATTGAGAGCTTTCCTGATCTTTTCCGAGATAAATATAATCCAAATGATAAACCCCTGATGTTTACAGTATGTGTATACTATATTGCTATGCAATTCTCAATCTATATTAATGAGCTTTCACTCACAGTTAAGTGTTTTGTTGTGTGCATATGCAGATGGCAAAACTTCTTAGACCTGTGGTTCTTGGCCTCATATTGTGTACCTCCCATGCCCGAACGTTTTCACTGATTAATGGTTATTCTGCTCCGTTGGAGATTTACAAGCTTTTAGATCACCATGATGATGCAGGAACAGGTGAGAGCCAGTATATAGCCTTTAGATATATGAAGCAGTGCTTTCTTTGTCATGAGATGAAAAGACCATGGTGACACAGTTTCAATCTTCCTTCTGAAATTCTCTAACTTTTAGAATCTCTTAATACTCTTTATTCCCTGAATTATTGGCTAGGTTTTTGCAATTTACTGGCAACCAAAGTTTTGATAGTAAGGCCATGAAAATAGGAAAAGAAAGTCAATTTCAGTACCTCTTGAATTCTAAAGACCTTATTATTTAGACATACAATCACTTTTGCGTATTCTTTGCGTACTCCACTGATGTGATTGGTCAAAACAATTATTTTATATTACAAAAAAGTGACACAACCAATCACATTAGTAGAGCGTGTAAGTACGCAAAAGTGACTGCATATAGAATTTTTGTATTATTTAGTACTGGTAAGGAGATGCATCCATTCGAGTCTTTTAAATTTTGGGTCCCATACACTGCAGGTTCTGTAGTATGTGTTGGAAGCGAATGGCATCGTTTTCCATCATCATTTTTTATTCCTGATTATGTTGGAGAAGTCCGTTGGATTGATGATGGATTCCGAGGTCTTCTTCCATTCCCTTTCAATGCTACCCTTGGAGGGACCGCAGCTGCACCGCCATATTTTAACGATAAGAACAAGGCATCAGATGAGCAATATGTAACTAACTCCTGTCCTTGGTTGATATAAAGCCTAAACGTGTTCTATTTTCCTTTCCTTTATTTCATCGTTGACACATCATTGCCATTGCAGCTCCAGGATCTTGAGGCTTGTACTTTCCTTGTTGAGCTGCAGCTTAATCGACCCTATGCTACGCGTGGAAGTGACTTGTCAGTGTGGGAGGTAAAAATTAGCTTTTTAATTGTTTTCACCTTTCCTCATGTGATTGTGCTAAAATTGTTTGTACATTCTTCAGGCAGTCGCTGCACTGCCTTACCTGGACAGGGAACTCTCACCTCCCTTGTATCGGTCATTTTTCATTCCGTACCTGTGGCAGGAGAAGAATGTGTTTGGTATGTACAAGCTACTTAGAAGAATACAAAAATGATTTGGGAGCTAGTTTTGAACAGTTTGTTGGTAACTGGACGTGATTCCCTCGCTAGTTTGGAATTAGATTGTAACTGATGTGGAAGTTAGATTGAACCTTTTCTCACTTGTAGGCTTTACCTCTGATTCTGTATTGAAAACTGAGTTGAGTTGCACATTGATCCAGGCTTTTTGTGTTCTATAGATTTTGTACTTGTACTCCTCTTCTTGCATGTCGTTCTTTTCAATTTGTTGTTTAGCACCTGTCTAACCTTCACCTTTAAATTAAGTACCATTAAATTCACTTTTTTGTTCAGCAAAGAACAAGGGTTCCCTTTTTAAATCCACTTTTAATGCGTTTTAGTTTGTAGTAGCATGAATTATCGGCGTACCCAAAAACAACAATATAGAATCCACTTTCATATAAAAACTAGAGGATTAAGCTAATGGAAAAATCTAGTTGCAAGTATAATTATGTACTAATCTGAGTACCAATTTAATGTGATTAGTAAAAAAGTAAATTTTATTGAAAATAGTGTTAATTTAAGTTTTAAGTATAAATGAATCAATATTAGTACGAAATAGTATGCAACTTTAGTTGTATGTAGTAAAACTCTAAGCTAATATCGGTTTGAAATAAGAGCAATGTTGTGCATTGTCATCTTTAGTCACAAAAGTTGATTTATCATATTTAAATGTGTCACATGGATGATAAAGAGGCACACCTCTCTTTCTTTGCAAGTTCCTTGTCCTGTCTAGGAAATGAATGTTGAGTCATCAACGTGGAAAGTTGGAAACACGCCATGTGACCGTCTTTTGGTGAGTGAAATGAGAATTTTATAAATAGTAATAGGATGATTTATGAATAATAGTGAGATATTTTGAGTTAAGTATTTATTGGGTTTTGAAAAATGTGAAAAAAAAAGTTGAATAAAAAATATTATAAAATTAAAATATTGTTATAATATAATATTTAATATTATTTTTGTTTTGACATTTAAAAAAGTTGAATTGTTTATATTTTTTATTTGAAAATTTATAAAAATTGTAATGATTAATTTGAAAAAATTGTAATGATTAATTTGAAAGTGTTTGTATTTAAATGTTGTTGTACCATATTTCACTTATGATATTGAAATATGAGAATTAAATCGATAAAGTTTAGGAGCACTTTAACTTCAGGGCATCCTCCAATGTCAAGCGAAGACCAAGACAAATGTAAGTCTGCGAGGATTTTTGCCATAAAACTCGCTTGAGGCTTGAGGTCCTGCCTCATTTTTTCTCACAGCAGGAGGTACCAAAAACACTTTCTACCAAAACCAAAACAGGAGCTAATTTCAAGCCTTAGAAAATGTTGTCACGCAAAAAATTGTCCGATCCCAAAGCACTTTTGACTGCAGCAGCCTCTTTCGCTGCCACGGCCATGCTTATTCGAAGTGTTGCCAATGATTTCGTTCCTATGGAACTTCGAAGCTATTTCTTCTCCAGGATCAGTAAACTTTGCTGTAAATTCTCTTCGACACTGATCGTTGTCATAGATGAGTTTCAAGGGCATTCCACAAACAAGGTCTTTGAGGCTGTTGATACCTATCTGGGCACTAAAGTGACCCCTTATGTTCGAAGAATTAAGGTGAGCAAAGGCGATGAGGACACGAAGCTAACAGTCACTGCTGATAGAGATGAAGAGATAGTTGATGTTTATGAAGATTTGCAAGTAAGCTGGATTTTGGTTTGTACAGAGATTGAATCATCTGGTACTAGAAGTGGTGGTGATAATAATTCCTTCTCAAGACTAGAAAGGAAAGCCTTCGAGCTAAAATTCCATCAGCAACATAGAGAAAAGGTGTTAAATTCATACTTACCTTACATTTTGGAGAGAGCAAAGGCCATTAAAGAAGAAATCAAGGCTATAAAGCTTCACACAGTTGTTTACGGGGCCTGGGACTCGAATGCCATTAATCTTGATCACCCAATGTCCTTCAAAACCCTTGCCATGGATCCCGACCTTAAGATGGAATTGATGGATGACTTGAACAACTTTGTGGAGGGGAAGGAATTCCATAGAAGAACTGGAAAAGCTTGGAAACGAGGGTACTTATTGTATGGTCCTCCTGGCACTGGGAAATCAAGCTTGATAGCAGCCATGGCTAATCACCTCGGTTATGACATCTACGACTTGGATCTAACATCTGTACGGTCTAACTGTGGTTTAAGATCATTGTTGCTTAGCATGTCGAACCGATCTATACTTGTGATCGAGGATATTGATTGCACAATCAATCTGCAGAACCGAGAATCCTCGAGGGAATCAGGGGATAATAGCAAAAATCAGGTCAGTATGCTGTTATGTTATGTTATCATACACTAGCATTTCAAACACAACTCTCCTCTCCAAATTTTCTTGACAATGAAGCACAGAGCATCGCATGATGGGATAGATCATGAAAAGTGTACCCTGCTTTAAAGTTTGCAAAATTACTTGCTGTGTCTGCTTGGATTCTGTATCATTCAGAACGACTACAGAAAGCTACATCCATTTGGTTTCTAATTTTCCGATAATCATTTCAAAAGGTTGGCTTGCAAACTTCAGTAACCAAGTTTGAATTCTTTTACTGTACAAAAAGTGACTTCCATTAAACAGAACGATCTCTACATTGGGGAAATACATAGTTTCTGTAGCTCACCATGTTCATCTGCTAAAAAAAAAAAATATGGGATGCTTCATTATTCATATTCTATTGCATAGACAAATGACATTTGAAGTGCAAGCTGATGTCAATGTGTGCTTTAACAACTCATTGCTTTTCTTGGTTACCACTCCTCCACTAGTGACAATGTAATAAGAACCAAATTTCCACTCCCCGGGTCCACCACTTGGCATTCTTTCCTGTCCAAGCTTGACCCTTTGGTCATGTCTGGAATTAAATGTATTTCAGAAGTTTTTTAATTGAACCGATCAATTGAAGTGATCAACGTGTACTCACTGCTTTTTCTTTCCCACCCAAGCGGTTAGTTTGAAGAGAATATCTATATTAAATGTTTGTTTTTTATTATGGGAGGACCACTATTACATTAACCCGACACTGCTTATGATGTCTAATATATTTATCCTTGATTATTTCAAAACAGGTGACACTTTCAGGGCTGCTCAACTTCATAGACGGTCTTTGGTCATGCTGTGGTGAAGAACGTATCATTGTTTTCACGACCAATCACAAAGATAGGCTAGACCCTGCTTTGTTGAGGCCAGGTCGGATGGACATGCACATTCACATGTCATATTGCAACTTTTCCGGATTCAAGCAATTGACATTCAACTATCACGGAATTTCCGAACATGAACTCTTTGAAGAAATTGAAGGGCTTATAGGGGAGGTTAAAGTCACACCTGCAGAAGTTGCAGGTGAGCTCATGAAGAGCAGAGATGCTGAAATTTCTCTCCAAGGCCTCATCAAGTTTCTTCAGAACAAGAAAACTCAGCCTCATGATAAGGTTGAAACTGATAAGGATGTCAAAGGAGACCATGAAGAGGGGAAAGAGAAGAAAGATGGTGAAGAGGAAAAAATAAAACAACCTGAGGGTGATAAGGCTGAAACTAATAAGGATGCCAAAGGAGACCATCCAGAAGGAACAGAGAAGCAAGATGGTGAAGAGGAAAAAGTAAACTAGCCGGTCATGGATGATGATCAACAAATATGAGAAATAAGTTGGAAAGACTTAAAACGGCTTGTGAAAGTGCTCCCCTTCCTTTTCTCTTCCCCCTCCCACATGTTGAATCCTCATAATTTTTCGGGAAAAAAGAGGGACGTTTTCTTGGTTAAGATACATGGAAATGGGTGAGGGCTGAGTGCATGTTCAAATGGTGAGGAGACAGAGGGAGAGTAACTCTTTATGTAATTGTTGTGAGGAAGAGTAAATTCTTCATATAATGAAATTTGATCTTCCTTGAATATTCATTTGAATCGAGAACTACTTTGCAATTATGTTTAATGTGCGAATATAATATAAATAATCAAATTTATATCTTTTTATATAAATTTAAATTTTTGAAATAAGTTATGATTACACGTCATATTACACATGCAAGGAAGCTAAATCGAATCCGAAAACTGGATTAATTAATATTAATTCAGTTAGTCGATGCATGTTCAAGACATCACCTACTCTGCCTTTTTTGTTTTTTGTTTTTTCATATTCTGTCTTGGTTTTCTAATTTCGTTGTCATCGAAGATTCCATTTACTTTCGGTATAAGCAAACCATACCCCACGATGATACACACAGGAACAGGCCAAGAGCTCATGCCCTGCCCCACAAAGAAATGAAAGGTCTAAAAAAATTATATATTAATATCATAAAAAGCATGCGTGCATGATAAAGGTGCCAACTTATGAGAATGAATATGCCATTTTTTTTTCTAGATGCCCATAAGTATCACTTTGATTATTTAATTTTAACCTATTTTGTGCACAAAAAGAAAAAACAAAATGTTGTATGAAAATGCTCTTTAAGGACATGTTTATATGCTTAAAATATCTTAAAATTTTGTTAATAGTAGTGAAATAGTTTGAGCGAAGATATTTTATTGAATTTTAAAAAATGATTGAGAAAAAGTTAGTTAAATAAAAATGTTTTTAAAATTAGTATAGTATTGAAATTTGTGAAAGTGAATAAATAAAGTTAAAAAGTTGTTTGAATATAATTTCTTAATATTATTTTTATTTTAAAATTTGTAAAAGTTATATTAATTTCTATGTTTAAATAATGATTAAATAAATAATTTTAAATCTAAAATAAAAAATATTTTATAATTGAGTGATGTTAAAAAATGAAGCTACCTACAAATTTGAGAATTTTTGTTGTTACCCAACATACCCAAATCAACTTCTTTTTTATATTTTTTTTATAGGCATACCCAAATCAACTTAATGAAAAGAAAACTTTGCAAAACCAGAAGTGGGCCATGCACCAGAAAGCCAATTTTGAACGTTGAATTGTTCTTCTTTATTTCTACTTAGGGTCTCTCATCTCTTTCTTCGTAACTTGCTTATTAAGGTTCTTCCCTAACATCATTTACATTTTGTTTCTTATAATATTTCCTAAATTTTAACTAGAAATTATATTTTTTTATAATTTTCTCTTAAATTTTATTCATGTTTAGAAAATCTCCTATATCTAATTTCTTATCATTTTTCTATTCTATTAAAATAATATTTTTCTATTATATATTTAACTATTTTTTATAAAATATATATAAAAACTGATTTAAGAGATAAATAGTGACCTTTGAAGTCACTGTTAACGTTTAAACTTATACCTTAAAATAGAAAATCGGATGTAATGCTTATTTTATAAAAAAAAGTTAAAATTAATTCCTTAAAATTGAGGAATATAAACAATCGAATTGAAATGCTGACGACTTAAATATGTCGGCTCATGGACATAGAAACACATCGTTGAAGTCATAAATTTGTGTGAATAGGTCGGTCACATGACCGTGTTCTGCGGTGTCGAACACCAAACTCCGCAGTCCAAAAAGTCCATTCTAAAACTTGTAGGCCAAGCATTCATGGAATCTCATACTTGCAACCACTGCCTTGTCGGAACCTATTTTCGCATATCATATTAAAATGTTCCAGAATATAATCGTGAAGTAAAATTCTATATATTATATTATTATTTTATTTGAATCACATTAAATAAAATGTGACATATTTATCACGGTTGAATGATCATTTATTACATGATTTTTTATCATCAAATGGTGATAAATGTATCATATCTTATATAGTAAAATGTAAATGAAATGGTGGTGTGTTATATAGTATTACTCTATCGATAAAGTCAATTCAGCACTTCTAAAATCTGCGAATCCTTGCGAGTATCAGTGTCTATCAATTACTTGTTTGAGGTTAGATAGTTTGATAATTTTAAATATTCTGTAAATAGTAATGAAAAAGTAATAATAAAATATTAAATCGTAACTAATAATAATAAAAAAATATATAAAAAGTAATAATAAAATAAAAAATAAATATTTTCAAAAAATTATAATACCCTCAAAGCACAGATACAGAGGGTCAAAGGAGGTTGGCCTGCCTCCTGGCTCCTCCTATATATATTTGATCTCTCACAAAAACAAGAACCAAAGCAAAAGGGTGATTTCATCCAACTCCTCTATCTTTGTTGTTTATCTTAAAAACCTGTGTTATCAAGCCTTAGAAAATGTTGTCACGAAAAAGATTGTCCGATCCGAAAGCAGTTTTGACTGCAGCTGCCTCTTTTGCTGCCACGGCCATGCTTATTCGAAGCGTTGCCAATGATTTCATTCCTCATGAACTACGAAGTTTTTTCTCCTCTAGGATCGATAAACTTGCTCGTAAATTCTCTTCAAAGATGACCATTGGCATAGATGAATTTCAGGGGCATTCAAGAAACATGGTATTTGAGGCTGTTGATGTCTATTTGGGCACTAAAGTGACCCCATCTGTTCGAAGAATTAAAGTGAGCAAAGGGGAGGAGGACACGAAACTAGCAGTCGCTGTGGATAGAGATGAAGAGATTCTTGATGTTTATGAAGATGTGCAAGTAAGCTGGATATTGGTTTGTACAGAGATTGAACCATCTGGTGGTGGAAGTGCTTTTCATTATTCTGCGCTTTCACGATTGGAAAGGAAATCCTACGAGCTAACCTTCCATCAGAAACATACAGAGAAGGTGTTGAATTCATATTTGCCATACATTTTGGAGAGAGCAAAGGCCATTAACGAAGAAAGCAAGGTCATAAAGCTTCACACAGTTGTTTATGGGGAATGGGACTCGAACACCGTTAATCTTGATCACCCAATGACCTTCAAGACCCTTGCCATGGATTCTGACCTTAAGATGGCATTGATGAATGACTTGAACAGCTTTGTGGACGGGAAGGAATTCCATAGAAGAACTGGGAAAGCTTGGAAACGAGGGTACTTGTTGTATGGTCCTCCTGGCACTGGGAAATCAAGCTTGGTAGCAGCCATAGCTAATCACCTCAGTTATGATATCTACGACTTGGATCTAACCTCTGTTAACACCAACTGCGATTTAAGGTCATTGTTGCTTGGCATGTCGAACCGATGCCTACTCGTGGTTGAGGACATTGATTGCTCTATCAAGCTGAAGAACCGAGAAACACAGAGTGAATCAGAGAGTAGTGACAAAAATCAGGTCAGTGTGATATTATGTTATTGTGCACAAACATTTCAGACCCCAAGTCCCCTCTCCAATTTTTCTTGAAGATGTAACAAAACTTAACTGTTTTTTTTTTCTTCTCTATTTTTAAGTGTTAGAATATATTGTTTATATGAGGGTATATGGGTAATTTGTATTTAGGGTATATATATGCTTGTATGTGCACTGTGAATGATAGATGAAGAAGATGAAGTAGTCTCTTTCTCTCTCTTGTTTATTGTCTTCATTAAGTATAATGGGATAGATTATCATGAAAAGTGGATACCGGTTAGAAGTTTTCGGTGTACTAGTTTCGTGTATGTTTGTGATGTGAATGCATTTATAGAGCCTAGGAAAAAACCAGTTGGATGTAGAATTGGTGTAATGATCCTTATTGCATCAACCAAGTATTACTAACTATTCTAATCTTTATTACTATCATGTAAACAGGTGACACTTTCAGGCTTCCTCAACTTCATAGATGGTCTTTGGTCATGCTGTAGTGATGGACGAATCATTGTTTTCACGACCAATCACAAAGATAGGCTAGACCCTGCTTTGTTGAGGCCAGGTCGCATGGACATGCATGTTCACATGTCATATTGCAACGTTTCTGGATTCAAGCAATTGGCCTTCAACTATCACAGAATTTCCGAACATCAACTCTTTGGGGAAATTGAAGGGCTTATAGGGGAAGTTGAAGTCACACCTGCAGAAGTTGCAGGTGAGCTACTGAAGAGCAAAGATGCTAAAATTTCCCTCCAAGGCCTTGTCAAGTTCCTTCAGGACAAGAAAGTTCAGCCTCATGATAAGGCTGAAACTAATAAGGATGTCAAAGGAGACCATCTAGAAGGGACAGACAAGCAAGATGGTGAAGGTGAAAAGGTAAAACAAGCTAAGGATGATAAGGCTGAAACTAGTAAGGATGTCAAAGGAGACCATCCAGAAGGGACAGACAAGCAAGATGGTGAAGGTGAAAAGGTAAAACAAGCTAAGGATGATAAGGCTGAAACTAACAAGGATGTCAAAGGAGACCATCAGGAAGGGACAGAGAAACAAGATGGTGAAGAGGAAAAAGTAAAGTAGCTAAGGATGATGACGAACAAATATGAGAAAAAATTAGAAGACTTAAAACGGCCTGCGAAAGTGCTCCCTCAACCTTTTTTCTTCCCCCACTCGCGAGTGAAGATCGATATGGTAGAGAGACGGAGAGAATTACTCGTTATATAGCAGTTGTAAGGGACATTACTCTTTAAATGGTGAAAAATGATGTTCATTTGATCGACAACATCATTGTAATTTTGTAATGCTTTCCTTTATCAATGAATACGGGCACTGTAATGCATAAGATTTATTACATTTTTTTTTTATGCATACAAAACATCAATATCAGTGTGATGAGTATTTACTTAGTTTACAAGATACAAGCATAAAGATCTCGTTTTTGTTTCATAACGTCGTATTCTAAACAACCCTTTTAGGAATACAAAACGTTTCGTTTCTAAAATCCATGGGAATTCGACCCAATACCTTACTGCTTAATAACTAGCCAAGATTTCTATTGGTTTATTCAAAATTGGACAATAGTTTGCTGATTGCTCGTTGCCTATCTTAATTCTTTCTCAATGTATTCATTTAAAAAATCACAATTCCCCAAGGTCTCCGATTTTTGGAAATCAAACCAGAGAGTGCGACTCGGCCACCCAACTGTGTCCCTTTCTCTTTGTGCCTCCGTCTTTTCCCCAGACACAGACGAAGTATACAGTCTCATCCCACGCTGCTCCAATCCATGTTTGGGACCAAGTGGGACGGGGCTTTCCTTCTGTAAACCCTTCTATGATCGAAGGGGAATCGTATCCCAGATCTGTCCTGGCATTTCAATCTCTGCCAACAAAACCCACATGCCTTTTGCTCATCTAAAGTCGCCTCGAGCAACCCACCAAAGTTGCAGTTGTCATTGAAAAGCTCTGGTCCCACAAAAAACCTCTCGACGCCATAGCCCTTTGTCCACTGCTACTTCTCTTGCTGTTTCGGGAAAGAAATATCTCCGAGGCCTTGCCAATGACTTGATCCCAGTGGAACTTTGAAGCATAATCTCTTCTGGTTTGCGTAGCCTTGCTGGTCAACGCGCTTCAGAACTCAGCCTTGTCATTGTGATAGAAGAGTTTCATGGGCGCGCTCGAAACCAAGTGTTTTATGCTGCCAATACGTACTTTGGCACTAAGACAGAATATGATGAAAGTGTATTGAATTGGCTTAAACAGATTGTACATGGCAGTGGAAGATATACATGAAAATGAATTAAATATAATCCCATGAATCATGGGATATGAGACCGTTGTACAACAGCAAAGGAAATGAAGTAATGAGCTGCTTGATCTACGGTGGTTGACTTTCTTTATTGCAGATTGCTTGGCCATGTTTTCTTTGGAGTGATTCTCCGCTTGAGCAGTGGGTACGCTAACAGGCACCAAGATGGCAAGATGTCCCCCTCAGTTGAAAAACTCAAAGTGGGCAAAGCCAAACCGGACAAGAAACCGTCACCATTGATAACGATGAGGAAATTGTTGACGTTTATGAAGACTTGAAATTCAGGTGGACTTTGGTGTGCAAATAGGCACCAATGACTTTCAAGACCTATACTATGAACCTGGAACTGAAGCAAGCATTGATGAATGATGTGGACGATTTTTTTGACGAGGAAGGAGCTGGGAAGGCATGGAAGCGCGGCTACTTGTTGTATGGCCCTCCTTCCTGGTACTGGCAAATCAAGCTTGATTGCAGCCATGGCCAATCACCTCAACTATAACATATACGACTAGGATCAATGTTGCTTGGTATGTCCAACAGATCCATACTTGTCATTGAGGATATCGATTGCACGATTAAGCTGCAAAACGGAGCAGATGGAGATGATCCAACTTTGAGGTAAAGAAAATCCTATGATCTCAGTTACGAGTGAGGGCCCTGTGGGCCAAAATCCACACCTAACGAGAAAAGGGTGGCCAGCGTTAGAATAACGCAAACATTCCTCCCTTGGCTCTGAATTGGACCTGTTCTTTGCATATCAAGCGTGCCGACTTGTCAAAGAATGTTCGCAATTACTTGGCAAATTTCTTCCAACTTGGGGACGCGTATTCTCTTATTATTATTATTATTTTTAATTTTTATTTCAGTAATTATGATGTCTACTCATAGGCTACCATCTAAAGATTTAATTCACACTTTAAACTATCTATATTTTTATATTGTTAAGATGAATGAAAAATATTTATTTTAATTTACGCTTTAAGATTTAGAAGCCTCTTTTAAGTATTTATTATTATACATTTAAATTAACATTATTGTTTGAATGAATAATGTTACGTATAGTCATAGAGTATCAAGTATTGTGTAGGCGTTTTGGAGAAGAGTGAGATTCACTATTAAAAAAATTAATTTCTTTTAATATAATTTATGTATTTATGTATTTATTTTTAAATAATTATACTATATTTATATACTCACGACTATAATTATTTTTTTTCATATATATATATATTTTAATTTTTTAGCAATCTCAAAAACAAAAAGGAAATTAAAAAATAATAAAAATGCGCAAATAATTGAGTTAATCACTGTTGGACTAACTAATAAAATTATAAAACAAAAAGTAAAGGGAAAGGTAAAAGAAAAAATAATAAAGGATGTATATAGCATGATTGTGCACAACGCTATAAAGAGCTCCCCCCCGTCTCGTCGTATCGGGCATTCTCTCTGGTGTTATAGCTCTCTTTTAACTCCTCTCTCTCTCTCAACCTTTGGCATTTGCGTGTACTGTAATCGACCCTGAAATGGCTAACAGTAATCTACCGCGAAGAATCATCAAGGTTCGTTTCTCGATCTCCTCCTCGATCCCTCTCTCAATTTCCCTGATCCGTCCCCCTCATCTATTTGGTTCCCGAGAAAACTACTGAAAGTAGTCTTTCTTTTTCTGTTGTCTTTTCTTTTTGGTTGATAAGACGAACCACTCTTTTAGACCGAGCTGTTATCTATGATTTAACGACTCGGGTCTCTCTTTTTTTCTTGATCTTCTTCAGCAACCAAACGGAGCTTTAGGGTTTCTGTGTTTGTTTTTTGCATCTGATTCGTGATTCTTCTTGCTCACTTTCTTTTCTTGACCCAACAGGAAACTCAGCGTCTCCTAAGTGAACCTGGCAAGTCTTTTCTCTTCGTTTTTGTAAATTCATTCGATTTTGTTTATCAATCTCCCATTAAATTGCATCCGTTTTGTTAATTTTTGCTTTCGAGAAAATGAAAAAGGAAATTAATCTAAATTCCGTATTGATAAATGTATAACATTCGCAGATATATAGATGTATTAACAGTTTTGATATTGGCCTTTCTTTGTTTTCGATTATAATATGAGGGTGAGGATTATAAGGGGTTTATTGGCTATCTGATTTTTTATCTATGGTTTCAGCGCCGGGAATTAGTGCTTCGCCATCGGAGGACAACATGCGATATTTTAATGTAATGATCCTTGGCCCAACACAGTCTCCATATGAAGGTAACTAGCTGGAAAGTATGACAATTGGTCGCCATATTTATCTTAGCTGTTGGCATTTCTTGAAGATATTTAGTTCTTGAGATTGAATGCTGAAAGTATGTTAAAGAGCTCGTTGTTTTTAGGTCGTTTTAAGATCTTGGATATTTGCTTTTGCATGAGAATATTTTTGGACATTTATAGGAAAGGCTCAGGAGACCATTTTCTTTTTGAGGTGGCATTCCCCCTTTTGCTATGAGATGTGGTTTTATAAAACAATGCCGTGGGCCCTAATTTTTGTTATCTTCATGTTGGGAGTTCTACCTCTATATTGGGTGTAAAAGATTGTTGGTGGGAGGCATGGATTATGGGGGAGTGCTAAGTGTGTGCAAGGATATATAACATATAAATGTATATATATAGATGAGACATTTATGGAAAAGTACTCTTTGTTTTAGATGGAAGAGTATTAGACTTTCCTTCTTAAGTCATCTTAAAGTTCAGCCAGTCTTAGTCAATTATATGAATCAGGCATTTTTTTTTTTAAATAAAAGGATTACCATATCAACCAAAAGTGGTATCAATCTTTCAACATTTATTATGTCCTCTACTGTATTTTATGAGGGACTCTCTCTCCCCATTTGCACATAAATGCTCTTCCAGGTAGTTAGAATTGATGATGGTTGCTTTAGATTGATTGAGATTTCTGGTTGGCATTTGATAGAAATGAGTAAGTGTGGCTTAGAAATTATGGATTAAAGGATGACAGTTACGTTCTTTTTTAGTTTCGATCAATGACCATATTTCCTCTAATTAGGAATCATTAATGCTACCATCATCATTTCTTTTGATTGGTATGTTCCCATCATCAATTATATAAAATTTCTGTTATTGTAAAACTATTTAGCTCGAGAATGTTGCATCTTTCATTGAGCAGTGACTTATTCTCTGCTTAACATGAAATGAATATTATTCGTAGTAGCTTGGAACTTGGTTATAGTTTGACTTTGGCAGGGCAAGAAAAGCCAATTATTACATTTCTCATTGCTAGTTTCCATTAATGATCCATGTGAGAGTTTACTTTTGAGTTAAATAATCCCCCTCCACTCTCTCAATAATACAACTTACAATTTTATTTGATATGATGTGTTTTCATTTTTGAACTATATGTTTAGGAGGGGTTTTCAAGTTGGAATTGTTTCTGCCTGAAGAATATCCAATGGCTGCTCCCAAGGTACTTTGATTTGCGGTCATTTCCATTTGCACCGTGGCTTTCTACAATTTTGAGATGGTCCTATTTTCACTGAACATGTGGCTGTTTCCTTTGATTCAAATATAAAACACATTCATTCAGTGGTTGCAATTACAAAAAGCTAGAACCTTCTGTGGATTGTAACGAAATAACATTATCGAGTACATGAGTACAACTGTACAATAAGATCCTGCATGGTAGTATGCCTGTATAGTAGACTTGAAGAACAAAAATGAATTTTAGAAATCTGAAAGGAAGGAGGGCCATGAGGATTAGAGATTTAATTGTGCATGGGACTTTCTAGGTCTTTTGGGGTATAAATATATTCCCTAGAGGCAATTATTGGCTTGGGTTTATTTAAGTTCATGATGACTCTAAGGCTTTCCAAAAGGATAGCTTTTTAGATTCTGCATTCCAAACTCTGCTTAAAAAGACACGGTAAGAGAAGGGGTTGAGGATCACAGATTTAAAGGTCCGTATTTGTGGAAGAGCTTGGGTTTGACCTATCATTTGCTCAAATGCATGACTGGGGGGTGCCTATATGCCTGGCATCGCACTAAAAAATGCACATTTCTGAGTTCAATAATTTTGTAAAGAACCAAGTTATCTTTTAAGCATAATTTATATTCACTGACTTTTTTGTTATGTTTGATAAGAGACTTGAAGGTGTTCAATTTGACTAAATTGTCGAGTTGGGTTGTCTTGAACCTAAGTAATGATGCACCTACAATTCTTTTACAACTCATTTTATAATCAACCAATGCAATCATGCTGCTTCATTAAAAATGAATTTCAATTTTAGACTTATCAAAAAAATTAAAAATGAATTTCAATTTTATAAAACTATCCTCCATTCTATATAGAGTTGTAAAATAATTGTAAAAGAGTTGTAAGTTGATTATTTTCCTTTGAACTAACCCTAATCCAGCCCAATTATGTACATGCATAAGTGATCCACTGATTCTCCATGTTTGTTTGCACAAATAGCACAAATCCATCACAATGAGCCCCTTCTTCCTTAAGTTGCCTGTGGTTATAATATTCCCAAGAGCAGCAGTCCATATGAAAAAAGCTACTTTAGAAGGTACACGAGACCTCTAAATGCTTTTTCATGGGAAGGGTGCATTACCTTGTGATGTCAATATTTTGTAATATGCCTTGATTGTAAACTTCTTGCTGCCATTGGACCTTCACCGTATCCTATCCCCCTGCGCTGTTATACTTCTTGTGGAGTATATCAATCTGAAAAATTCTGAAACGGTATGCAATTCCCAATCATGAATATTCCTATTAAATAGGACATTCCACTGGTGAGAACCATGAGAAAATGCAAGCAGATCCACCATAGAAGCATCCATGTTAACTGCAATACTATAGAGAGCTGGGAAGGCCCTATCAAGAGCACGATCTCCACACCAAACATCATGTCAAAACCTAATTTTGACAACTTCTCCAACCACAACACGGATATGGTTTTCAAAACACTCCCAACCCCTCCTAATAAATTTCCACAAGCCCACGCCATTCCACCCCCCCCCCCCCCTCCAAAACAAAAAAAAGAGTACTTCCGTGTCTAAAATCAATAACTTCCCTCCACAGCAAATCCCCTGTCCTCAAGTTGCGCACTCCCAATCCACCATTCAAGATTGGAGAGCAAACTTTATTCCAATTAACAAGATGGACTTTTGTTTCCTCCCTACTCCTCCCCATAAAAAAAAAAAAAAAAAGGTTCGAAGGTTAGATAAGGTGCTCATAATCAATGTGAGTCGATCTCCTTTTGATAAATACAACCATTTCCAACCATCTAACCTTTTCTCAACTTTCTCAATAACCACATCCCAACTTTCTCAATATCCCTTTACTAATGAGGTACCTAAATGTTAATGCATGGGAAGGTTCAAATCCTCTTGGATGCAAACAATTTCTAGGAGCCATTGGACTGGGGGAACTTCCCATTGAATTACCTGGGGTGCTCTTGTGGGAAACTTCTTGCCGAGGGCCTGTGCACCCTCGGAATTAGTCGAGACTTTGTTCTCAGACACCCGGTACTAATAAAGAAAAATGTTTAATGCATGGGAAGGGATTTATTTAACTCTTTAAGACTGGATGGTCTTGGTAATTGACTCCATGGTTCTTTAGCATGTCTGGCTGAACATCTTTTAGGTCTTTTAAAAAGTATAACCATCTTGGTGCCGGTGGTTGCGCGCATCTGCTTTGGGATTGAATCATGGGTGGCTTGGTTTGTTGCATAGTATAAACATGGTAATGACATTTATCTGAATTTGTTGATATTACCCAGTGCTTGGATTGGGAATCTGTATCCATGATACAAAGTTAGTTGATTTTTGTGGTGGGATGAAGTGCTTTACGATTTCATTTCATGTAAAGCAGAGTTGGTTGGCAATAGTCACTCTTTTTAGACTCGTTGGCTGCAATGTTGCGTTTGTTTTCACTGCAGTATATCCACTTGGTCTTTGCCTTGTCATATCCTTTTGTGTAGTCAGTCTGGGCCCTGAAACAATAGGGTTTGCAGCAGGTGACAATCAGTATTACATCTTATTAGAACGTGGACTGCTCTCTAGCTCTAACATGATACAATTCTTATGTGCATTAGGTGGTCAACATATTTCTCTCTTTATTATACCATTTCATATATGGTTATGGTTATGAAATGTGTGCATCTGTTTCTTGATGTTTTCAAGCTCCCATGCTTTCCACTTCTATGAATTTGCTACTTCAGTGTTTAACCACGTTTCTTGTAACAGGTCAGATTTCTTACTAAAATATATCATCCTAACATTGACAAGGTAGGATATACTTTGTATTATGTTTTTACTCATTTTTGGTATAAGAATTTACTATTATATCTTATGCCTCTTATGGAACAAGTTTCTTAATGCAGCTTGGAAGGATATGCCTTGATATTCTGAAAGACAAATGGAGCCCTGCTCTCCAAATACGAACTGTACTTTTGAGGTATATTTGGCTATGATCTTATTTCAGTGTTCGATGCACATCTTCCTGAATCTTTTCTCTCCTGAAAACTTTCCCATGGGAAATATTCTTGGGCACCGTAATTATTTTTGTGATGTCAGAAAGAGTTTTTACTTACACATGCTATTTCTATCCTTGAGAATGAAAAATAAATAAATAAATCAGTCAGTCATTTCAGTTGTTCATCTTACAGCTCTAGTCAGTCTAGTTTTAAAAGATGAGAAAATTGAAAATATCTTTGGAGAAAGGGAGAACATGTGAATTTGGGTAAATCCCTTTCTTCCATGGAGCAATAGAGTTTTTTTTTTTTTTTTTTTTTTTTAAACTTGGTGGTGACTTTGTAGCATATGTTTTTCTGGTGAAAATTTTGGAATTGATAATATTTAAGTTAGCAATGTTTTCCTCGCTAGCATTCAAGCACTTTTGAGTGCTCCAAACCCTGATGATCCACTTTCTGAGAACATCGCTAAGCACTGGAAAACAAATGAGGCTGAAGCTGTTGAAACAGGTAACGTAGCTATCCTCAACTTGTTGGTTCTTTAAAATGAGTTCTGTATTTAAAGAAAAAGAAAGAAAGAAAGAAAGAAAGAAATCGTAATACCAATTCAAGAAGTGAAATCACTATCCACTGTTTTACTATTTTCTGTTACCATTGATCCCTGCAGCGAAGGAGTGGACTCGTTTATATGCAAGTGGTGCGTGATGACACGGCTGAAAGCTTTGCTTCCCCCTAGTAACATCTAATGAAATGTTGTATGGAATTGACTGTCAATTTTAAAATGGAAATTTGGAAGAATTAATCTTTGAAAAATCGGAGTTTAATATATCTCCAAAGCTTCCAGTTGCCGGTTAATCGTTTTCCTCTCACGGGAAGTCTTTGTGGAACTTGTATGATATATTCAGCCATTAATTTGGCAAAGGATCTATATAGTAGTTGCTTCCGCCTCAAAAACTGTTTTGCCCTTTAAAAAAAAAAGGAAGGGGCATTTTATTGCCTTGCTGTGATTTTATTGAGGCCATTGATGTCTCATCTCTCCCATCTGAAAAAGAAAAAAAAGAAAGAAAAAACTTGCACTTTAGATGTTAAGAATGGATTGATATTGATTTTCTTTCTTGCATAGCTATGACTGTCAGATGATTGGCTCTCTTAATTTATGAACTTTACTGCTATCGATAAACATCTCAGCAAACGCATATATGTACAATCCGATTCTATAGTATCGCTTTCTCTCGCATGCCATAGAAGAAACTTGAAAGCCCATGACGATAAAAGATAAAATGCCCGATGGGAAGTGTTTGTTTCTATCTCTTTCTGGTGCAACAATCAATAACTATAAAAGCCTCTCTCCTGTAGGCATCCCTCCCTCCCTAAATGGATCCCAAGCAAGGCTTCTCCAGTAGAATAATTCATCATCCACACGTTTCATCAAGTAAGAACCCTTGTGTTGAAAGACATCACATTCTTCCTCGAGTTGTCAATTAATCAGAAAAGTTGTATTTTCTTGTTGTTTGTACTCGAGTGGCAAAGAATATGCCAACCTTTACATGAGATGTACTGGCATGACTTGATTCTGTTATCGTGTACCCAGAAACCAAACTAAAGAAGAAACCAAACTAAAGAAGTGGCAAAGGGTATTTTAATGATCTCTTCGTACATGTCCAAAAGAATATAATAGGTGTACATAAACCTGACAAAAATAAAACTTCCAAAAATCTGTTTGTTTTTTTAGCAATTTTCTTTCACTCCCCTAGGAGTGAGAAGTCCCAATTCCAAACTCTTAAACACACACTGGCTCCGATGCTATCAAGGAAATGGCATCTCAGTTTCATGCATGAATGGATTCAATCAAATCTCTCTCAAGTCATTTTCCTTCAACCCCACCACTGTCTCCATCATTATTAATTACAAGCCTGTGAGCATTTGGAGCTAACTGCTCTAAATGCTGAGCTCGATCCCAACTAGATTTAAGAGTCAACAAGGTTCTTCAGTGTTATAAGTGGGTACCAGTGCAAGCAATCATGATCACGCTTTATATTTATAAATAAAAGAGCCGTAAGCTCTCATCTCACATCAACCCTAATGAATGTTCTAAAGAAAAAAACCTTAATAACCAAACTAGGTCCAAAGGCTTCCAAGTTCCAAGAGGTCCAGCCAACAACGCCCAGAAGTAAGCAAAACGACAGGGCTTTTCCTCTGGAGTCTTCTCCTCCCATCCAGTTCTGATCCTTATCCGTTATCAGGCCCTATTAACCCTACACAGATAATTACTTTTTTTCTTTTCTGGAAATATATATAAATATATATTTATAATTACGTACACCGTGACCGTACCAACTGTAGCATTCCGTACGGAATCTTATCTCACCTTTCATAATTTCGCTTTGGATCTCTCCTTTTTTACTCTTTCTGCCCTCTGGTCCATTCCCCTTCTATTTTTTATTTTTACCAGGTGTGCCCCACGTGAACAGTCAGTTGATGTTATGACTACTGGACGTTCCGACACGCACATTCACACGTGTGATGCAACATATGACACGTGTCAAGTAGCCCACTCATCACAATTCCTCTTTTAACGACCGTCCATCCTTCCGCTTGAAACTCAAAGCCGAAGGGCATGGTTTCTCATCCTTGATATTCATATCCCCCACCCCCACAATTTGATACAACCTCATGAAATTTATTAATGCTGTGTCTTCTCACATTATTGTATTGTTCATTTTCTGTTCAAAGTGAAATCACATCGTTATCCTGTAATTGATTTGGGACACATCCATCTAGGCATGCCATCTACCATCTTCCTTTAGTAGTTGGATTAGATTAATTATGGAGACATGTCAAGCTTGTTTGGAAATATAAAAAGAAAGCTATGGATGTACTTTTAAGGTTGGTAACTTTGGTAGTTTAGGCTCTAAAAACAGCTACTTTTATCCCTAAAAACATTTCTCATCTACCCAATCAAGGTGGGGGAGGCCTCTATATCCACCCATTTTGGGTCCCTCAACTCAGAGTCCCATTCCATCAGCTTATTAAGGCGGTCACCTTCTTCCCCTACCAGATAGGCCAATCAAAGACTCATATATTAGCACCCACCAATTGCACTTTTTATGAACTTAGTTAATTAGGTGTGTGA
Source organism: Carya cathayensis (assembly GCA_011037825.1). Classification (NCBI taxonomy): domain Eukaryota; kingdom Viridiplantae; phylum Streptophyta; class Magnoliopsida; order Fagales; family Juglandaceae; genus Carya; species Carya cathayensis. The sequence goes on along the minus strand of QGSO01000157.1, from coordinate 2,386,774 downwards.
GTTGAGTGACTGTTTTTGGGATATGCCTCCAACACACCAACCACCTCTCTCTCTCTCCACATCATATCCTCTAATCTATTGTTAACAGGAATACAATAACACTCAGTACCACTTCCAATATGTAAACTTTTAAATAAACAAATAATCAATAGTTGGCAAAAGGTCGTGAAAATTACAAGCAAGAAAAAACAGTTGGCAGTGGCGCCTTAAAAACTCCCACACTCTCTTTAGAAGGGCCGTCCACACAGAAAATAGCAATCAATTGTGTCAACTACCCAGTCCGCCCTTAATAAGAGAGAACCAACCGTCCATTAAAAACACGTGTACTTTCTGGTTGGCACCCCCTGAAAGACCAAGTCAGTGTTTTTTAATTTCCAGAATGCACCTATGGAGATCTTTTGGCCTTGATTGATGGAATTCAGCTTGAATTAAAATGAACTAAAGAGAACGGAAATGCAGTAGTTGTAGGGGAAAAATGGGAATTTTTATTGATTAAATAATGGAACAACAGAGGAGAAACAACAATAATAACAACATATTCATCCTTCTTTCACTAACCCTAGTAAGTACCAACCAGACATCCAATCTCCTTCGAGGCTTCCAATTTTTTTTTCTTTTGTATATATCACCACATATATACACGTAGTACACATACCCTCTTCTACCAGCCAGCCACTTCTCTCTCTCAAGTGTAGCTAAGGACCAAATTTAATTAAATTGTACATACTTCTCAACGTTCTCTTAGTGGAAGTGAGGATACGAGAATGGGGCTGGCCTACATTAAAATGAAAGGAAAGAAGTTCCAAAAAAGGAAAAGAAAGAAATTACTGGGGAGGAAGGACATGGAACCAGGGAGCAATGGGGGAATGAATGAATAAATAAAAATGTAAAAGGAACTAAGCTACCTCTCCGGGTTCCACTGGCATTGGCTGCTACTGACATTATTTTGTGGTTCTGATTATATCACAGGTATATGGTAAACCTTAGACGGAAGGTGGGAGGACAGATTGGAAGGGCAGTGGAAGAATTTCCATGAAACTATGGGTTTAGGCAGCAAGAGGAAAATGCAAAATGGGCACAGAAGCATTAAAGTACAGAGATCGAGTTCTAAAAGCTGTAATGCCTCACGGAATGTTCCAACACATCACGAGTTGGGCACACAATCTCCTTAACTCGCTTACCACTTTTGTAAATCTTGAAAGTCGGTACAATCCTCACATTCTCGGTGTTTGCAATTGTTGGGCTCTCTTTAACATCCACCTATAATCAAACAGCACAGAAAAATACACGAGCATAAGCATTTACTGAATTTTCATTTGCCTCTCCTAGTAGAATTCATGTGGAACATGGAGTTCATAGAATGCCATTACCAAGTATATAGGCTGAGTTATTTACCTTCAGGAAATTAATGGAAGGGTAGCGGCTACATAATGTGTCCACAAAAGGAGATATTTGCCTGCTTTGCAAATCAGAGGCAGCTTTGAAGTGGACAACGGACACACCTGCCATTTCAAAAACCTTATTATCCAGAACATCACAAAGTATTTCGGGCAAGAATGAGTAGAAGATGTTTCCATTCTTTATATATGTAGATAAGAAGGTTACCTGGGAAAGATATTGCAGCCCTTAGCTGCTCAAGACTTAATACTTCTTCCACTTCACCGCCAAACTTCATATTATGGACTTCTTCCCCACGAGATTTCTTCAATGCAACTTGAGCATGGAAAAGTGATTCTGCAACTTCATTGTCATCAGGAAGTTCCCTCCTCAAGACCTCATAATCCTTCACAGCATCAACCCACATCTCCAACTGTAATCCATGATAACTAATGGCATAAACCATACAAATTCTAAAAATACCAAAGAAAGTTAATTGAACAGTAAAGTTGAGTCAAATACCTTGCTGTTTGAGGCAGCCCTTCGAAGAAGTGCTTTTGTGTAATTGGGTTGGATACTCAAGGCTCGGTTGCAGTCTTCAATGGATCTTTCCCACAGCCCAAGCTTAAAAAAACAAGCTGCCCTATTGCAGTAAAGAACAGAGCTGGAAGGTTCAATCCTGAGACCTTCTTCATATGCCAAGCAAGCCTCGGTGAATCTCTCAGATTTGAAGAGATCATTGCCACGTGCACGAGCTCTTGCCACCAACCTAACATTAGTAAGCAACACTGCAACTTCAACATTCCGGGGATCTATCTGCACAGCTTTTTCAGCAGCTGTAACTGCATTCTCAAACCTGCAAATTGCAATACATCGATCATCCATTACCACTCTCCCACAAAACCCTTTGCCCTGCTATATCTGAAGCATAAGTTTCTGCTCACCTTCCCAATGCCATCTCAATCTGAGCTTGGACAAAGTAAAGATAAGCTTCAGAAAGCATCCCAAAGAACCTAGTCAGTGAACAGGAGGTGGTACATGGTTCTAGTTTGGGAGCGTTTACTATGCTTGATTCTGCACCATCAATTTGGTGAAGCTTCAAAAGGGCTTCCGCTCTACACATAAAGAGCTGTAAATTCAATTTGAACCAGTTCAGGCATTTATTAATGCGGGCTGCACCAATTTCTTAAACTATGCTAAAGAAAAAAAATAGAACTGAGCATTTACCTGAGGAGAAAAATCAGCTCCAGCAGCGATGGTAGCATCAACTTCCCTCAGAGCACTTTTCCAATCATTAATTCTCCGGGAATCAGTGCATTTGATTAAATGCTTCTCTACAGCCTGCAACTTCTGCAGCTCATCTGGATCTGGCTGTACTCCTGGTATACAGAGGTGCCTCCTGGCATTCTCAACCTGCCCTAACCTGTGATAAATTTAGGTTAAACGGGTATGGCCTAAACCTATAACGTAGCTTGCACGATGCCAAAGAACAAATATCAAATATAAATAGTCATTCAACTCACCTATAATCGACCACCCACCAAAATATGGGAATCAAATAAAACTAAATAAACCAGCAGAACTCTAAAAAACATATGGCATTGCATTGGCTACCGGAGAGAGATAGGTCACAGATACATACACACACACACACTTCATAAGGAGGATCCATTGTCCTAAAACACAAATAGGTTCTCTGACATTTTACATTGCTTTATAAATTAATTTAACCAATCCAAACTAAAATTATGCGATTGAAGAAGCCAAATAAAAAATCAATGAAAAGCACACAATAACCGGATTGAAACATAATAATTCCCAAGTAACTTGACTATCTAACAAAATCAGAACCAACACAATAAAACCAAAACGTTCAGGGACAGAAGCACAAACCAACCTAATGGACATCCTGGCACTATCAAAGAACCCAGATCTAACAACCAAAAAGAAAACCCTACAGTGCCCACCAAACCAATGGATAAAATACGCCAAAGAACTCCGCTTGAACCGACACTAACCTTAGAAAAAGAGATGCCAGCCGCTGGTGAGCCCTACCATAATTAGGATTCAACCTCAACGCCACTTCGCATTCCCTCAACGCCTCCCCAAGCTTCCCTAAAGCCGTCAACGCCGCTGCCCGGTTGCCCCGATATGCCGCATTGCCTGGAGAAAGCGCAATCGCCCGATCGTACAAGCTCAATGCCTCTCCAAAATGTCCCCTCTTGTACTGTTCATTCCCAGCCCTCTTCACCTCCTCTGGATCCACAGCTAGCATCGATCTCCGCGCGTAGTCTCCGACACCGCTAGACCGCAGATTAGTGGCGTTTGCATTTGCGGACTCCTTGGGCGCTACGCCGCCCCGCATTATGCTCCCGTGGCCGTAATTGCCCGAACCGGTACCTAAAACGTCGTTTCTAGAGCTCCGATTCGGAGTCACGCATGTCTTGAGGATTTTCCCAGACGGGCAAATGTTGCCAGTGGGAAGGACATTCAGTGGCGGTGAATTCACCGAGCTTTGTGTATGTGTATGGCCCTGACTCGAGTATATCATCGGGAGGCTCGCACCAGAATCGGATCTAGAATGACCCGTTTTGAAATGCCGGGCGCTTACACTGGATCGGAAGCTGTCACCAGCTATGGGACTGCTCTCGCTGGAGCATGAGAGCTCACCGGAATGATTGTTTGGACCAGAATTAGAGACTTTTCCGACGGGATTGTACCCATTTCGACCGGATACCGATCCGGAAGAGCTGGAGCTACTGCTCGTGGTTGTGGTGGTGGCGGTAAGTCCACTGCTGGAGGATCCGGAGTGCCGGGTCCGGAGAGGCGAAACGGGGGAGCCCAGATCGAGCTCTCGGAAATCGGGCTTGTTCGCCTCGCAACTCAGCGAGTCCCGGAACCGCTCGTTGAGCGTGTCCAGCCCTAGCTCCGAGATGGGCTTCCCGGAACGCGACATTTTCCCACCAACCAAACAAAATGAAAGGCTTATATTTTTCAGGTTTTTACTATCGTTGAACACAAAATGAAGTTTTTACAATTTCTCCTGTTTCCTAGGAATGCGTATGATGAATAAAAACACAAAACAGATGAAGACACCGAATTGGAAGAAAATACTTGGAAGAAGACATGAAAATGAGAGATAGAAGAAAGAAATAGGGAGATGGGGATCTCGTGATATAAAAGGAGGAAGCAAAGAATGAATGTGAGGGTTAGGAATTGAGAGAGAGTCTGTAATGTGAACTGTATTCTGGAGAGAGAATAGAATAGAGGGAGAAGAGTGAAAGCTTTATTATTTTTCTTCGTTCTTTTTTCTCTTTTCTCTCCTCTTGGCCTGCTGCTACCTGCCTGCAGTGCTGCTTCACGAGACAGCTTCGCTTCTCTCTCTCTCTCTCTCTCACAACACTCCTATTTTACTCTCTTCATTTGTTTATTTATATATTATTTTCTTTTCTTTTCATATCCTCTATTCTTACTCTGCAGTCAATACTTCTTGATTTCTCTACCTTTCGTTGCTGCCCTTTTTTTTTTCTTTTTTATATTAGATGGTAAAGTAAAATAAATACACATGCAATATTAAATATTTTGTGTAAAATATAAATATAAAAAATTTTATTATCAAATATTCTAAAATATTTATATGACATAATTTAAATTAAAAAAATTTCAACATTAATTATTGTAAAAAATTCTATTAAATTTTACAATAAATTATATATATATTTAACATAATTTATATTAATAATTTAATGCCATAATGATAATTAATAATATCGATTTGATATATATATTTATATAATTTTTTTTCAGGTCCAATAAATATTATATTGACTCTCTCTTGCCCTCTCTCTTTGTGTTAATGTTCGATAATAATATCTTTAGGAAGAAAGGATTTACTATAAGGGAAATGCTTATCTCACGGTGGTGGTGGTGGTCCTTAATTTTTTTAATTTTTTTAATAATTAAATAAATATTTTTAAATAAATTTATAAATTTCAATTATTTTTTAATAAATTTAAAAATAAAAATAAAAATACATTTAGATCTTTCGGTGGACTCGCTTGTTGGAGTACCACCACCCTTACCATAATTAGAAGAGATGCAAGCAGGCCGATCCCAGCCTCACACTCATCCATATCAGCCAAATGAATCTGCAGAGCGCCCCATTTTGCTGCGGTTCATTAATACGACTCTACTGCCACTGGCACCGTATCATAACCCCACCCTTTAGGTGGGACCCTCCCCAAGGTGCTCGTACAGTGTGAGTGGATGGATTTACACCCTAGTCTTTCTTCCGGTTTTTATTGGTTCTAGATTCCTGTACTTTCTAGATTTTTTTTAATTTTATACTGTCTTACGTAAGCCAGAGAAGACAACACTAGATTTAAGGACATCAGTGGAATTACGCAAGTACCCTCAAAGTGTCGTCTGAATTATGGGAATGGTTTCGAATGATAAATGATAATAGCTCTTAAATTACACACTTGGATAAGCATGACAGGGAGCGAGGGGTGATTTGGGAAATTAGGTGGCGGTCTTGGACAGAAGTAGCTGGCCATGTGTAGGAGAGAGTGGCGCGCCAGCTGGCCCATTCAGCAGGGACCTTGAGAGGCCAAACACTGGCGTCTAGCTAAGCAGATGACGGCGTGAGTATGATTCCCGGAATATTCCTCTGATTGTATTTCCGTTTCGACGTTGGAGTGGAGCGTCGGGCGTCAACCGGAGGGGGGAGGATGGCGACAGTAGAGAAGGAGGGGGAGGGAGCATCGCATGCATTGCAGAGGCAGTGCACAGTGCTCAGAGGTGGCGGGGAGAAGCGGAGAATGATGACCAGGCCATCCAATCATGCCAGGTAAGCAAAAAAATCCCTCTTTTCTGGGGTTGGGGGGAAATCCTGTACAGTCTGGTGCACCCTAGGCTAGGAAGAAGTAAGAACAAGTGAACAACAGTCCAGCGGTTGTAGAACGACAAATGTATGGTAGGGGACACGTGTTGGTCACGTGGAGGTGAGATAAAAAGGCCAGATAATGTGAATGTGACGTGGCAACACACAAGGCCAGAATGCGTGTGTAATGTATGTATGTATTATTATTATTATTGAAGAGTGTGGAGTGTGGACCACCGATTGTACCATAATATGAATACTAAGCGAAAAAAACAACCGACACCACAAGAAAAAATCATAAGAGACAAAACAATCCATAGTTTTTACATGTTTATCCTTTAAAATATTTATTTGTATATATATGTGTGTTTCATGTCCCAAGCTATTCAGAGTCCAAGGTTGTGTGCTCTTTAATTGGGGCCAAATGGTTTCGAATTGTTTATAGCTACGTGTTAGTATGCATATTTGTATAGAGTAGTATGTTAGATAATGTCATATCTTAAATTATATATTTATTTATTTTTTAAAAAAAAATACATAAAATTTACACACTTTAAGAATGTAAATATTAATTTTTATTTATATTTATTAAATTGCTTGTTGTTAGCCTATTTGTGCAAAAATAATACAAATTGTCACGTTACGAGAATGATATGAGTACTATAAATAAATACATGATCGTGTAAATAACATAACATGCAAGAACAGAGGTATGCATGCATGGTTTCCTAAGATGACGGCTCGATCACATGCATATTGGCTGCTCTGATCACTTAATTATTTGCTTGAAAATCTCTTTGCAATGTCAACATTTGAGTTCTTTTTTTGGGGTTAATTATGGCAATTAATGCTAATGAATTTGTCAATGCCTTGGATTAGATGCCATGACAGAAATGTGTGTAGCCTTTAATACTACTATTTTTCTAATCGGCCACCACGCACCTATATTTGCAACTAGTATAATAATGTTAATTAAATCGTAGTAAAGCATGATATAATCATAAATTGTGTTAAAAAAAAGAATAAATATAAAATTTATATAAAAAATAATTAATTTTTTGAGAATAATACTATACACAGTCGTGTAGTGTGTAAAGATGGTATAATCGTTTTAAAAAATAATGAATTTATTATTAAAAAATTAATTTTTTCATATGAATTACATATTTATTTATTTTTTTTAAAGTAATTATACGGATTGTACACCCACAACTGTAATTATTATTTTTTATTTTTTAATGATAAATTTTACTCTTTTTTAAAAGAAGTATACGAGATTTGCACAACCTATAAATATATTGAATTACTCTAATTAATTTGACCCACACATTACTATTATTAATTTTGTGCATGTTTTGGTGCATTTATGAGTTTATATTAGCTATCAGAATTAGGTGCTTTTAGCCTTTTACTACTATTTATGGCAATTGTCATCTTTATAGGTATGGAACAGTTAGCCATGAAAGGATTCCGGTGTTAATTAGTAGTCTAGATTTATGATATTTATAAGTAAGTGTAAAAATATATTGATTTTATCTTTAAATTACTTCGATTGATACAGTATTTCTCATATTTCTATATAGGAAATATTATTTTATACATCAACAAATAAAATTCTCTCGAAAAAACACCTCTATGGAGAAAAACATATTAGGCAATATAAAATATTGTCTTATTTATATAATCTTAAAGTACGTAAGTCACGCTCAATTCAGTTAAAAATAATAAAAAAAAAAATATAAGACTTATATAAAAAAAATTAAATATTCTCACGATAAATTTTATTTTTTAGAAGAGGTGCGCGGACTTATATTTTATATCCGTTATGATAATAATACCGTTAGAAACATGCCTGCCTCATTGTGGGTGGAAGAATTGAATTGCCAGCGTCATTAGGCAGGATGGTTACAACTAAAAAACCATGAGAGGTTCAGAATAGTTTATGAAAAATTCAACATTGTTTGGCAGTGGAAATGCAAGCAAGTCCTTCATCATTTTATTTTGGCCTAATTTGACCTCAAAAGTCAAGGCCATGCATTGCATGTTTTTCTTGGTCCCTTTCAAACTGTCAAAATTAGTTAATCCAACCCTTAATTTTTGGATAATCTGCTGCCTTTTTAGTGACCAACTATTTTGTCAAAGTTAACCCTATGAAGCTAAGGCACCGTTTTTATAGTAAGTTGAAATAAGATGAATTGAGATAAAAGTTAAAAGTTAAATAAAATATTATTAAAATATTATTTTTTAATATTATTAATTATTTTGAGATTTGAAAAAATTAAATTATTTATTGTATTTTGTATAAGAATTTGAAAAAATTATAATAATAAAATATGATAAAATAAAATACTTTTACTATCCAAACGAGATTTTAAAATCTCTATAATTCCCAATCAAATCACTTGGCATCAAGAAATTATGCCATTTCAATGCTTATAAAACTCACAACCGAAATTTATAAAAAGAAAAAAAAAAGTGTAAAACATCTTTAACTTTTGACCAACCACCTAAACTGATTTCGGTTTCTGAAGCATACTTAGTACTGAAATGAAAATGTACAGTGCTAGAGCCATGGATTGGGGCTCCTGACACTGCAATCTAGAAGGTTAAATGTCTCTTTTATATTTTATATTTTTATTTTTAAACATTTTAAAAATTTACAATATCATTAAAAAAAAAATACTTGCTTGAAGTTCCAAAAAAAAAAGTATCGGTAGAAAGATGAAAATCTCCACCAAATTTTCTTTTTTTCTTTTATCGAGAAAAAAATACACTGTTTGGAATTATGATTCCTTGGAGTCTTTAGTTCTGACATGAGATCACTCCACAATATCTAACCTCGAATCCATAATTACCATATAAAGTTATAAACCACGTTGCACCAGATCCATAATTACTAATAATAGAAAAAGTAGTAATATCCTGCACGTAAAAGCATCTTAGTTGATTATGATTTAAGAATGGTTACGTACGTGAATAAATTACATAAAAATAAATTTATAAATTGATATAAATTTATAAATATGTTAGATTTATTTTATAATAAAAATAATTTTATAATTTGACATATCATATCAAATCACGTCCATTTATAAATTTACTTTTATATAATATCATGTAATCCATTTGTGTTTAAAGTATTTCACTTTAAACGTTTTTGTTAGTAAAAATAGAAAAGTAGTAATATCCTGCTGCTGCACGTGAAAGCATCTTAGTTGATTATGATTTATTCTTTGCCTGGTGTGCTGTAGTTCAAGGGAAGGAAGGTTGAGGAATCAAATCCATAATGTCTTGTCTCCTGTTAAAAGCATCTTCTTTTTTATCTGGTTACACGCGTATTTTACCTTTCCAAGCTGCGTCTCTTTTTGTAAAGAAGAAAACGAAAAGGTAATGATCAAGTTATTACTGCAAATGGTGTGTGTGGGTGCATGGTTGGATGGATGAAATGAAGCAAATCAATCGGTAGGAAGGACGAAAGCAATGTCAATTCCCTGTACACTTCGCAAACATGCATGTTTATTCAAATCCTCGAAAATTAAGCCCTTGTAAAAACGCCTGTAAAGAGTAATCTTGTCCACAGATCAAAGACGACCGAGTATCTTAGAAATATGATATAAAATAGTATGTCCACCTACGAAAGATATTTCGCAATTTCCAAAGGTCTGACCTACCATGTGAGAGTGATGAGCAAGTGCGATGCTTAGAATGTCTCGCACTTCGGAACCTCAAGAGTGTAAGAGTACAGTTGCATATATGTATATTTCCTAACGACTTTTTATGTTTTATTGCAGACACTATAATCATGGGGGTCAGAACATGCATGTTCATCACATGAGAGAGAGAGAGAGAGAGAGAGAGAGAGAGAGAGAGTAATGTCTTACAATTAAGGGGAAGGAGCGATTGATTTTCCTCATGGTTTCTGGCTATTAAATTTGTCCCAGTGCGTGGATATAGTCAGTCAAAAGCTTATTTATCCCTATTTTTCTGTACCTTACTTTTATTGGTCATTTTTGTTTTTTCATTCTTATTGTCAAAATACAGATCCAACCCCAGAAAGTTTAACCTTGTGTTACAAATTTTGGGTGATTCTCACAGGAACTGTCAGTTCAGAGCCAAAAAGGGGGTCACCGCAGCTGTTGTGTCACCCCCCCCCCCCCCCCCCCCCTCTCTCTCTCTCTCTCTCTCTCTAAAATGTTTGTGGATAAGGGACTTTTGTCCTAGAGCTGCAAGGGCACGTGATGGTCATGTGGTAATGGAAGAGAAACCATGATTTATTTTGGGGGTGGGACTTTAGCAGTGTGGATTTGGAATCCTTTTCTACACCTTTTATATCTGTCCAATCGACATCTCCCATTTCTTGACAATGTTTTTGAGAATTTCTATCTCACGGGATGAAATAGAGAGAGTTCTAATATTCATATATGTAGTGAAAATACAAACGGAGTTTAACCCTTTAGGAGGATCTGTACAAGGAAACTATCATCATGTAAACAATGCAACAAATAAGGAGAAACACGAGTATATTTACAGCTGGAATTTCATAAAATACTCTCATCTCCTATCCTTATCTCACAGGACCTGCTTCTCTTACCCACCTTTTATTGAAACAATGAAATTAGGCCTATCCTTATGCTGTTCTGCAAGTTCTGTTGTAATTTCTCCATGGTCCATTTGGTTGCCAACACCAATATTTTGATCTTATTCTTCTTTCAATTATTCTGCAGCAAAGTTTATTGAGCAAAATGTTGCACTTTCTGTGCTGCTGCATGCAAAGTTGCAGGCTTCCTATCTTATCCACCTCATATTCAATAGGGGAGAGTGCCTATATCACTTCGAATGTTTCATCTTGTGCTTTTCTATTGTTTCTGCATATGCAACTGTACCAATGAAACAAGGATTAGGAACCATAGAAATCTGATCAGATCATCCAATATTTAAAGTAACAATGGTTTTTATTGCATAGTGTGTACTGCAAAAACCTCTGGGATGATAATTTTTGGGGAAATTATCATTTGCAGAGCTGCTTGCTGTTTTCACAATAATTGGGCCATCTCAATCATTATTCACCGGGAACATCCAACAGTGGAGGCAAGAATAATTGGAGACTTTAAAAAGCACACCAAAGGCAAAAAAGAGAGGAAGGTACATAAATTATATAAGACCAATAATACCTCCAATTTTGCTGTCGCACAGACCATTGAAACCACTAATATCACTAAAGTTATAAATACAAGAACATGTCAATTTCCACTAAAACTAAATCCATGTGAAAGAGATAATGCTATAGACTAGAAACTAGAATGTTTGCATGTGATGATCCTCAAATTGTAAGAGTACGGATTACATTGATTTGGGAAATACCAGACCACAGTAATCATAGTGTCAGACAGCAGACAGCAGACCCGCTTGAAGGGTTAGTTTATAGATTGGTGTAGAAAGCAAGACACCAAACATTTAGGTTTTTGCCTCATCACACACACCACACACAAGCAAAGGAGGGCATTAATCCAACAAAAAAAATCATTATATATGGTTATAAATTGTCTGAGTTATTATTGTAAGAATATTGATAGTTGGTAAACCAAAAGACAAACAGACATATTAGGGAAAAAAAATGCTTCCTCTGTCTCTGTATATGACTTTCGGGTCAATCTCTTTCGTGGGTTCATAAAAAAAATCATATGCAGAACATATGAATATGCCAGAATGGTACATTAAACCAAGGGCACCTTGGATTCCTGCTCTAACAGCGAAAGGGTTGAGGAGTTCCTCTCATGCATCGGCTGCTGTTATTTTGTCCTGTGCTTATATGTTTCAGTCACCGTCATTGTCATTTTTTTTTTATTATTATCCCTATACAGATCCCTTCTGAGAAAGTTTTGCTGACTTTAAATTAAAAATTGATTCTGTCTAAGCATGTCAGGGCACTGCTATTGTCAAACCTTTGTTACAAGGAATAATACAGAATTTACATCTGTTAAGATAATCAAGGATATCGTAAGAGTCTTTAGTCATTGAGAGGGGAGAAAAAAGAGGAGCTCCAAAGGCATGTGATGTGATGCCCAAAGTTATTGGGAGGTGAAACAATGATATTGGAGACTTTTTGTAGTTTAAAGTGTGAACAAATTTAGAAAGCCTCTCTCTCTCTCTCTCTCTCTGCACATGAGGCTTGAAATGCTCAAAGTTCCCAACTTTTTATCAGACACTTTATAAAACGGAGACGGGTAAGATCAGTGGTTCTTTTACAACCACGTCTCCCATAACCTACCCCTGCTTGTTTTAAAATAGAAGCATCCTTCACCTTGCTTCCAGAATTTATAGCCAGACTGCATTTATTGCTTTCTGCACACATTAAAAACTCAAAGGCAAGAACTTAGCAAAGAAAATGTAATTTAACTACCCTTGAATCTTGATGCCACGTGGAATATCTAGCATGCTGAATAATCAAGGGAAAGCTGAAGAAATTCAAGTTATTTCGAGTTCTATGCATGTGTTATCATGGTCTGCCCTTCACAAATCATTGACTCCTAAACCTTTTGACTTTCTGTTCTGTTCTCTTCTCTTTTGTTAGAAGTTTATTTTTCAGACAATACTTATGACACTACATTACTAATTTAAAATGGCCCTAATCAATTAAAAAGCCTACATTTTTTGCTGGCAAGTCTTTTCTCATAAGTACACAGTACTTGAAAGAGGCTTGCAACATTTATGTCTAGCAACAAACCCGGTGGCTCTTAAGGCAGTCAAAATATATGCAAGGCATCAAGGACTGTTTTTCCCGTACTCATTCATGATCTTAAGTCATTTTCACGATCCAGTTTCTCAAAAACAGGACCCTCCAGTCCTCATGTTAATGGTTCTCTTGGATTTGAGTTCATAATCCGAAAGAGTTTAACCTTAAAAAGTGTTGCTCCTAACTTTCCCAAGTGCCTAAAAAATCAAAGACTTTACCCCCAACTACATGAAAATCTTTCTAGGACCAGAATGGGGTGGTTTTATGCTGGAGTCTTGTAACTGGGAGAAAAGAAAATACAAGTCAAATAAGGTTTAGGTCAAGATTTACCCAAGTTGTACTCCATAACCCAACATTTTACACCAATGTTTAATGTTCCCCAATGGTTGGAAAAGTCTTTTAGATGGGCCCTGTCTGATTGCTTTTAGTTGGGCAAATCAAAGGGCCTATGATTAAAAAGGCCTTATTGCCCCTTTCTTCCCTTGAGCAGCACTCTTTCTTTCACTCAACTCAACTACTACTGACTACACCATGAATGATTTAGGAATAACTAGAATATCATAACCTCATTTGGAGAAGAAAGTTGAAAACTTCACTTAAACTACACTCTTCTCAAACACGCAAATATAAATAGTCAAGGATGATTAGTTTTTGATTCCAGGGACGTAGGTCCAATCCTTTTCAAACTAACAAATTTTCATCATGGCGTGAGAATTTGTCCAACATTTCTCACTGGCCATCAAACTTTTCAAGAATTTTCATGCTGATCCATCAATTTCCAACTCTTCCATTTTAAAAAATAAATCTCTTCAGACATGAATTATAATGTAAAAACAAAAAAACTCTTCCATTTACATGTCTGTTTCAGAAGACGCCATCAACTCTTCAACAGATCTTTTGCAATGCATGAGATGGAATTTTTTTCACTTCCCATTATCTAGGTAAAATCATCCAATGATGATTCAATAAATTAACAATTTTTGTACTAAAAAAACAAAAATCTGATAAAGCATTTCCTTGTTTTAAATGCATTGTGTATGAAGGGACCATGAGATGGTGGGTTGGGAGCAACGCAGACATGAATCTTAATAAAAAGCACGTCTTTTCTTGTGTTCCTCAGGGAATCCAAAGCATGTCAACCACACGCATTTAACATAGCAAGGAACACTAGCAAGCATGTAAACCACATGCATTGACATATCAGGATAGTATGCATGGCACCCATGGACTGTCAGAATATGGGTACCCATTCCATTATGTAATTCAAAATGGAATGGATAGAGACAAGGACTGGATCACATTCACAATCACATAGGGTTTTACGATAGGAAAAGGAGACCTAACTTTTTTTTCTCTTTAGCTTTTTCTGTCTCTTAACTTCTGACGTCCTATTTGAAGATGTAGTTTGATTTAAATGTCCTAATTTTATGTTCAGCTCGGAACCCAGAAAATGTCCTATGGGCTTATCCTAGCATTACTGTGATTAGCGGGGTTCATCTACCTGGGCCTGGCAAATATCTTGTTATTTGCATGCCATTATTTAAAAAAAAATATATATAAATTATGGCATTATTTAAAAAATATATATATATAAATTATGGACCATCAAGTCATGAATCTGAACTGTCAATTGAGATTACAGAACCATATATTAAGATGAGGCTAATCCAAAAATGATTTACACAACCTTACCTGGCTTACTGCTAATGGTATGTTCAGATGTTCTTAAGAATATAGATAATATGAATCACAGCAAAACAACACATTAAAACACTATCATTGAAGCATAAAACTGCGGCACGTCTATGTTCAAGAATCAACACCACCACACATACATACACAATTTATAAAGTCGCATTGCTAATACACCATTATATCTTCCAGTCTGTAAGGGAAAGCGAATTTGAGATAATTGATGAGAGCTGCAGAAAATTTAAAAGAATAATATTTGATTAAAGAAATGAGAGTTTATATGTGTTAACACATCTCTACTTATCAAAAAAAAAAATGTGTTAACACATCTCTAATGACTACCTCTCTTCCTCCATTATATAACCTTGATCCTCACGGAAGAGAGTCTAATGTATAGTACCATATTCTATTTTCTTTTATCATCTAGTAAGGGTAGATTACAAAAACAAAATGAGGGAGGAAATTAAAAAAACAAAAAAAAAAACCAAAACAAAACAAAAAGGTGGAAAGAATAACATCTAATGGTGGCAGGAACTTATAGGAGAGAGCAATTCTTCAATGTACCATCTCAATTGATTGGCTTTAAGTGGAAAAAACAAATATATTCATGCACGAATGCTACTCATCGGATGCCATAGTTGGGCTATTTGAGCAGCTCTCCTTTTGATGAAGTTCTAGTAGTTTCTGTTCCGGATTACAGAGCCCTGCGGGAAGAGCAATGTTATGAAATATATATTCTCCTCCCACAGTAAACATACCCTGATTAATTAAGCAATAACCAAGCACTATTGGATAATTTTGTCCTATTATTTCTCATAGATTTCATAATGTTTGCTGCAGCATATAATATATGAAATTGTATAGTCCTGTGACAACCTGTACTTGGGCTGTGCCTACTTATATCAATAAATCCTCGTTTTACTAATACAAAAAACATGTGAATATATGAACAAAATATTGATTTTACAGCAGACTCGTATATGTGTCATTAATTTATCAAACAAAAGGTTGCCCAAATTTTCCAGCCATTCTTTGCAATGACTCCTGCTGTTGTTGTTATTATTACTACATTTTTTGGAACCTCACAAAGGCAAGGCCCTTCGAACACATTCTTGGAAAGTAAACCCCAGATACACGATCCCACCTGCCAGATCTGTGTATTCTTAGTGTGAAATTGAACCTAGGATGTCTGAGTCTATAGCTGATCCCAATCACGTCCTTTGACCACTAGACTATATTATTACTACTACCTGCAGTTACTTCTATTGTTTATTTGGGCATGAAGAAACACCAACCTGAACACTTGGGAATATCCCAGACAGCAATAGACTTTTCTGTACACTCTGGTTCACACAGTGCTTGATTGTTCTCATGATTGACATTCATTGCAAGCATCCATGCACCAATTGTAACATCCTCATTGCTGAACATCCTAAAACTGTAACGTTGAACAAGATGGGATCCGTTGCATAAAAGATGGAGATTCTGAAATTGGAAAAAGAAAAAAAGAACAATACACTTTCCACCCTCCTACCAACATCCATTTGGGATGCAATTTGTAGAGCACCTGTTAGTTGGAGGGTGAAAAGTGTATTTTCCCCAAGGAAATGAAATGAAAAGAAAGCATGGCAACAACATCAGCAGAGGAAAAAACTTACCTATTGTTTCTAAGAGCAACCAAACTTGCAACAACATCAGCAGAAAGAGCATATATTGGGCCATAAGCATGAAGAAAGTACTCCTTCCCAAGCAAATGGGATAGTGGCTCGTACCTGCGTTAATTGAACTGATTTTATCACATCCTTAATTATCCAAAAAATAAAGAAAATAGGAAAGGTTCTAATAGATGCAGCATAAAATGTTTAGATAGAAAGATGGAAAATATGAATTATTGACTATTTGGCCTCTGCAATTTAGCTCGTAGCATTTCACAGATAGACTGGTACAAAGTTAGCAGAGCAAGTTCATAGATTGGCATATTTAAGCTAATATCATAAGAATATTTCAACCCTTTTCTTAAACAGAGCAGCATAATCTAGTTGCTATTGCGGCCGATCTCTCTCTCTCACATGTGTGCGTGTTGGGGATTGGGGTGGGAGGTTTTTCATAACACAACAGCAAGATATTAGCAAACGAAAGCAAAAGGGGAGTTAACAATCACCCAGACATAATGAAATCTTGGACCTCAAATGAAGAAAAAAGGACTAACCATTTTAGTTTAGGGTCAGTGAAAACAGGGCCCTTTTTCATGCACCCGATGTAAGTCTGAGAATGAGTGCGCTCTTTTGCCAAGAGCAGTGAGAGGCGATCTGAAAGTTAATGGGAAGTGATTAAAGGAATGCAGAAGAAAATCATGTAAAGTAAATACCAGAATATATATATATATTTTTGATAGGTAAATATATATATATATATATACTGAGAAAAGCCTTGCCAAGTTTCTCACCTGGCCTCAAATATATGTCATCATCTGCTTTAACATAAAATTCAGAATCAAAAAGTGCATATGCAGCTTTAAAGAAAGCTAACCTGCAATGAAACAAAGAAGAGCTTGACTTCACAGTAAAAAACTAAAACTGTGGAAGAGATGTATTATTGTTTTCACTAACGTTTTGTATGGGAGCTTACTATACTCCTCTTCAATATCCAATTGCAAGAAATCATCATATTCTGCTACCTCCTTCTTGAGTTCTAACATTTTCAATTTATCATTGGTTCTACCAATGACAAACCTGAAAGCCAAACCAGTTGCTTCTTCCAAGCTGCAAGCCATATTCCAATCCCATGATTAGAAGAATACATGAATAACGTTATTAATGCCTGAAGCAGATGACAGGTATTAAGTACTTAACTATAATTTCCAAGCTCATTTATATTCAGTCTACAAGAGCTAATAATCAAAATCAATAAGTAGGAGGAGAAAAGGCAGCGTGTTTGATGTAAGCCCAGGCTTTGGAATAACAAATATTTCTAGTTAAAAAAGAAATGACCGCTGCATTCCTTTTAAAATTCTTAGTCTACATAGATTTCTCTTTTGACACTTAACTTTCTCCATTACTTATCACTGACTGATCAATCAAGATTCTCAATTTAAGCCCCACTTACTTCAGAATGATGTGACCATTCTTTTCTACATGGAACTCACTCCTTTAAACTACCACTATTCCAAAATATGCTCCTAACTGGGCCTGCGGGAACTTTCCCAATCTGCTAAAGTGCCCATTGACTTGGCTCACTGTAAGTAAAATATAATGGATCATTGTGAACATAAAACAATTACAGTTACACTACGGGTTGCTTGCTCCAAAATGCTGCTTCTGGGTAGTTGATTTCGATTAATATATTAAAAAATGGTTTCTAAACTCACCCAAAGATAAAAATACACCAACTTTTTTTGCTCCTTTCCAATAACACTAAAAAAATTTAAACTTTACCTCATAGAACCACACACAAAAATGATCCATTCATTCATTCCAATTGTAATTGGTTTCTTCATGCTTTGCTGCCCAACCATTTATCTATCATTTCCCAATAAAGCGGGTCGAAATTTTCATTATTTTGATTACAGAGCTCTAGAAAATCTGTGTTTGATTACAAAGCGTGTCACAGAAAAAGTTCATAGTAATAATATTTTGAAGTTGAAATAATCAGTGGAATACTAGCTGGAATAACAGCATCTGGGTAACAATCAATAAGGTGGAGTTCCCCTACATATGTACATACGTGCATGCATTGATGTTTAGTGTTTACATATATTTAAATCGAGGAAAGTATCAACGAATAGAGTGAAAAAAAAAAAAGAGATCGATACCGTCGAAGCCCTTGGTGATCGGACGGCATCCAAGTCTTACGCAAGGACCGCCTGCGGCCCACGGATCCGAACCCTGTCTGAATGCCCACGAACCCCATAACCCTGTGCCTCTTCGGATCCCCACCAATGGAGGCCCCCCCAAAGCCGTTCCCATTCCCATCGCCTCCGACTCGCTCCCAAACCACTCGGACCGATCTCGGCTCGGCGTTTGAGCATTTGTACGAAACGCGACTCGAGCTGAGGATCGCGGCGAAACCAAATACGAACCCAGAGATTCCGATCAGTAGGCAGGAGGCGAGGATAAGGACCGTAGATCTGCGCGGCGAAGGCGATTGGCGATGCTGAGCGTGGAGGAATTTAGGCGAAGAAGGCATGCTGGCAAAACGAAAAAGAAAGCAACAACCCTAGACTATGAGAGGCCTAGGGTTCTGGGGTTTGTACGGAAAGATTGTTATGGAGATCTATTTAATCACTTCATGGCAAAGCAATTCAAAAACCCATGGGTCATCAGAGAGTGACAGCGTCGGTACGATCGGAGAAGAGGGCTCGGTGTCATACTGAACAGTTAGTGACAGTTAGCCACTACAATGGGTATGGACTCGGATCTTTCGCGCCCGTATTGTTTTCGGATTGGGTCCGTGTTCGAGTTTGTCTCTAAATTCGCTTTTTAATAACACAAACTTCATTCAGCTAGTGTGTAATTAGAGTGAATTGACATTTTTTTTTCCTGAAAATTAAAGAGTTCCATTGCTCTAAACTTGATTACTGTTGTGCATCTTCTCCTTTTATCTTAGTTGTGATTTTATCTCTATTTATTTAAAATTTTCTATCTAATATCCAAGAAAAAAAAATGATCTTTCAATATTTGTAAATTGTTAGATGTAGTTTAAATAGTAAGATGAGATAAGATGATTTTAAATGAAAATTTAAAATTAAATAAAATATTGTTATAATATTATATTTTTAATATTATTATTATTTTAAAATTTAAAAAAGTTAAATTATTTATTATATTTTCTATAAGAATTTGAGAAACTTGTAATAATAAAATGAGACGAGACGAAACAATTTTGCTATCCAGATGGAACCCATGATTTTGGTTTTTTTTCGTTTTGGTTTTAATTCAGCACCTAACTTTCATTGTCTTCTTCTTTTCTTTCTTCTATTTGAAGACTTCTGTTACCTAAATAAGATTTTGAGCTTGCACCAAACTTCAAAAACTACAATAGTGGCCCTATGATTTTGTTCATTGTATCTTTCCAACATCCATTCCAAAATGAAAAAACGTCATGATTAGATTTAAGACTCTACCTGAAATTAGATTTAAGACTACCTAGAACTTTGCTTTCATTGCAATTTTCAGAGGGCACCTAGACAGACACCTTTTAATTTCTGGGTACCTTTAAATCCTTGGTTTTCCTTATTTTTTTCCCTGATTTTATAGCAGGCTTTTCTAAAGGCAAGGCCTTTCTCATGCCTCCTCCTTCCCTTAGAATTTATTTATTTTTCTGATCCTCAGAGAATCTTTCCAACATATAATTTATTTCAAATTTTCTTTCAACTCAGATTTTTCTGCTGCTGTAGGTCCAAAGAAATCTGTGTTTCATCATACATTCCTGAGAATACAATACCAGAAACTATTTTAGGCTGGCTATCCTCTAATGTTGGGACCCCTCCACAGGACAGCTCTGAAAATTGGTCCTGCAAAGTTCGTACTTGGTTTTCACCTATTTGCATTTTATGGCCTTCTGTATACCCGATACCCCATTCAGCTCCGCCTTCATCTGCCCAACAGTTCCATCAGATTACCTCTCACAGCGAGCGATTTCCATTTTGTGACCATCTTCAGATTCCAGCAGATTTGCATCCAAAAGTCCAATTTTTATTTCACTGTCAACTTCAAACGCGCAGCAGGTTCCATCAGATTTCTGTACCAATTTGACTTCTGCTTTGGCAACAACTTTGAATTCCTGCAAATTGTAGCCTTCCACAAGTTCAATGTCTATTGCAGCACCAACTTGGTTTAGATTCAATCGTTGTCTCTTCTCTGGAATGGATAACTACTTTGGTTGATTCTTCCATTCCTACTGACAATTTATCTACTTGTCCCAAATCACCATCAATGATTGCCACTTGACTGTCACCTTTACATCCTTGTGAATACCTGTCATCGAGGATTATTGATTCAGCATTAACTAGGTCCCTGCAGGAGTTAGCATCAGACTGCTGGTGGGACTCCGTCATGGTCTCTCCTTTGGAACAAGTATCTACTTTATCATCCGAGGGTGAATTGTCACCTGATCCTTTACAATCCAAGAACTGAATTAAGCTCTCAGAAAATTTAAAAAGCTAGAACATGGACTTATAATCAAAAAAAGAAAACAGTAAAAACACTCACCATAATGTCTATTTGCCATACGATTTTCATACAAGTGTTTTTTGAGAAAAATTGTCCCAGGAAAAACCATCAAGTTGATCTTATTCAGATTTTTCTTTTCATCGTCTTCCAAAAGTTTGAAGCCAAAACCCTCAGTCCATGTCTCCACTACATCTGGAATGGCAGCTATCACTAGCTTTTCCACCTTGAAAGATATTAGCATCTGGAGCCACCATGCCATGGTGTGGAGAGAAAACAATGAAGCGATAAGAAAATCTTGATATGAAGAAATGTTGGGGAATGGAGAATTTTAGTGCTGGTGGTCTATAACATGTTGTGCAGATACAATGATTGTATGTTCCAGTCATACACACTACCAAAATATGGCAGAATAATGAAATATAGAGGAGCAAGAAAGTTCACTGAACAAGAGAAGGAAGAAAGGTAGGGAGGAAGGAAGAGGGGGCGGGAAAGGAAAGACATCCCTTCTATCTCTTACATAGTTTAGGAAGGAAATTCACAAGTTGGACCATAAGGCCTTTTGTGCTTTATAAGTCACTATGCAGCAAAGCCAAGAAATGAATGCTGCTTAAAAGAAATAGCTCCCTCATTGAAAGAGAAGAAGGTATATAAATTAAGAGAAAAGGATTCATAACTAGATTTCTTAACAAAAATAAAGAAAAAAGGAGCTATAATTCAAAATTCAAACAAATACTAGAAGCATTTTATCCAAACAAAACTCAAGCAAACCTCACTTCAGGTAACTTTGGGCAACAGATACAAGCTGATTACTACAAAAACCGACCACATTTTCATTGTCACTCTACAGACTTTTACCTCTTCAATAGCAGCCATAAGGCGTCGGCACATTCCCTGGCAACGGTATTGGCTTCAAGTTGCAATAAGAGGCATCTCTGCAACTGTAGTTCCATGCACCCTGTAACAGACAAAGATCCCAAAAAAGGAACATTAGCTTACAGTAAACTGGAAGTACACAGGACGCTCTCAAAAAGTAGGATCTCAACAGTGGAAACTTCATAATGATATTGACTTTACCTAACTAAAGGGATAAAGGAAAGCTGAAAAGAACACGAGAAGAATCTATACATATCACGCCAAACCATGACAGCGAATGCTCAAGAATTCATCAGGAAAAGGCTAGTTTTAAACATTCTTTCAGTGGACATTGTAGCAGTGAATAAAATATTATTAAGAACAGAAAAGATAGCAAATAAATACGTCAGGTGCATTAAAACATTACTAACCAAAAATTTGATAGATGTACTGATCTGGCGTAAAGAAATAGCAGCTGAATAATGTGTATCCAAATGTTAAAGGGTGTGATTGAAGCATATAAAAAGATTCAAATCTAGCAGAGTCAGCCCCCCTTTTTCCAATTTCTTTTCAAAATTTGAAAAAATAAATTTGCCCACTAACGTCAACTAATTAAAACCAATGGCACAGTTGGCATCACATAACATGCATGTTTTCTTTGTATCCTAAACAATAGCATATTGTCAGTTAGGATCTTCATTTTGACATCAATGTTGAAGAACATACAGCACTGTCAAATAATAAATCCAAAATCAAACAATATAGAACAACCAAGACTGAGATAAGTATTAGGTATATGATTGAGAAAATATGCTCAAAGGCAAATAAATTTTCATACTACCTGATGGATGCTACAGAAATAAGCACATCATCTTTCTCCAAGACCACTGAGTAAAACCCATAAAAATTTAGACGTGCAAAATCTGACCTGAAAATTGCAGAGAAAAAAACATAT
Organism: Carya cathayensis; assembly: GCA_011037825.1. NCBI lineage: Eukaryota > Viridiplantae > Streptophyta > Magnoliopsida > Fagales > Juglandaceae > Carya > Carya cathayensis. The sequence goes on along the minus strand of QGSO01000157.1, from coordinate 2,364,113 downwards.
AATTCAACTGTACCTTCTCTAACACCAGATTTCAGAAAATTTCGAAACATACAAACGTTAAATCTTGCTGATAATAGTCTGAATATCATGTCATTAATTTACATAAAGAGGTGCGCATCTCATATTGATATCCACAACAACCATAACTATTAAGCTCCCTCCTGCATTAACATGTCATATCAAATTCTTTAATGTTTATACTTTATTATTTATTAGTCAATTCTGTTATTTGGGGTCCTCGACAAAACAATAAGCAATGTAATAACAATTTAGATGTTAATTTGATGAAAAAATATATATATACTAAATAACGGCCCAAAAAATGGAAGTGTAACCTGTGCTTTTTTTTTATCAGTGGGAATGTAACCTGTGTCAAACACAACGCAAATAAGGACTCAATTTTGTAAAACCATAATTTGTTGAGCATTTCCCAATATGAAAGATCCTCACAAGTTTCACAACGCCAAATTTCCCCAGAGAAATAGAAAGACAAAAATCCAAATCACAACTGCCTGGGGAAACATCACTATTGATACAAGACGAAAACCCCTGGTAAGAAACAAATTAGGATGCAATTGATTAGAGTCAGCATTCAAGATGTTAAACAGATTGTAGTTGTGCCTTAGAGTCAGTCTTTGACATGCAAACCAGTTGGCATTCTAGTGCTACCAGTGAGAGAAGAAGTTTAGAGATCTTTTCCTCTGTTTATGTTTGGGCTTGTAGGGCAAAATCAACCTCTACTTAATATCAAGAATCTTTCTTCCTCTTATCAAGTTTCTTGGATTTCTTGAGATGAGATAGCATTTCCATATATGGAAGTGTTTCTCCTTTGATCAACCTAAAATTGGGTTGCAACTCCTACCTTTCTCTTCCTCTCTTTCCCTTAGAAAGCTTTATAAGGAACTAACGATAATGGGGTCACCTTAATTGAAGCAATTTGCGATATATTCTATTAAAGCGGCACTCAAAAATCAACCAGGAATAAGAATGGAACTAATAACCCAAATAGCTGACATCAATAAAACGTAAAACGTCCCATTTAATGTAATTTTTAGAAAATTGTATATAATTAACGCATCGGCATGAATATTCAATGACACTGCAATAGAGAGAAGACGGCGGGGGGGGGGAAGGGGGAAGGGAGAAAATTAAGATAACAGGAGGAGATAGAAAATTGGAAAAAGGAGACTCAGAAGTGGCTTACGCCCAATTGTACAAAACTTGGGGTATCATGTCTATGCCTGTCCTTGGATCCACCATGGACAGAAAGCATTCCTCCACGATTGTAAGAGCAACAGCTAATCTTGAATTGCATTCTGCCTTCAGTGCAAAACGTTGGGCAGAATAAACCTTTTGGTCATCATGAATGCATCTAAGGAGTATCCATGAAAAACCATCAGCAATATGATTGATGAGCCCAACATGAGACTAGACCTGAGTAAACCTGCGCATACCAGTGAACCAAGTTCTTAAATGAGCTAATATTAATAAGATTTATAGTAAAAATTTTACAATAGACGCATAGTAGATCTAGGTACAGAAACTTAGTTGCCGTCCAGCAGCCAAACCAATACTGTTGGTCACTGGTAATCTCAAACCAATTGTTCAGGTGTCTATTGGTTTTTCGGTTAAGGAAGATGATGGTTTTGAGGGCTGTGAGCCGCACCGCCATGAGTTCTGAGGTTTGGGAACTTTAGCAGCAGCAATCTAGTGTTTAGGGTGTGAGCAGCATTCAAACCACAGATGACACCATCCTTTTCTGCAATGCTGATGCTAGAGATTCTTAATAACACATCCATACTTCTATGCCTAGTTCTTTTGGATTTGAAGGTGAATTTGGGAAGAGAGTCCCATTGGGGGATCTCAACAGTTTGGAAGAGCTGGCTGGTCTTCTGTGATCCATGAAGCCCTTCAGTGTACCTTAGGGGATCTTTTTTTAATGCTGCCTCAATTTGGAATTCTAATTGAAAGGATGGAGAGGCACTTGGAGGCTTGGAAGAAGTTTCTGTATGACTTCAGGAGTTAGGATTACCCTTAATATGCACTCCCTAGTTTAGCCACTTATCTCTTGCCGTCATTCACCATCCCCTCACATGTACCAAATCAGCTAAACAAGTTTTGCAGTGAGATTCTTAATGGGAGGATAGGTGAAGAATTTAGTTTTCATTTGGTGGTTTGAAATCAGGTATGCTCCGCCTATGATATAGAGGGTTGGAGTGAAAAATAACTAGATTCAACTAAGTCTCCTGGCAAAAGGCTGTGGCACTAGGAAGAAAATCACTTTTTGATAGCTGTAATCAAGAAAGAAATCACGGAGAAGCTTGGGGTGTTATCAACCTCATAGCCAATCCTTACTTCACCAACACGATTAACATACCTAAGAAGATCAATAACTCCTTCATTTGCTTAATTCAACAGATTTTTTTTTTTTTTAAATCAAAATTTACAAAGTTCCCAAAAGATACTAAGTACCTCCTGACAGCTTCCGCCACAAAACCAAGTGTCCGCTGCTACTCCCTCATATACAAACCTTCCTTTCATGCATGCCTCATGATATGTTCAGAAAATTCAATCTCCTGTAAATTTGATGTTGAGTTTCATGCGCGTGCACACACACAAGCACGCATATTGGGTAAATAAGCATCAGGTATGTCAGGCAACCATCTTTCCTGGAAAAGAAACATAAATAAAGCATGGCTGAAAAAAGGATAAAAACCTGCAACTACTCTACAGGCTTCTCACTAACTATAAACTGAGGAATTGATGTAAAACTGAGATTAGCAAGGACAAGGTCCTGGATATAACAAGAGAAATGGGAAAATTGATAATGATGGCAATTAACCATTGGTTTTTTCCCCCATAATACTATTTAAAACAATTAAACAATATGGAAATCCATATGCTGAACTAAATATTCATATACTGTCATGCTACAACCAAATTAAAAATTTAAACCCTCCACATTATCGAGAAAATGTCTTTTCTCAGTCAAACAAGTAAGGGAAGAAAGAACTGGGCCTGGGTGGTTACATTTATGCTCGCACTGTAAGCATTTTAATGCGTCAGAAGAACCTGAAGCCTCTTTATCATTAGCCAATTCTCCACATATCCGACAGGTGCAACTCGGGCAGTACCAGCTGCCCTCAGGGAGCTCCTGAAGTACAAAGGCAAAATTAGATCATTCATTTACAGAACAAATAGAAACAACCTAGAACTCCTAAAGAATCACACCCAACACAAACCTGTTTAAGAAGGTAAACTGTGAGGTAATGAGATTCAATTATTTCCTTGCAGACATTGTACTACAAAGAGCCTAAGACATCTATTTAAGGGAGTAAATAAAAAGATATCATCACCTTTCTCCCAATGCAAGAGAACAATCAGATAGCAGTCAAAATACAGTACGTAAAAATATCACACATTCTAGATCAACACAAAAGTACTGTAATGATAGGCAAGTTGGTGGAAATCAAAATACAGTACGTAAAAATATCACACATTCTAGAGCAACACAAAAGTACTGAGAGAGAGGTCCATACTCTATACATTGAAGAAGAAAATATTTATCAAAAGCATGCTGAACTATTTATTTTTTATGAGGAATCCCAGAGACTGTAAATGCAACATTTCTAGTAGGCTGAATTATTTTAGAAAAGCTATTTATTTTTAAAAGGACTTAATAGGACACAAGCATAGGAGATCAGAAGAAGGATGCTAACCAAAATATGCCAAACAGATCGATGTTTGAAAGACCAATTACTCAATTAGATAAATTTGGATAACATGAAGGGCAATATTTTAGCAAGAATGATCAGGCGAATCCAAAATAATCATGGAACAAGCTGGATGGATTAACAAGACAAAAAATAAAAACCACCATAAAATAGGGACTTTTTAGTAAAACATATCTACTACCCACGCAACAACCTTTAGCCAAACTAAACAATAGGGACCTCCACAACTCACTCTATCTCATTTCAATCTCTCTTCTTTTTTTTTTTTTGATAAGTAAGAACAGATTTTATTGAAAACTAATGTATAGGAAATTTCAATCTCTCTTAACTAACAAAAAACAAAATTTGCTAATTTTGGATGGGAAATAAAAGCCTTTCATTGGCTTGAATGGGTTCTTAGCATCGGTCCCTTTTTTTAGAGAATTTTTTTATCTTCTATTTGAAGAATTTTTGTTTGCATCTTTTGACGTTCATTAAGGAAAAAAACTAAAAGAAATATTCCTAGCCCTTTCCAACATGAAAACTGTACAAAGAGATATGACAAAAACTTAACTTTATTCACTATGTACACACAAACACACACATATATATATACCCTAAATACAAGTTACCCATATACCCTCATACAAGCTAATTACAAACATATATTCTAACACTCCCCCTCAAGCTGGGGCATATATATCATATAAATCCAACTTGAAACAAATAGGCTTTAATTGACTCCAACACAAAGATTTAGTAAACACATCTGCGAGTTGATCGGCAGACTTCACAAAAGGTGTAGCAATGTCACCACTTGGTATCTTATCCCGAATGAAATGACAACCAATTTTCTATATGTTTAGTCCTCTCATGAAACACATGGTTAGAGGCAATATGCAGTGCAGCTTGATTATCACAAAATAACTGGAGAGGGATAGGACCTGGAAACCCAATCTCTTGAAGAAAGTGTTGCAACCATGTCAGCTCACTGGTAATATGAGACATTGCCCTCTATTCAGCTTCCGCACTAGACTGAACTACTACTGCTTGTTTCTTACTCTTCCATGTAACCAAGTTACCTTCTACAAAAGTACAATGTCCCGTAGTAGATCTTCTATCTGAAGGGGATTCTGCCCAATCATCATCTTGGCAAATGCCTGATTAGCAGACCCAGATGGCCTACCGTGTAGGTCCCAACAATAGTCCACTGAATGGTCAATGCGACCACAATGGGTGCATTTACGAGAGCCTCATAAATGCACCCAACATGCCAGTTTCTTCCAGAAGATCAAATACATATTTCCTTTGAGATAGGTTGATACCCTCTTTAGATCTACTGACTTCAATTCCAAGGAAATATCTAAACTTGCCCAAATCTTTCGTCTGAAACTGATCATGTAAAAATTGTTTTAGGTATGGTTTGGTAGTAAGATGAGAATTTTGAATTTTAAGATAAAATATTAAAATATTATATTTTAATATTATTATTGTTTTAAGATTTGAAAAAGTTAAATTATTTATTATATTTTATATGGGGATTTGAGAAAGTTGCAATGATGAGATGAGAATTTTGAGTTTGAGATGAAAAATTTGAGGGGCCAAACTGAACCTTAGTCTAGTAATTCCAGTAATTGCAATATCATCCACATATACAACCAACAAAATGTGACCTGCATCACTATGTAAGTGAAATACCAAGTGATCTGTTTGGCATCTATGAAGACCAAATGCCAATACAGCATCAGAGAACCTTCCAAACCATGCTTGAGGAGATTGTTTCAAACCGTATAATTTCTTCTTTAACTTGCATACAGTACCTCGATACTCCCCATGAGCAACAAACCCAAGTGGTTGCTCCATATAAACTTCCTCGTGCAAGTCGCTATGTAGGAATGCATTTTTAACATCCAGCTAAAATAAGGGTCAGTCTAAATTAATAGCAAAAGAGATTAGCACTCGAACAGAAGAGATTTTGGCAACTGGGGAGAATGTCTCTTCGTAGTCAATGCTATAGGTTTGAGTGTAGCCCTTTGCAACCAAGTGAGCTTTCAGACGTTCCACAGAACCATCAGAATGAAATTTGATAGTGCATACCCATTTACAGCCAACAAGCAGTTTACCAGGTGGTAGTGGAACAAGCTCCCATGTGTCGTTATGGTGAAGCGCATCCATTTCATTTTCCATAGCTGTCCTCCATCCCAGATCAGATAATGTATCCTGAAGTGTCTTAGGAATAGAGAATTTTGAAAGTTGAGATATAAAACATGAGAATGAAGGGGATAAGGCATAATATGAAACAAATTGACTAATAGGATGTTGAGTAACACAAGAACGATTACCTTTGGCATCACGTCCTCCACGTGCACTTCTACCACCTCGGCCTCCACACATACCAGGAGCAACATAAGAGGCAAACAAAGTGGATCTCTCACTAATTGGATCAGAAGACAACTGAGATCCGTGCCCAGATAACATGGCACGATAAAGTCGAGAGAACACATCAGGAAATAAAGGGAGTTGTGGACTCGCCAAAATTTGAGACCTCACCGACTTGTATTCAGGTTTTAAACCAACAAGAAACCAAACCACATTAAACTCTTCATGTTGTTGTAGCATACGTGAAACATTAGAAGGGATAGATTGATACATCTTGAGTTCTTCACATATGCTCATCACTTGAGAATAATACTCATCCAGACCCAGAGTACCTTGTTCCAATGCAAAAAACTACTTGCATAGCTCATAAATGAGGGTTGTGTTCCTAGCACCTGAATACATATGCTTGAGATGGATCCACATTTCTTGGGCAGTGTCAAAATGAATCAAGCTAGAGCAAATGTTAGACTCAATACTGGTCAACATCAAGGATATGATTTGAGCATCCTCTTGCTCCCATTGAGCAAATGTAGGGTTATTTGAGTCCGGTTTTGGATTAACCAGGTGGCTAGAAAGTCCCTTACCTTTCAAAAATATTGTAACAGATCTTAACCATAACATATAGTTCTTCACATCCAATTTTACTTAAATCATAGGCATATTAAAGTTTGATGTAAGCGGTAACTCAAACTTAGTTGTCATATGTGCAGCAAAATATCACAATTCCACTTGGAAATAGAAAATTCACATACAATATGAGAACCCAACCCAAGTACCTGAAAAAAATAAATGCCTTGAAAATCCCAATTTCAGCTATGTATCAAACTAAATGGGTCTGTATCAGTAAAAAAAAGCATGTACCGGTTCAAAACCGGTACGTATCGGCCGAAATCGGGTCGGTGTCGGCCGGTATCGGATCTGTCTCGGTATCGGGTTCCAACCCCTTCAGAATAAGGATTAGGTATCCTACCCCAGGACAGGTTTAATCTTATCCGTGTTACCAAACATGTTTTATTCCAGATTGGAATAAAATCCTTTCCAGGTTTTGGGTTATCCCTACTCAAGATTGGAATAAGCTTATACCTGCAACCAAACGTCCCTGGACCAGTGACGGAGACACTTTCCGACAGTTGATGACGATGGAAAACAGGCCCGGTACCCACAGAAACTTCCGGCGAGTTCACCCCTGATGTCCAGTACTGAAGATGACGCCGAAAAATGCTTCAACCCACTACGGGCTGCCGACGAGCAACAGAAACACACGGAAGATGACGACGAACACAGCGAGCTCGAATTCTACACCGAAAAACACTCTCAAACAATAGCAAACTCAGATTCGTGAGAATCGGGCTCTGATACCATGTACAAAGAGATATGACAAAAACTTAACTTTATTCACTGTGTACACACATATATATATACCCTAAATACAAGTTACCCATAAAAACCATTAACAAAAAGCGTACAAATAATAATAACTAGCAACACATAGCACAATATTATGTAACAAATTTTCCCTGTGTCTTGGGCTATATCTATTCATGTTAATATATTATAATCGTTTACCTATTGAAAAAATATTATGTAACAAATTTTCATGGAAAACTTTTGCAATGCAACCTCCTATTCTGATGCAAAACAAAGTTAATGAGATAAATTTCCAAACCAACCTTACATAACTTCTAAAATAAACGTTTCATAGAAGAATTTCCTAGTTTGATGAAATAATGCCATTATCTACTGGTTGATCAGAAAATGAGAAAAACCTATTCGGATCTGATCAATAATATTTTAACAGTTTTGCTTTTGATTTTCATTATGGGACTATGTATTTTGAGCACGTCCATTACACATTTGTCCACCAACCTTGCACTCCAACTCATCACAGGACCTGCTTTACATAACTCTAATTCTCTTTTCATGATATTGCATTACCCTGACCTTACACTTTGTTTGAAGTAAGAGTCAAATCTATTACAAGCTATTACAGGGTATGCAAACCATGCGTAAAGCATCTATACTAACAGCTCATTACTTTGTTAGTAACTAGGCATTTTACACTTTCATTAAAAATACAGTCATCTCGATTTCATACAAACATATCACAATTTCCAAACCTGAACTTAGGATCCTGTGGCAGTTACACGTATCTGGATCAGTGGCTCCTACTCCCTTCTTAACTTGGAAAGCAATGCAGATCAAAAGCCATTAAGGACTCATAAGCCTATATGTCTATCCCATCTAATTGAAAAACTAATCAATTTGCATATGTCAGCCAGTTTTTCCTGAGGGCAGAAATGTACGTAAAATTCATGCCTATGTTAAAGATTGATCAGAATATACCACTATTGATGGAAATATAATAGCCTTGTCAAGGAAATCTATGCTTCCAGAAGCTCTGAATCCTAGACCAGATAGTCTCCAAACTTTTACTCTTACAACTTAAGGGCATCTAACAAAAATCATCCTTTATTTGCAGTGAACAAACTGCAAATGATATTTACATGGATGTTTTCAACTAACAGATATCCAACACGGGCAGAAGCATCTAGACTTGCCCACATTATACTGGAGGCATTAAAAGCATAGAATCGTTCCTGCAATGTTTGCAAATCATTGCATGAAAAAGGAGAGGAATTAAAACAGATAAAAATGAAGAGAATCAAACCAGTGTAAAACACACAACACTCAAACTGACAAACCTGTGTAGCCAAATAAGCCTGATGAAAAGTAGAGGGGCAGTAATTACAGCATATCAACTCACCTCCATCACCACACAACCCACATGAATCCTCATTCTGATCATCCTCATCCCCTTTCACCAACCGAGTGCCATTTTTCCTGATCTTGTACTCAGCAGACCAGGCTTGAAGCTGGCATAATGTGTAGGGCTTACCAGACTTAATGAATAGATTCAAGCAGGGGCGGTTCAGTTTGAAACCTGAATGGATCTTGAACTCAGAGATCGTATGTACCTTGCTGCAACATTTACAATAATACCATCCCTGGTAACCGGACCATCTTTAATAACAGAATCATCCTTGGAGTTCCGATACCGGATCACATCATTGAGAGATATGACTCCAGCATCGATCAACCATGATAAGACTGTTCTTGCTCCAGCAGAATATGACTTTCCATCCATAAAGTGCTTCCCTCCACTACCCATGCTTCTTGGAAGCAACCTGCAACAACCCTTTTGGCTTTTAAGCATTCTCAGAGCTCTTGATTTGCAGGCTTTCTTTTTAGAAGAATGCTGAGCAGTACTTGGGCAGAAATCCTTGTTTTTTATTATGGCTGAAACCAATAGTTCATCATCTTCAATTTGGCAAGGTTTCTTTTTTCCCGATCTAGAACCATTATGATCACGACGCATTTTCTTCACCCTTGAGCATTTTTTCTTGATTTGATGCTGGCAAGAGCCTAAAGATGCGGAGTTATTGCGACTTCCTTTATTTCTTGCATTTGCAGGAGTAATTGCAATGAGGATCTCCTGGACCTCTTTCAACTCTGACTGAGCCCCATGTTCTTTGATATTGGGCATGCCATCGTGTCGGTAGAAGTTGTGCCTACAATGTCACTTTGGTATAATGTGCTCAGTTTGATTTCTGAGATCTTTCTAGACTTCCTGCGTGTCTTCCTTTTCCTAATAATATCTACTGAAGAAAATGTATCCACCGTTTTGAACTTTGAAACTTCAGAGCACTTCTCGTGTTCATTTTCACTATGTTCAGATTGCTGATCTGCCTCCGAGTCCTGTGAGTGATAGAGATGATCATTTGGGCAGTTTGGATGGTCAACCAATGATCCCTGCAGATGACTTTCCAGCTTATCAGTATTTTTGCCTACTAGACATTTATTTTTCTCCTCCAAAGAGTCCATTGGCACATACTCTGCAACTTCTTTAGGTGTGTCCATGTTGTGGTGAGAAGCCTGTTTATCAGAGCTTGGCAAGTTTGTATTACTATCCGGATGAGGGGTAATGGCTCCAGACCCTCCAAGCTCATCACTACTGTTTCTGGAAGTAACAAGAACATTGCAGAGACAACAACCCAAATGGAAAAATGTGCTATCAGGCACACAACCTTGTAACGATGTTAAACCCAGACTGCTTATTTTGTTCCCAGATATTCCACTACATTGATTTTCCATCCCCTTAATGATATCCACAAAACACATACTATCAGCCTCGTAAGCAGATACACCTGTCAGAAATTCCACTGCCCCATTATTTTTCTGTCCGGAGACTTTTTGATGGCAGGCATGGTAGTTCCCCTTAAACTCTGTCAATGCATCTTCAGCTGACACCTGTCTCTGTGGAAAATGATGTTCAACACTGCTTGTCAAGACCAAAACAGCATCAGTTTTCTCCTTCTTATCAATCACTAAACTTTTAGTCACTTTAACTACCTCTCCCTTTCTCAATGCACCAATCTTTCTATCAATAAATACAACAGTCACGAAGGGATTTAAAAGCTTCCACCTCTGAACCAACGTGCTAGTAGTTTCTGAATGATTCATCTCTCTTTCTATATTCATCAATACATCAGAAAGATCTGAATAGAAGTGACTAAAATCAACCCATTCCTTACCATCATCTTCCTACATAAAAATACACCTATCTTCGAATAAAAGCTCCCCACATAACCTCCAAACTTTAGAGAATTCACGAATCGGCTTTCCCTTTGGTGTTAGATAGACTGACTCCATATATCGCCTACTAGGTCTTTTACGCCTCTCAATACACCATCCTGCTTCCTCAAGCAGGTGAATGACATAGTACTGGAGACGAGGATCCTTTACAGGGTCAGTCTTCAGATATAAATTCGATCCATCCATTTTTGGAGATTCCAATAGCTTTGTTCTTTCCTCAGTAAGTTGCGATACAGACTGCTCTGCAACAGTGATATATGGGCTTGAAAACAATAAACTGGTCGCAAAGCTTTCCTGGGAAACAGGTGAAGCGATGGCTTCACTAGCAACCACTTCTTTTCCACTCATTCCCATTTATGCCCGGGGTTTTACACTTTAGAACATCTTTGTTACTCGCAACACCCAGTCTGTCAATTTCTAAATGTTGCCTCAACAGATGGCAACTAGATGTGACGCCATGACTTGATTCGACTACACAGACTGTTATTGTTTCACCAACAGAGTCTCTAGATGGACGGAACATGTCCGTAACAATTTCTCTTGGAACCGCTGATGAATTCTGAATCTTTCCTGAACCAGGTATATGTTTAGGATGTTCATTGACTGAAAACTTCATTCGCTTGGCACTCACATCCTCATCACTCCACTTGACCAAAGTAAATCCGTCCACAGGACACCCTGGAGCAAAGTTGTCTACACAATCTTCAGATACATTATAAATATCCTCTGAATGTATATTTTTGGTGGAAGAATGCCTCGTTACAACTGATTTTTCACTGTTAGAAGAAAGTGATGGGTCTGTGTTCATACCAGATTCACACTCAACATTTGTAGCTCCAGCAACAGGACACCTCCTACTAGTGTGATCAGCGCCACTACCAATGATGGCCTCTCTGAAAACAGGGCACTTATCATCTGATTCCTCAAAGTCATCATTACACAACTCCTCAATTTCTTGGCCAAGTGACATCTCTACCAATTGATTGAATTCCACTTCATCTACTCTAAAGTCTAAATACAAGTAACATCACAAAAGGAAAGTCTTTCACATTGTAAATTAATGTTGTAAAAAATTAAAAGAGTTCTTCACCAATAAATTGCTTTAAAAGAAATCAATGAACTTCATCTCCTTGATTGTTGATCAAACTCCCAGTCAATCCATATGAAATCATTTCAACCAGCTTTTGGCAAGCTGAATCCAGTAATTGCTACTAAATCTGCATGAAGAAAGAAAAGAATTAACAAAAAATTAACAAAATGCAGCTAGTGTAACAAAACAATGTAAATCTATAGCTTGCATTGAGTATCTGTCTTAATAACAGGATCGGAAAATCGTTACAAAATCTGCAAGAAGAACGAGTACCATAGGAATTAGCACGAAACAAGTACGGTGTAATCAAACTCTTACGCAAACTTTAAATCTTTAAACTTACAGCAGCAGAGAGACAAACAGACTAAAATCATCCTCAAAATTACATAAGAACTCTTAACGTTACACCAAAAATTTAGAGACCAAAAGCACAAGACATGAGTCCCTTGAAACTGCCAAAACCTGCATTACATGCAACACAATAGAGTCCAAAATGTCTTGTTAAAAGACAACAAAACCAAGAATACAAGTGATCTAGTGATAATGAATGAGTCTCCCACAGCCAAAACTGGAAATAACCCTCAGATTAGCTTCCTAATAGTGCATACCTTGATGTATGACAAGAAATATAAGAAACTTTACTTCTGGTGTCAGCATGAAATATATACTTATCAGACTGAAACTTTGCTGCCAAGAAATCACTTCATACTACTGCCAATGACATCAATAAACACCAATGCAAACAAAGCAGGTATTCAATAAATTTATGTGTCGAGTAATGACTTCCTACGCTTATACCACATCAGATTCCGAAATCCCCAACAAAGTTCAAGCATGAATGAAATTTGTACTGTAAATCAACAGCAGACAAAAAACACAAAAACAAAAACAATAATCTTCTGCAAAAAATAATGGCAAATTAACAACCACCACTATTTTAACTTACCATCTTTGCAGATGAAAACCCACCAAATCAATACAGAAATTAAACACTTCTGATTCCAAATGATCCAAAATATACTAATTACAACAATTTTACATATAAAAAATAATAATAAAATAAGGCTAACCTTCACATCCATGTTCTGATCAAAATTTAAAGAACACAAGGGGCACACAAGAGAGACAGAGATTTCTCATTTACCATAAGGAGAAAACAAATGGTAACGTCCAGAAAGAAAAGGCAGCTGCCAATTCATGGTTGTAAACCATGAGACATGTTTCCTCCTCAACTACCCCATATTATTGGATTACGAAATACTGGAATAAACTTATAAGGACATGCTTATTACTTTTTAAAGATTCGCATGCTACAACCACCATTTATTGTACATTAAAAAATTCCAAAAATATGAGTAGTAACAAGAAACAACTACAATAAATCTACTCCCTGTGAATTTATATCCAGATCTACTAAACAAATTAAGTGTCATAGAGAAGAGAAAAGTATAAAAATGTACAGGCAATGATAGTGAAATGTTACCAACAGTTAAGGATGATCATCGCCTTTCACTCACTAGCATGAAAAAGCATATCTCAAACTCATGAAAAATTTGAAAACATATTTAGTTTGATAGATTCTCCTAGAGCTGCATTCCCCATATAAACCCACCCATAAAGAGGGATGCAGTAGGCCTGGACCGTGCTCCCAAGCACAATAGCATCATTGGCTCCCTCCCTCTCTCCCCCCTCCCCCCCCCCCCCAACCTTTTTTCTCTCTGTAATAACTCTTCCTTTATGTTCTTCCCTCTATGCATGCTTACATGACTTTTGTGAATTCTTTTCCTCTTTCTCTATCTCCACTTATTTCTCCTTAAGTCTATGTCTCTTCCACCCTTTCATTCAATGGTCATAAAATAGACTAGAATGCATTACACTTTGCATGGAACGAGGAGATATGTACAGTTGTAAGGTTTGAAGTAAACGAGAATTCAAAGACACCATAGGGTCACAATGCCTCATATGTACCACATATGATTGAGAGAGGAAGTTACCCGATGAACTAAGCACACACTATTTTCTCTCACGTTTTTAATATTATGGCCCACTTTTATTTTTGTGGGGAGATAGTGAACTAAAAAGAACATGTGAAATGGTGAAAAGAATGAGGGAAAGTTTAATTTACTTTTAAGCATGTTGCGACATACTTATAAAAAATAAATAAAAGCATGTTGCGACAAAAACTAATAACAAGCACAATCAGTAATTCTGCCAATTTATTGGTTTCAACTGTATTGTCGCAATATGCAAGACATATCACTCTGTTAATGGTTTCTATTGGTTCCTTTTCACCTTGCACGTGTAACAGGATTATTTATAGGAGAACGAGTTTTTGGAAAAGCTTATCACACTTCCATTTCTATAACCTACAACTACCATTTGTTGATGAATAAATCTCACATTGCCAGTGGACAAGGTCTTGGAATATTTATAAGGTTGGAGCAAACCTCTCTCTTAGAACTAGTTTTATTAAATGAGTTAGACTCATGAATTTCTTCATGGTATCAGAATCTGTCACAGGATGAATGGGGACCCACACTACTTACCCCGTGACAAAAACCAGGAAAAATACTGGCCTGCACATGAAGGAGGGTGTTGAGGAATAAATCACACATTGCCTGTGGACAAAGTCTTGGGCATATTTATAAGCAATGAGCAACCATCTCTTGTTGAACCGGTTTTATGATATGAGTTAGACCCATGAAATTCTTCATGGTATCAGAGCTTGCCATAGGACAAATGGGGCCCACACTACTTACCCCGTAACAAGGACCAGAAAAAATACTAGCATGCACGTGAGGAAGGGTGTTAAGGAATAAATCTCACAATGTTTGTGGACAGGTCTTGGGCATGTTTATAAGATTAGAGCAAACATCTCTTATTGAACTGGTTTCATGAGATGAGTTAGGTCCATATATTTCTTCATAGTATCAGAATTTACCACAAGATGAATGGGGATCCACACTACTTACCCCGTGATAAGAACCAGAAAAAATACCGGTCTACACATGAGGGAGGACGTTGAGGAGTAAATCTCACATTGCCTGGGGACAAGGTCTTAAGCATGTTTATAAGCAATGAGCAACCCTCTCTTGTTGAACCGGTTTTATGAGATGAGTTAGACCCATAAAAGTCTTCACCATCCATACAATCCAATATTCCAATGCATAAGAAAATATTGTTAGGAAACCAGCATAAAAACTTTATTTTTCTAGGATATTTCATTTCAAACCAGCCAATCGCAAATGAAGGATACAGGTCCCTTTTATTAATGTTTCAATAATCCGATATGAATTATAACCCTTGTTCACCATATGTTATGTTAATCGCCTTGTGGCATCATAACTTAACTAAGCTTCATCAAAGCAACAGACCTTCGTTATGTATTAAAGCATGCACTTTAATAAACGCATGTAGCCAGCAAGTATAAATAAACACCACATTCATATGCATGCAAAGGCAAAAATGAACAAACAAAAACAAAACGCTGGAAGAAGAAGTTTGATTCATTCTCACATTACTAAAATCCTCATTTAAGAGAGCAGCATCTAAAAATAATAATGATGATGATTTATGACAAGAAAGAAAATTTCCTAGGTTTACGTGATTACGGTTCCCGTGAATGTTCTCCAAGAAAACAGATCGATTTTTAGCTGCAAAATACAAGATCTCCTCCATTGTAAAAAATTCAAATTTCCAAAACTGGAAAACTAAACAACGCCTAGGTCAGTGAAACAGTGATCACAAGAGACCGAATACACATTGATCATGACAATACCGTGAGAATTCTAATGCCCATAGCAAAGGTCGGGCCTTTAAAAAATGGGAGCTGCTAGAGACACAAAGATATCTCACATACTGATGTGGCACAATATTAGTGTGCCATATGTCCATTTTCCCTAACACCTCTTTCCCCACTTTCCCTCTCTTTTTCTTTCCCCGTGCACCCCCTCCCCTCAGCAGTGGCCCTTCTTCCCCGTGCGCCCCCTCCCCTCAACAACGCCCACCACCGCCACAGCTCGTCGATGGCCACCACCAGCGGCCGTTCCCCCCTCACCCGCTCTCCCTCTTCCCCCTGCTGCTCTCCCTTCCCATCTCCCTCCTCCCTTTCTATTCCAGCCCGCAACCACAACCCATCACCAACAAACCGCCACCTATCCCTCTTACTCTTTCTCCTCCCTTTATCTTCCAGCCGACGAGCTGTGCAGGTCTCGGGTCGCCGTTACCCATCTCCCCCCTCACCATTGCCATAGCTCGTCAATGGCCACCATGCCGGTCGTGCCCCAGCGTCTTCTGCCCACCAGGTGGTGGTCTCCGATCACCATGGTTGCGCACGGGGAGGGGGCACAGGGAGAGGGCAAGGGTGGGCACGGGGAAGGGGAGGAAAAAAAAATTTATGGGGCACGTGGCACACATCAGTGTGTGGGATTCTTTGTCACGGATCATTTTATGTTTATATTGTTTTCCTTAAAAAGTAGATGCATATATAGAAAGGAAGTGGGAAAGTGTGAGAAGGAAACGTGAATTGCCTTACGAAGCACTAGCAGAAACAACCCATGCATTAAATCAAGTGAGGCCAAAGGCCTGTGGCCTAGTTGGCATTACCCCCAGCCTCCAAAATGGAGGTCTGGAGTTCGAATCCCCCTCCCCAAATGTATCAAAAAAAAAAAAAATCAAGTGAGCATTAAACCACGAAAATACCGAACAGAACCAAAAGGCCATGAACATTGTTGCCACAATTCTTTAAACCCATTTCCAGGAACGAATAATTGATCAACAATCAAAACCACAACAGGCCAAAGCCCCCCACGCCAGCACAACNAAAAAAAAAAAAAACCTTTTTTGTATATCACATTTCACCTCTTCATTTTTTATTTTATTTTTTTGACAGGTCACATTTCACCTCTCCATAACCACATCCAATGATCCTTCACGCAAAAGAAGTAAAATAAAAAATGAAGCTCACCTTTGCAATGCATTTTCCCGAGCAAGGAAAAAAAGGTTATTTAGTTTTATGAGGGAGCTTAATGAGTTTTGCTGACAGCAAAGTTAGAATCTTGCGGGAGAGCAGATAAGGAGGTTTCCTTTGGCCTCGTCACCTGCGAATTGACCAGACCCAAACAGTAAAGAGAGCTTTGGGAAACACGAGCAGTGCTCCCAAGTACAACAGATGAAACGTACTTCCCCCCCCTCTTCTCAAACCTCTCCATTCTCTTCCCAAGTCTCTGACTCCCTCTCCCATGTGAGTTACATGGCATCTTCTTACCTGTACTGAGTCTACTGACTACTGAGTTCTCTGAAGTCTGAACCGCTTTTCTTTGTCCATTTGTGTGGGAGGCTTAAAAAATGTCTCATTCACTGCGCAACCGCTAAAATGGAGTTTTGTGGATCAAAAAGATTATATCATCTTGCTGCTTTTAAGGTACTGGAATTATTTTTGCCACTTTGGCTAGTATACGGTGAAGAAAGATGCCTAGTTTGGTTATCAGTTAAAATGAGATGGGGAAGGGTAAAATATTTTTTTTAATTTTAAATAAAATCTTATTTTTTTAATATTATTTTTATTTTAAAATTTTAAAAAAATTAAATTATTTATTTTATTTTATTTTAATAAAAATTTATAAAAATTATAATAATTATATTAAATAAAATGAAATAATTTAATTTGGTGTAATCGAACCAATCCCAGTTACCATAGCTACAAGTATCACATGCCATAAAATTTACATCTTTGGCTAGAAATATGGGAAGGGTTATGTTATATATAATATTTTTATATATTTTTTATACAATCTATTAATATTATTAATCAAAATAATTATTTTATATTAAAAAATAACTTATTGTTATGAAACTAATGAAAAGATAGAGAGCAAAAGAGAGAGAGATGTTTAGAGAACTTTGTTTTCTCTTATTTCTTGGGGTCTTACACAAATGAGGACTCCCTCTATTTATAGGGATTTCTTGGTACAAAGGATGGTTAGGATTGTTACACTTGTCATCAATCCAATGGTAAAGAGTACAAAGGAGGTTAGGTGTACCNTTTATTTTAAAATTTTAAAAAATTTAAATTATTTATTTTATTTTAATAAAAATTATAAAAATTATATTAAATAAAATAAGATGGTTTGATTTTATGTAATCGAACCAATCCCAATTACCATAAGTGCAAGTATCAGATATCATAAAATTTACATCTCTGGATAGAAATATGGGAAGAGTTATGTTATATATAATATTTTTATATAATATTTTTATACACTTTATTAATATTATTTATTAAAATAATTATTTTATATTAAAAAAATAACTAATCATATTAAATTATTAATAAAATATATAAAAATAACTGTAACACAATTTTTAATATAGAAACAGGGAAGAGAGTTGGAATCGGCTCTACATATATATTGGGTTTTGATTTTCGGATGATATTGGGTAGGCAAGAACAGAACAAATGGAAGGCGTTTTTAAGAAAACAATGACCGACTGATAGCATAATAAAAACTGTATCGCCTTAGCTTTCCATTTTAATCATGTTGTCCCCAAATATGAAAGGTGTCAATGTGTTTTGGAAAATGATTTCTACAAAACATTTTTTACTAAACATTTCGGGTTAAATATGGAATAATTTAATATTGGACACGTGGCACAATCTAATTTAAGGAGTATTGAAGTAATTTTAGATATTTTGTTAATAATAAAAAAAAAATATTAAATTAATAAATAATGGTGAAGTGTTCTCGTAATACTTTATTACCGGAGTTGGGTTAGAGAATAAAGCGCAGAGCAAAGTTCATTTACAAGGGACCACGCCCATCAGCATCGGGGTCGACCCTGAAATCCGACCCGAATGCTTCATCTACGACCGATAGACGACGTGGCAAAATCACAACGCGAAACGATCCTGAAGCGGACAAACATCCACCGTAGAAAATAACTCGAGACCCATTTCCGCCATTTCGGCACAGTACAGTAGCTCTCCCGACCTTCTCGAACTTTAAAGAAATGGCGTTGCGTCATTTGGGCCCACGCTCCTCTCTCTTGCGCATTTCTCACTTGAACGCTATCTTTTCTCCCAAGAAGCACTTCTTCTCCGTCTCGGCATCAATGGCTTCTCCTGCTCGGAAGGTTAGCGTAAAAGATGATATAGTGAAGAAAGCTCTGGGTTTATTTGGTTTCGCTCAAGGCTGATTTTGATTCTTTTCAGGTTTTGGTTCCGATTGCCAACGGCACTGAGCCAATGGAGGCGGTGATTACGATCGACGTTCTGCGAAGATCCGGGGCTGACGTTACGGTGGCTTCAGTAGAAAAGCAGCTTCCGGTCGATGCTGGCCATGGTGTGAAGATTGTTGCCGATGCTTTGATTTCTGATTGCGGCGATGGCGGCTTCGATCTCATCGCTCTACCTGTAAACCCCTCTCTCTCTCTCTCTCTCTCTCTCTGTGCGCGTGTTTATGCTGCTTCTTGCTTCCATAGTGGGGGCGAAATCTAACTGTGCTGAGTGCTTAAGTTCCTTAACCTTTTAATATTTATCTTGTGTGTACTTGTAAAAAAAATATTTATTTTGTGTCGGTTTTCCACAGTTAAATTGAGTGAATGCTGCACCTCTTTGCATGTGAAGCTCTAAAATTGAAGTTTTTGAGCATGATGAAGTACTTTCTGGTTATGATAGGAGAAATCGAAGTAATGAAATTTAGTTAATGGTGTGGTTTATAGACTACTCGTGCTAATATAGCAGATTAATATGAGCGGGTTAGGCCATTCACCTCCTTTAGCCCCCACCAATCTATAAAACCCAGTTTTATTTCTCAAAATTCTTAAAAATACATATACGTAGGATTTTTCTAGAGCTCAAAATTTGAACCAAAGTCTTATGATTTTTTTGCCCTTTTCCTAAAATTTTAAATGCTTGGACCTAATTTTTTTTTTAAATGCCAAAAGATTCTTTTTATAAGACTCATCACGCCTGACTTTTCTTTATCCAGTTATCTTCTAACAAGCCCCCTTCAACCAATTCCTTTCTCATTTAGGAAACCATTGAATATAGATGTATTAGTTTGAAGGGGGAAACTGTTATCTAAATTCATATATGTTTTTTTATTACCATAAGCATGCACTATATATCGATAGGTCGATGAACATGTTAATAATAGCCTTTTTTTCTGAATTACAATCAATATAGAAAACTAAACATTAGGGGTGTGTGTGTGTGAGAGAGAGAGATTAATAATTGTAAAGCCGTTCGGCCCCCTAAATTAAATTTCTGGTTCCATCATCAGGCATTCCACTGAAATAATTTATGTATTTTTACTGCAACTTCGGTTTGGAGCCACTAACCAAGAAGTATTTTTCGTCCTTTTTGGCTACTGTAAGCCTTTATATTGACAAGTGGAAGTGTTTTCATGTCTCTCTGTCTCGTTCTGTATTTTTCATATACTCTCTACAAGGTTCTACAACTACTGTTAATTTATCTGAGTTCTATTAGAGCTTACGATTATTTTTAAGTATTTACTTTATTATACTATAGGGAGGCATGCCGGGGGCTACCAACCTTAGAGATTGTGCCATTCTGGAAAGCTTGGTGAAGAAGCAGGCAGCTGATGGGCGGCTTTACGCTGCAGTATGTGCTTCACCTGCTGTGGCGCTTGGGCCATGGGGTGTGTTGAAGGGCTTGAAAGTAAGTTAGCTATTTGTTTGTTTTTAAGCAGTCATCTTGTGTATTTTAACTCTTATCAGTGTTGCTAGATGTTCTTGATTATAGATGCTCAAGTCCAAAGGTTTTGGTATATTGGTTTTGATAGGCAACCTGTTATCCATCGTTTATGGAACAATTAACCCCCTGTGCAACTGCTGTTGAATCAAGAGTGCAACTGGATGGCATGGTTGTGACAAGCCGTGGACCTGGAACTACTATGGAATTTTCTGTTGCACTGATAGAGCAATTGTATGGGAAAGAGAAAGCAAATGAAGTTTCCGGGCCACTGGTATCTACATTCTCCAGCACATGTTTTTTTATTCATAATATTGTCTGTAACACCACAACTTTGTTATGAGAGGATGGTGAATGGATCCCATGTTGCCTAAGAATGAGAAGTTCTTGCAACTTATAATAATTTCAAAGAACTTCAATTGTAGCATTCGCTATGTCCAAATATGACTTGGACTTTTCTTGAGTTATTATAAATTATGTGAGTGGTTACAAACGCTATCAAAGTTAATCCCCAGTCAGACGTGCAAGTCCTGAGTGTGCCAACTTTTGTGCCACAATCCTAATCTGTTTCTTATTGTCTGGATTAACCTATCAAAAAGACTTATTGCCTGGATTATAATGTTACCTGCACTCTGTTCTCATAAAAACAATAAAGAGTCTCCTGCACTCTATAGCTCAAGAACCAACCCAAAATACTGCCTCTTTGGGATGGAAATGCTTAGTTTGTAAATTTTAGCTGCCTCTTTAGCCGGTTTAAATGATCCTGTATTTGTTTCTCTTTTTAGATTAGGATTTCCTCCTCTCCCCCTCACCCCCACCCAAAAAAAAAACCTTTCTCTCTTTCTCTGAGCTTGTGTATCACTGTTGTCTTGTATTCAGGTTATGCGTTCAAACCATGGGGATGAATATACTGTAAGGGAGCTAAATCCAGTGGAGTGGACATTTGATGATTGCCCCAAGGTAAGGCTTTGGTTGTTATTTATATTTCTTGCTGTCTTCATAGTTCAGGCCATGTTAATTTTTATACAACCATTCAATGAATTGCACTGTATGAATCGCTTGGTTCCAGTAATGCGTTAGACAATTTTTATAGGGTCCTATGGGCTAAGAAGTTTATTTCTTGATAATTGTAGCCTTCAATAACTTACAAAAAAAAAAATTGTTGCATTCAATAGACATTTATATTGATTTACATTCACCTAGTTGTGTCTAATAAAATTTTAGGTGTCACAGTCTTTGCCTTGGTACAAAACTAGTAATTACACATGTATTGCTATTTTGAGGAAGAAAATACATAGGGTGTTGGAGCATGTGCAAATATGTCTGGAATTGCGTTTAATTCCATAAAAACTACTGAGCTGCTTAATGTAGCCTTAACTCTTTGCCTTGCAATGTAAGTTGTGTTTTATTCCAAGTGATTTTTTTAAATTAATTTTAAGTATCCTTTGGAATTATAGTGTCATTCAAATATAAATTTTATCGGACCAACAATTGATAAAAATAAAAGAACACATTCAATATTTTGATACAATACTCAGTATCCTCGTCATCCCATTTATAATCCACTTAGAATGCAATCAGCTATCATGGATATGCTCCCTTGTTTGATTGTTTGATGTTTTTCTGTTGTCAAAAACAAATTTGTAAAAGTATTTCTGTGGCTAGCCGTTTAATATATATTTTAGGGATGTTCCTGTCCTTGTTCAGTTGCCTGGATATGTATGTCTCTTGCCATTATGATGAAGAGAATTTAGTTGGGATATTTTGTTATAAGTTTCACTGCACTGACATCTGATCTCCTGAATCCCCTCTTTATGAAAAATTATGGTGTGGCTTATTACTTGCACTTACATACACGTTACTAAATCACGGAATCATGAATATCTGCATTTGCTTTCCTTTCAGATTCTTGTACCTATTGCTAATGGCACTGAGGAAATGGAAGCTGTTATGATCATTGATATTCTACGACGAGCAAAGGCAAATGTTGTGGTGGCCTCTGTTGAGGATAAACTAGAAATTTTGGCTTCTCGTAAAGTTAAACTCATGGCAGATGTGCTCCTTGATGATGCTGCTAATCATTTGTTTGACCTAATAGTATTGCCGGTAAGTTGGGGGTCTGGCTTGATATTTATCCATAAAACATTTTCCAGCATAACCACATTCTGGAAATTTTCAGGGTGGACTCGGTGGTGCCCAAGCATTCGCAGACTCTGAAAAACTTGTGAACCTGCTAAAGAAGCAGAGGGAAATAAATAGACCTTATGGAGCAATATGTGCATCCCCAGCTTTAGTCTTGGAGCCCCATGGCTTACTCAAGGTATTGCCTTTTACAACCTGATATTATCTCATGGAATTCTATTGGGAGTAACACACGTTTTGATTGCAATATTTGGAAGCATATCACTTGAATCAGTGCTGCCTTGTAGACTGGAAAGCCCAAATTCATGAGACTTCACTCCCATACAATTATTGAATTTCTTCTGATCTATGTCCAATGCTTTGTAATATTATTACCAAAATCTTTACTCCCGTTGCATCAATAGTTTCTTGAAATCTATAATATAAGCGTTTTGACCATTTATATTATTTGCATTGTTGTGGCTTCGGTTGACATGTATTCTCTGATCCAGGGTAAAAAGGCTACAGCTTTTCCTGCCCTTTGCAACAAGCTGTCGGATCAGAGTGAAGTTGAAAACAGGGTTGTGGTCGATGGCACACTCATCACCAGCAGAGGGCCGGGAACTTCGATGGAGTTTGCACTTGCAATTGTGGAGAAGCTGTTTGGGCGCCAGAAAGCACTAGAGCTCGCCAAGATGATGCTTTTCGTACACCCATAGACCTTATAAGTTGTATATTGAGCGTTGTATATTGAGCGTTATAGAGCTTATAAATAGAAATTGTGTAGGACTATCTACCGAGATGAACATGGTGATTTGAGTTCATGTTTGAGTATGAATCCACTTTGCAGTTATGTTCAACGATTTTGTGTATAAATAAATGAGTTTCGAAAGAACTAGCAGTTTCACTAGTAGATATGGATATTCTCTTGGGTAAATGTTGACAATTCTCAAATTTCTATTACACCGATTGAAAGAACAAGTTGATGTGTTTTGAGTCAAGGTGTTGTCTAGTCAGTATGTAACTTATATTTTGTGGAGGAGTTTGCCCTGTAATTTTCTTATTTAGTTTTGAATAATTTTATTTGAAGATATAAAGAGATGTAATTCTCCCATTCTACTTATTCAGACTTTGCCTCTCTTTGATTAATAAAATTGTTTATTTATCAAAAAAAAAAAATTCTCCCATTCTACTTATCTTCGAAATGACTTCAAGTGAGGTGGCAGAGTGTTGTGAAAAATGATTATAATAAAACACAAATAAACAAGAAATAATCAAGTAATCAATTGCATGACACGAATTTATGTAGTTTGGCAACATGTTAACGTTTACAGAGTTGTAAGGGATTTTATTATGTTAAAGAATCACAAGTTACACTCTTTGGGGCATTTTTAACTGTTCAAAGCAGTCATATTGTACAAAATAATCATATTTATAGGGTTACACAATCAAAACCCTAATCTTTACTTTTCTACAACATTCGCTTGACCAGCATGTTAATCGCGTATGGAAATGACTCTATCTAGCCTTCACTCGAGCCCACCAGCAAACGAGACTCAAGCTAACTCTCTATTTGAGCTTAACTCAAGTTGGAAATCAAGTGATTGACGAGCGAACTCTCTATCTTAAAACTTATTGAGTCCAAGGCAATGCCAACAATTTTTCCAAAATATCGCCTCAAGCCTATGTTCCATAACACAAGCCTCATTGAAAATCTATTACAATAAAATAAAAAAAACATAATGAATCATTATTGGGTCGGATCATCAAGTCGGGCCACCACAACAATAAATCAGACTTCACAAACCCAACAGATAAAATATTTCAATCAATACTAATCAAAATTTGTCAAAAAGTAGCGATTTTGTTTCTAAAAGAAAAAATCGTGTTTGAATTGTATTTGCAAAGTATATTGCGTGGATATAAAAGCAAATTAGCGCCAGAAGAGCTGGACCGACCTAAATATATTAGTGAGATTTTTATAATTATCTTTCGCTTTCCAAAACCGAACATTTCCATGGTCTAAAATCTCGGCTTTTATGATTTAATTTATCCCACACAGAAACTTATAGAGTCCAAATTGTCCAATTAAAATGACCAAATAAATGAAAATGTAAATAATATCTTTTATATATATATATATATATATATATATATATATATATATTTCCATATCTTTCGTTGATTTTCCCTGCTTTCTCTTGTAATTGCCAATATATATTGTGTCTCTTTAATTTATTAACTGAATTTTATATTATTTATTTTTTAGTCTCGTCTAGTTTCTTTCCATTTAGTTAT
This sequence comes from Carya cathayensis, assembly GCA_011037825.1. NCBI lineage: Eukaryota > Viridiplantae > Streptophyta > Magnoliopsida > Fagales > Juglandaceae > Carya > Carya cathayensis. The sequence continues at coordinate 2,339,146 of QGSO01000157.1, read as the reverse complement.
TATTTTCTACACAATTTATGTTATTATATAAATTGTGGGTTATTATTTTTTTTTTCCCCACACAAATTTGAGGCTTTAAGTCACTGTTCATTTGAGTTTCGGGTACGCTTTTTTTTTTTTTAAAAATAAAATTTTCTATTATTAATTTTAAAAAAATAATAATGCAGAAAAGAGAGAAACAATAGGCTTGAAAATGTTGAACATGAATGGCGGTCTCTTTATAGTTTATAAGCATTTAATTCGGGGGGTTCTTGTTTTAAATTCATCCACACTGTTTATTTTCTCAAATACTTCGACCTCTCTTGTTCAACTACGGCGGTTTGACCCAACGATCGGGGATGCTGTTTTTAAAAACAAAAATCCTATTCAAAATATTATACACTATATATTTTTTTAATCAAATATTTAATATATATAGATAATTATTAGAAAATTTCAATTAATTTAAAAAGAAGAAATTTTAAAAAATGTGATATATAGTGTGTAAGAATGATTAGTAGCAAACTTTTTTTTTTTTTTTTTTAAGTCCAATACTTAAACCTGGCACCCGGCCCGAGTTTACATTGGTTTGATTATGTGGTACCCGAATCAAGTTTCTTTTCGAGTGGAACCCAATTATCTTGGTTTCAGATCGGGTCAAGAGAAATACGGCCAAGATGAACAGTACTATCTTTAAATATAATTAACAGGAAGAAGCTACCCTAAAACTGATATGATCTAGTATCATCCCAGATAATTAATGAAGTGTGTTGGTTCTTTGAAAATCATCGTAAGACAACTTGTTAAGAGAAGCTGCCCTGAATTATTGACCCATCAAGATAATTAATGAAGTGTGTTCGTTAGATTAAGGATTTTTTTAGAATATTTGGTGGGTTTGGATAACCTATTAAAAGTACTTGTTCTAACATAGAAAATGCTATTTGTCCTTACAATTTTTACTTATATAACAATAAGTGCTGACGTGTTAACTATTGTTATGCTGAAAATTATGAAATTTAAAAATAAAAATGATAAAATTAGAAGTGAAAACCAATTGTAGCTAGTTTTTGTCAAAAAACCGAAACCGATCAATATGTAAGCTTTTTAGAAGAAGATAGATTGAACCGACCGATGGGTAGGAGAGATACCGCCTATACCGATTCCGACGGTTTCTTGGTCGGCAGTGGAGTGTGAACGTGGTTCTCAGAGAGAGAGAGAGAGTGCCTATGGAGAAGAATGGGAATTGGAGGTTGAAGACGACGAGCTAAAGTGAAACGACACCATTGTGTCACTTATATATATATATTTTAAACATTAAATATGAAACAATGTTGTTTGGTTTAAGATCAAACGATTTCATTTCAATTATTTTTTTATATACATTACATGTAAAATAACGCCGTTTCACTTAAATGGCAAACAACGTCGTTTTACCTCAAATATATATATAAAATATATATTATATTGACTGATTCGGCGGTTTAAAACTAGTTTAAACCAGAATCAAATAAGCCAATGTCGGTTTCTTCTATTTTCCACCACTGGCCAACCGGTCCTTCAACGGTTCCTGATTTAGGCAGCTAGTTCCGATTGGTGACGGTTGGTTCCTATACAGCTCTAGATAAAATGAATCTTATACGTAATTATACATACATTTAGCAGTGCTATTCTATTATAACGTATTTTGTGTCTCCTCTGCATGGATTGAGAATGACGCATGCAAAAGAGGTTCCAACATCTATGGCTAAATATCTTAATTAACATATACAAGTAGATGACTCCAATGTTTTCTTAGTCTATACAATTTATTTGTCTTTTTTTCCTTCAAAGCATTTGAAGTTTTTTTTATTATCACATAAAATTAGACGATTTAGTACATAAAAATAAATGCAATCTACTTAAGAGAGTTTTTTTTTTTTTTTTTAAGACCAAACAACTTTATTTCATCTCATATAATCTAATTATTATAATTTTTTTAAATTTTCATACAAAATATAATAAAAAATTTAATTTTTTCAAATATCAATACAAAACTAATATTAAAAAATTATATTATAACAATATTTTATTCATTATCATTCAAAATAATTCATTTTATCTCATCTAAACTACATAACTAAACGGACCTTAAATATTGACCTAATATATTTATTATGTGAAAAATAATAATATGACTCTTAAATATTTTCACTAAATATGCTTATTCATATATTTTTATTTTTTTAATAATTAAAAAAAACTATTAGTGAATTTATAGTTATATTTTAATTTTTTTAATGATTAAACATGTTTAAAAAATATTTTAAAAAAAAACTTATTTATCAATACATATAGAAAGTGCACATTTATGATATTGAGAAGGCAGCTTGTAGACGGAGACAGAAAAAGTTGACTTGACTCGTCGCCACGTCGATACCTTCCGCGAAAATCGCCTGATTTCATAACTAATTAGTCTAATTAGACACCCAAAAAACAACAGTGAGAGAGATAACATGAGAACAGTCTTGAGTCTACTGTCGAGGGAGGTACCCGTTGGTTTCCCACGCCTTTATTTGTTGACCATGTTCGTCGAGTCATCAGACATCGTACTGGACCGGAAACTGCAAGTATTCAAGCTCTAAAGTTACAACAGACCCGACGATCTCTCTCTCTCTCGCTCTCTCTCAAATACATTGTTGGCAGGACAATTACAAAGGTAACTTCTTCAATGTTCATATCTGGACTTTCTACGAATTCTCTCGGTAATTTAGGATCTCATCTGTTGATTTAGGGAGAAAATTCCCTTCTATCAGTTTGTTTTCTCAGAAACTGGGGTGAGACGGACTATTCAAGATGAAAGTCCAAGTTTTATTTCCAGAAAACGGTGAGCCCAAACCAAAGATTTAAAACCTGGGTTTTCTTCTTTTCATCGTTCTTTCTTTAATCTTCCCAAGAACTCATTTTTTTATGCTTGTTGACACCTCCTTGTACATCATTTTCTCTGCCTGCTTATTTGTTTGTGTAGTAACTTTCATAAGAGAACGAAATTTTAAAGCCAATCATACATGATACCGAAGTTACAGTCATTAAGGATGATATCTTTAGATGGATGAACGTCGCAATCCAAACATTATTTAACCAGTATTTAGGATGCGGCTAATTGCAATATTGTGGGCAGCTATGTTTTACTTCACTCTGCTAGTTAGTTATGCAGATCAAAGAAGTTAATTCGGGCCACCTAACTCTAAATTCTGGGCAACACACTAGTGTAGTTGCTCTGTATGAAGCAACCGACTATTACAGTTCCTAGCCGTTCTTCTTTGTAGCAGAGTTCATGACTAAGATTTTGGGTAGTTAAAATTACATGATGATGGGTTTATGTTCAATGGTTTAACTTGACAGGCAGGGGCTTGATTGATTGCAGGTATTGATAAACATAAGAAGCTGGTGATGCCTTGTTTCTCTTTCTTTTTTAGAAAAAAAGGAGCTTCCTCAGATAAACAAACGATTAATGATGATGAAGGTACACATTAAAATAACTTTATTCTTTTGTATAATTAATTTATCAGCTGATAAGTGCTGATGCTCAATTGGTCCGTGCCAACAACACTTATTAGGGCAAAAAAAATCCTTACCTTAGATTGGCTGCTCTCTACCATGAAATAGTCACAGACTCATTAAATTTTTAGATCCTTCTTGTCTCAATGGATAACATTTGGAAGATGCTATCTTCTTATAAATATCACTTCTCTGAACCAGTTCATATTTGAAAACAACTCAAATGGTTGCTATTTTACAATGCAGATACTCAATTGGCTATGCTCGAGTTCTTTCTAGATAACTAGGCCTCTTTTTAACTTCTTGACAAGCCCTGGCCGTCTCAATTAGATCATATAACCAGAAAAGATAGACTGTTTTTCTTATTGGATGGGGAGTTTGGCTCTCTAGTTGGGTGTGGAATAGAAGTTGTGGTTTTTACTTCAAATATTTCTTGCTGGGATACTGGATGAGTTGGATTATATTTGTTTAGTTTGTTCTAGTTTTATGCCTTAATATAGATTCTTAAAGGAGAGTTTTTATTTTTTATTTTTTGGTGTAATTTGTTAAAATCACCTGCATCTCAATTGGCGTTGATGGGTCTTTTGGATAACTTCATATTTGACTTCAGTTTTTCCCAGGGTGAAGATAAGCCTTTTCTTTGGAATGTCTAAAAATCAAAATTTCTCATTACCATGTCAGGGAGACTGACTGCCTTTTGTGTATCTTGAGCATGAGCATAGATTTGCTCAAAACTGACCCTGTTGGACATCCTGCCAATTCTTTGTAAATATTTGGAACATTTTTTTTTTTTTTTAATGTTAAAGCTTCTAATTGGTTCCGTGTCTATAGATATTTCAGGCATCAGGAATGTTAATATGTACACTTACAAGGAATTGCGGGTTGCAACTAATAATTTCAGTCCAGCCAATAAAATTGGGGAGGGAGGATTTGGTTGTGTCTATAAGGTGATTCCACATTGCATATGATTATATTTCTATATTTTTATTAAGGAATACTTCCTCGTAACTTGGTGTAAACTCTTGTATACCTCCTGTGTACTTGGGCCATGCCTATTCTCATTAATAAAATTTGTTACTCATAAAAAAATATTTTTATTAAGAAATACTTGGTATCACCATTTTATTATGTACAAAATGTTTCTGGTTTTTTCATTTAATGAGTGGTTTCCTTTTCCAAAACTTTTGTAATTGAACAGGGAATGCTAAGAGATGGTAGTGTGGCTGCTATAAAGGTATTGTCAGCTGACTCCAGTCAAGGGGTGCGGGAGTTTTTGACAGAAATAAATGTGATCTCAGAAGTTGAACATGACAACCTGGTTAAGTTGTACGGTTGCTGTGTGGAAGGAAACCACAGGATTTTGGTATATGGCTATCTTGAAAACAATAGCCTTGCGCAAACACTTCTTGGTAATTCAATTGCTTATTATTCATTGGAATTCATTAATATTCCAGGATTCTTCCAGGTGACTTAGTCTCTGATTCTATTTTTAGGAGGAGGCCACAGTAGTATCCAATTCAGCTGGCAAACACGGCACAAAATTTGCATTGGTGTTGCACAGGGGCTTGCATTCCTTCATGAAGGCGTCCAACCACATATCATTCATAGGGACATCAAAGCAAGCAATATTCTCCTTGATAAAGACCTAACACCCAAAATTTCAGATTTTGGTCTTGCAAAGTTTATTTCAGCCAACCTGACCCATATTAGTACCCGTGTAGCTGGAACAATGTAAGTTTGTAGAGTTTATATTCAATTTGATTTTTCAATTCATTTCTCACCAAATTGATCCATTTTTGGTATATTATATTCATAAGATCAAGTGTCCTTGTTTGGTTCCTGTAGAGGTTATTTGGCACCTGAATACGCAATACGAGGTCAAGTGACGAGGAAAGCAGATATTTATAGTTTTGGTGTTCTGCTCATAGAAATTGTTAGTGGGAGGAACAACACAAACAAGCGGTTACCGGCTGAAGAACAATATCTACTTGAAAGGGTAGGGAATTTGGAGTTTTTTTTTTTCTTCAATTTGATTAAATAGAAAGAATTCTTAAAGGAGTCATACACGTCCATTTAGGACTTCTACACCTGAGTAAAACAATATATGCCTACCAAAGAGTAAGCTCACTCTTAAAAAATCCAAATGTATAGTTTTCCCAGGAAAAAGAAGATATCTTTTCCCAATAAAACATAACAATTTAAGGCTATCGATTTATTTCCCAAAATAAATCCTTTTGATTTTTGACCTGTTGGTTTTAGAGAAAAAAAATCAAAATTAAGTTTGAGTTATATGCGGAATGCTAGGCTTTTTAATATGGGTTCCCCAAAGTTCTTAAAGTCTCGTGGAAGCTTGAACATGTATGTCTCAAAATAAACACAAAACAGCAAAAAAAAATTTAAAAAAAAAAAAAAATCTAATGACTGCACAAATCCTTCCCCATCTCACCGTCTTTCTTTTCTCTCTTTTTATTTTCAATTAGTGTTTGTCATTGTTAGGTTTAGTTGTGCAGTTCTGATACCTACAATGCTAAAATGAAAAGGCTTTAGCTACAATAAACAGGTCTGACAAACTTGTCAGACGTGTTTAACATTCTGTTTTTGCCTTAAAAACAAGTCTGAGGACTTACTACAAAAACTTGAAAACTTCTGCATTCAAAAGGAAAGTTCTCTTCTAAGATGATTTTATAGATGTATAACCTTTGTATAGAAACTTAACTGATCATGGAATTAATTTAGGACTTTTTTGTTTTTGTTTTATAGAATTGTGCATGCACACACATGCACCCATAGAGAGAGAGACTATAAGTATCTATATGCTTATGTACTTCCTTGGATTGCCCCCTCCAGACACAAAAAAAAAATCTTCTTAATTTTGCCGCTGCTTTTGTGCAATAAAAAGATTGAAACAAAACTAAAGGAAATATTGTTATTTCTGAGCTCTCCATGAGACTGCTAAATGGGTGTGTTGGTCTTTTAGTTGCTCTCAGTTAATCAGGAAATGGGCACCACGATGAAGTGTTAGCTCCTTGTGTCGTTATTAAGAGAACAAATCAGGCAGGGCAATTTTTGTTGCTAAGTGAGGAAGAGCGACCAATGGTTTAAGTGGTTTAACATGTTCGGAGTCCTATTAATAAATAATTGCAAATCAGGAAGGGCAATTTTTGTTGCTAAGTGAGGAAGAGCAACCAATGGTTTACGTGGTTTAATATCTTCCGAGTCCTATTGTAACAAATTATTTTGATTAATAAAATTTGGAAACATAATAGACAAATATGAGGAAAGCAATAGAAAAAGAAAACATGGAAGTGTCCAGAACATGCCATACTTATCACTTGAGAGACATCTGTATTGCAGGCATGGGAACTACATAGGAAGGGGGAATTGCTGAGATTGGTGGACGCATCATCGAGTGATGATTTCAATGTTGAGGAGGCTTGCAGATTTCTAAAGATTGGTCTTCTTTGCACCCAAGACAACCCAAAGCTACGACCGTCCATGTCCACGGTAGTTGGAATGCTACTGGGTGAAATGAATTTGATTGATGAGGAAATATCAAAACCAGGCCTGCTTGCTCAGTTCATGGATTCAAAAGATAGAGGCCAGGAAGATGATGCCAAAATGAAGAATGCATCTTACACAGCATCTTCCGGATTAGCAAAGCCAGATACATCATCATCACCTGGAAACATAACCTCCTCTGTTGCTACCATGACCTTCAATTCAATATACGACCGAACCGAGTGAGTAGGGTAAACCAGTTGCTTAGATCTTGTTTGGACAGTGCTTTCAAGGTTCTTATCTTGATTTCTTTTGAGCAAATATCATTATAGATTTTGCTGTCAAAAGCAATGAAAGTACCTTCAAAGGGCTAACTGAACAACAATTGTAAAATTCTTTTGTGGGTGTTCCAATTTGGTAAATCGTTTTGTCATCAATCAGATTATTTTCCCTTTTCATTGTTGAACACGTATTATTTTTCTGGTCTACAAATATAGAGTTATGAGCATTCAACAGCCTCCCCCTCAGCCATTCCTTCTCTCTTGTAGAACCAGGGATACTTTGTTGTTAATACCTTCAATGAAATGTGATATATTACCTGTCACATGAATTCGCCAAGGTGCTATAAGTGTGATCCATAATTATTATTCTAAGAAATGTTCTTCTCTTTTAATTTCCCATCTTTACCTATCCAAAAAAAAAAAGAATGTTCCGCTTCTACTGTGATTCGAATCTCGAATCATGAATATTACAAGAGAAGTATTACAAGGCTACCCGGTCATTAGTAGATATAGAGAGCTGATTGCTATGGTAACATTGGCATTCAAGTGCAAATGAGAGGTACAAATCATTATTTACTCAGTAGCTTATAAAAATATAAACGTACAATACATGTAAATATAATACATTATTTGGATAATATAAATAATTAAATTACTGAAACGATTTGTAAAGTCCATCTAGTTAGCTTCTGGTTTTGTAACATCTGCACCACAAAATGATAAAAGATAGCACTCTATACCCAATGATGAATCCCAACATCACGATCAAATTGCTCCATTTCTGTGACTCCTTAAGACCTTGCTGTCCTAGAAACCCGTTTGCGTTCAAATTGCATTGTCCTTCCTCAAATGTCACGCACCTGGTCCTCCCTTGCTCTCCTCCATACTCATTTACCATGAAACACTCAAACGGGTACTTGAACAAACTCAAATAATGCATGAAAATCCAGTAACTAGGTATGTTTTCCTTTGATATGAAATACCCAGAAAAGAGAAAGAAAGAACCCATTAACCCTGCAATCACAGAGTTGCCCATGATGAAGTTTGGAACTAAAGCACTGAAACATGCTACAAAAGAATTGGACATCAAGAGAACCATCCAAACCACCAGACAGAAGTAAAGGAATCCATTGATTTCCCTCCTTAAACCGACTAGCCAATACACTGGAGTTGTGTAGAGAAGACCAACCATTAAAAGGAAAGGAAGAAAGACGAGGGTGTTTGCGATCACATAAGAAGATACTCTATATGCTCCTCTTGAAGTCTCATTCATCAAAATTCTTTTCTCTTGCAAGAAAATTGGCAGTCCTTCAGTTGTGGAAGATAGCAAGAAGGTGAGGCTGAAGGCGAAAAACCCAATTCTGGCTTGCAAGGCTACTCGCCCTTGCTCATTGCCAACCTTCAGGAATATTGTCCCGAGTACAAATCCAGCTACTAAAGCTTGTATGACTCTTGTGGCAAAGAGTTGCTTGGTTCTGAATATGTTACTGCAAAATCGCTGTCCTAGTATTAGAACCTCCTCAAATCTACCATTTCTAGAGTATTCACTCTTCAGCATTTGATGATCTTCATCCTTGTTTTCTTCCAAATCTTTCTCTTCGAATATATTTCTGTTGCTGGGAGTGTCTGAAGTTTGAATAGTACTTAAGCTTTCTATTACATCAATAGCGAATTCAAGCACATTAACATGTGGGGGAAGGAAATGGCCAGAAAACCTAAGCCTTTCTTCAAGAAGGTTCAGTGATCCATTATGCATGACAAATCCATTTGCAAGCAAAACAATGCGATCAAACAGCTCAAGGATTCGAAAACCAGGTTGGTGGATGGTTAAAACAATTGTCTTACCGTGACTTGCTACCATTGTTCTAAGCAATGAGACCACATGAAGGGCTGAGGCTGAATCCAATCCAGAAGTTGCTTCATCAATCAAAATAACAGCCGGGTCATGAACTAAATCAACTCCAATAGAAACTCTCCGCCTTTCCCCACCCGAAATGCCTCGATTTGATCCCCCACCGATCCTTGAACCGGCAACATGATCCAACCCCAGCTCCTTCATTAGCTCTTTTACTCTCATGGCAGCCTCCTTTTTCCTATCCTTTAGCCTCAGCAAAGCACTGTACATGAGTGTTTCTTCTACTGTCAGTGAGGGAAACAAAGCATCATCTTGAGTGACATATCCTGATATTCTCTTAAAACGTTTAGCGTCCATCGCCCAACCATTCACCAATACCTGACCTGACACTTTCCTCGGCGATATCTTTCCAGCAAGGGTCTCTAGCAGAGTGGTTTTTCCAGCTCCGCTAGGACCAGCTATCGCGGTGATTTCCCCGGGCCTTGCTTCACAATTTACTTCCTTTAAAATGAATTTAGGAGGTCTCTTTGGAGTTCCACAACAACACACTCCACTCAACTCATCAGGGCCACCACATATTTTGTAGGACAGATTTTTGGTTTCTATTCCATAGCGAACTCTCCGGCTACCGGAAACCGGCCCCTTCACTGGCAATTCCATCGAGAGAAACACAGTGAAATAAAGGAAATATAAAATGTTAGATTGGAATGTGAAGAAGAAGAAGAAGATCAAGAAGAAGAAGAAGAGAAGATGAGCTAACACACCAAACTACGTGTTACAAACTCGGAAGTTTAAAAAGCTTGAGAAGCCAATATAGATATTTGGCATGCATGGGCTTAGGCAGCACATGCGCATGGGCTTGAGTTGATTTTACTTTCCCAAAATGGGACTTTGGTGGGGTTTGGAAGACTGCTTCAAGAAAGCTGAAGAAAGAAAGAAAGAAAGGAGCGGCTCATTACTTGGTAAGCCTTTTCCACTTTTCCAGGTAAACCTAACATTGACTGAGCAGGGTTGGTGTTGGTTGCCCCACCATCTTCCCCACCCTATCCCACAACTAAGTAGTTAGTTAGGTTTGAAACTGCAAAGAGAAGAGAGATAGGAGATTTTTTGCTCCAAATTAGTGCTCGTTTGGATTTAAAAATGAGATGAGATGAGAATGTTTTAGATAAAAGTTGAAAATTGAATAAAATATTATTAAAATATTAATTTTTAATATTAATATTATTTTAAAATTTGAATTATTTATTATATTTTGTGTGATAATTTTAAAAAGTTATAATAGAAACACTCTCTGAACCCAAACGTACTCTTAATTGGGCAGATTTTACTAACAGTAGGACCATATGAGTGTAAAGGGCCCTTAAATCTTGTAGTTAGACAAATGATATTTTATTGACAAATCTCACCTAAAGATGAAGTTGATCTCCCATTTTCTTAATCTTAGGTGGTCCTTCCATTTAAGAATGCAGATTGAAGTGGCTCAACACCATGCAACTAGAAGGCAGGCCGCTATGTTGAGCCCAGCTCAGCTTGGATGACCTGGATTTTTGTAACTCAATCCATGGTTAATATAAGAAGTGACCAACTTTAGGGCTAGTCAATCATCTTTTTTAGTGTATACAATATAATATTAAATGAGTTGACGCATAATTAAAAAATATTAAATAATTTTTAATTATTTAATGTTAAGTTAATAACATAATATAACATATCCTAACATATATTCATACATTTATATATATATATATATATATAAATAAAGGTAAAAAATAAAAAGAGAACAAGAAAATTAAGGCAGGTGAGAGTGACCGTAAACAAGTTTGGAGTCACGAAAAAGTAACGTTTCCTATTCCCAACTGGCGAGATTGCATGCTACAAAATTGGAGGACAATCTTGTACCCATATTGAATGAGAATTTTTACATCTTATAAATCGGTGACTATCAAACATGCCCACAAATATACGTACGAGTACAATTGAGTTTTTTTATTTTTATAAATTATTTTTTAAACATCCTTAACGATTAAAAATAAATAAATAAATAAAAATTCACTAATAGTCACTTTCTTAACAATTGAAAAAAAGGATGAGTAAGTACATTTGACGAGTATACTTGATAGTCATACTATCATTTTCCTTTATAAATATGAGAGTTTTTAAAATATATTGCTTGGTTATCTTTTAGCCAATTTATTAAAAGAAGTATAATTCTATTGAGTAATGTTATGTATAAATTTTTAAATAAATAAATCTCGTATAATTTTTTTGTAAAAAAATATAAATTTACTTAAAAAGAATTTTTTTTAACAACTTTCATGGTGAGATATATATATTTTTATGGTAAATGATATTTGCAGTCGTGAGTGTGCAAGAGTCAGGTAATTATTTTGAAAAAAATTAATAAATACGAGACTGACATAAAAAGAAAATTATTTTTTTAATAGTAGATTATTATTTTTCAAAACGATTGCACGACACTTGTTCACTTTACAACTGTATGTAATATTACGCTTTTTTTATTAAGCTACGTGGTATTCTCATAATATTTCACTTCTATTCATGACTTTATTATTATTTTTCACCTATTTTTAACTATTATTCATTACTTTTCACATACTTTTTACAACTATTTATTATTTTATTATTATTTTTCACATATTTTTTTATTACTATTCACAAATCTTCTTATGAGAAATTATATTGGTAATTGTGAGGATGTAAGTGCAGCGTAATCAGTTAGAAAAAAATGAATAAATACGAGATCTACATGAAAAGAAAATTAATTTTTTGATAGTAAACTACACTTTTTTTCAAAACGACTATACTGCACTTGCATACTTTATAACTGTATGTAACATTACTCTTTATATACTTCACGACGACGATATATAATATTACTTTTTTTTTATTAAGACTTGTACGGATGATTTCTCAATTCGAAGGTTTAAAATAATTTTACTAAAAAAAAAAAAAAAAGCCAAAAAGCCATTTCCTAAAATTATAGGGGCATTTCCGAACCTCCGAATATCCATCTTCGAATAAAACCCCCGAAGGGCCAAAACCCTCATTTCCGTCACTCTTTCTAGGGTTTTTCTCCCCTCTCAGAGAATATCTCTTTAGCTCTTTACAGCCATGGCGATACATTTTCGCTCTCTTCCCAAAACCTTAACCCTAGCCTCCTTCCTCTCCCGTTCTTTCTACTCATCGGCCCCCACCGCCTCTCGCCACTCTATCTCCTCCCTCTCTCTACTACGTCCCCTCGCTGCGGTCTGCGTGTCCCTTCACCGAGTTTCTCAGGCGACTCCATTGAGAGGGTTCGCGACGCGTGCGACGTCGTCCTCGCTTAACGATCCAAACCCCAACTGGTCGAACCGGCCCCCCAAGGAGACAATTTTGCTTGATGGGTGCGATTTCGAGCACTGGCTTGTCGTGATGGAGAAGCCCGAGGGAGACCCTCCAAGGGACGAGATAATCGATAGCTACATCAAAACTCTGGCCAAGGTCGTCGGAAGGTGATGGTTATCTCTATAATTCACTTTTACCTGATTTCGTCTCTGTTCTTTTTAGAAAACGAAGGGAAATGAGAGAAAAAGGAAGATGAAAGAGTTGACGGTACCCGACCGATATGAAAAACTCTATTATTTGGAAGCGTGTAAAGTACACTCTATTTTATTTACATGGCAAGAGTTGATTTGCCAGAAAATTTTAAAATTAAAATTTTTTAAAAATCAAGTCAATAAAATGGAGGATGTAATTTTCACCGGAGATATAGTTTTTGTTTTGCTAATATGATTTCAGAAGTGGCATCTTTATGGTATATTCGGTTGAAATGGGATTTTATTAATTAAAACCTTCTAGATAGTATGAATGTAATGGTTTTACATCTATGTATTTGGCCGCCAAGAACACCGCTAGTTAGGGAAGGAAAAAATAGAGAGGGTGAGTGCAATCTGGATATAGTGGAAATTTATACCACACTCAATTTACTGGAGAAATCCGCGTTGGCAGATTGTTTTACTAGAACATTATATACGTGTGTTCTGCGGCACTCTGTTTCCTATTAACACAGTGAGAGTACAATATCACTAGGCTGAAAAATAAATCTGCGTTGTATTGTATGTGAAAGGACCGTTGTTGATTTTTGGCTTAAAGTTTGGTAAAAATGCTCATAAGATATAATCATTATCAAATTATGCCTATAGGTTGGCTTAATTTAATAGCATCTGTGGAAATTCCTTTAGTTCTCCATGTGCTATTTAAATGAAAAGTCTTTACTGAAATTTTCAGTGAGGAAGAAGCAAGGATGAAGATCTACTCAGTTTCAACTAGATGTTACTTTGCTTTTGGGGCTCTTGTGTCTGAAGAACTTTCATACAAGATCAAAGGTTTATCCTCTTTCAAGTGATCTGCTTCTGCCTTATAAGTGTTAATATTCGTGGAGATTTTTGTTAGATGGAAGTTCTCATTGATTTTGTTTATAATGTTTCAGAATTGCCTGGAGTCAGATGGGTTCTTCCTGATTCCTATTTGGTTGTAAAGAACAAAGATTATGGAGGTAATTTAGTGCCAGTTTTATCACATATTCACTTGGGATTTGGAGTTTACTAAAAAGAAGTCATGCTATTGTATGCGTTATAATATATAGGAGTGCTAGTTATAAAAATAAAAATAAAAAAGTCGAGGAGTGCTAGTTTATTGTTTCTTTCTTTTCTTTTTTTCTTGTTGTGAGAAGCAAATTTACTGAAGTTGATCAGTTTTCTAGATTAATTTTTCTCCATTGTCTTCTGAGTGCATTTATGCTGTTGAAGGATAGATGTTAAATGTGTTGACTGCCATCATTAGGGCTTAGGGTACCAAAGTATGGAATTGGGACATTTGAATCGCTGGAGTTTGGCAAGTAAAATAATCAGAAAGAGAGCCGTAAAATGAGGGAAAAAAATTTGTTGTCAAGCAGAATCTTGCATGTGATTTTCTGCCTTCTGATCTTTGCTTTGCTTTTTGCAGGTGAACCTTTCATTAATGGTGAAGCAGTTCCTTATGACCCCAAGTACCATGAGGAATGGATAAGAAACAATGCTCGAGCAAATGAGAGAAATAGGCGCAATGACAGACCTCGCAACTTTGATAGATCAAGAAATTTCGAGAGGAGGAGAGAAAATATGCAGAACCGAGATTTTCCGAATAGGACTCCTCTGCCTAATCAGACTACACAGAATCCTGGGCCCAATATGGCTGGTATGCCTGATTATCAAAATAGGCCTCCTATGCCGAATCAGACCATGCAGAATCCTGGCCCGAATATGGCTGGTACGCCTGATTATCAAAATAGGCCTCCTATGCCAAATCAGACCATGCAGAATCCTGGCCCGAATATGGGTGGAAGCCCCCCCAGCAACTTCAGTGGTTTCCCACCCAATAACAATATGGGTGGTAACAACTATAGCGGGTTCCCACCAAACAACAACGTGCAGCCCAACAACTTTAGGCCACCCAACTACAATGTGCCACCAAACATGGGAGGGGTGCCGCCGAACAACATGGGAGGGGTGCCGCCGAACAACATGGGCAGCATGCCGCCGAATATGGGAGGCGTTCCGCCGAACAACATGGGAGGCATTCCACCAAACATGGGAGGCGTGCAACCAAACAACATGGGTGGAGGGTCACCTAATCCTGGATGGGGTAATAACATGCCAAACAGAGAGCACCCAAATAGCTACCCTCCAAATAGGGACATGGGGCCTGGTGGATACCCTTACTCAGGTTGAAGTGTGCCCCTAAGAGAGCGATGCTGCTCATGCCCCAAAGGCATGCTGTAGATAAGTAAGGAGGTCCAAAGCTTTCTAGGCGTTATGGTATTATGTTCATCGTTTATTAAGATACTTGGATGTACTAGTGTTACTTTACTTGTGGCACACTGCTGCTGCTTAAAGACCTGGTTGTATGTTCAACTAAATATTTCTACAATTTCAATGGTAGACCAGATGTATCACCTTTTGTTTTGATAACCTTCTTGTTCTTGTGAGGTTGACAAAAACGGCTCCAGATTGAAATTTTATTCACTTGGCAATTGCCTTTGTTTCTTTTGTATGAATGTATCTGTCTTGTTATTTATGCTGCTCTGTTGTTTCGTACGATTTCTTGTATTGCAGATTTTGAGTGTTGCCCATTGGTTGTTCTCTAACAGAAGTTTAGATGTCGAAGTATGGCCATCCTCGCAGCAATGTTCTGTTCTATTACAAATCTCATTCTTCTGTTATCAGTGTTCTTCCTTTAAATGTGAGAGTAAACAAAGATTTTTGAATTTTTTTCTCTAGGGGCATTCGGTTTTTAGCGGTTGGCGCATATAAATAAATGAGCAATGCTATATACAGTCATGGAATGTGTAAACGTCGTGCAATCGTTTTGAAAAAGAGTGGGGTTCATGATTAAAAAGTTAGTTTTTTTTTTCATGTGGGTCTAACATTAATTCATTTTTTTCAAAGCGATTGCACGTCGCTTGCACAACCACGTCAGTGATTGGAAGTCCAAAACAGCATGTTGAATAGGGAAATTTTCAACAGGAGCAATAGAGACTTCAAAATCCCACTGTTAGTCCTCAGTTCGATGATTCACAAAAAAGCTATAAGAGGGTATGAAATTTCAAACATCCAAATCCAAGTTCTAATCATCATCTTCATCCTCATTGTGTAGTTGCCACCACTTTTTTTGGGCCATTACCAATCACCATTATTGTCATCTCTAAACTACCATTATTACTTTATATTATGGTTTCCATACCACCAATCATTGTCATCGTCTTTGTTGAATTGTTGTCCTCGCTGTCACATTAATTAGTGTAATTAATGTCATAACAATAGTCCATAGGTCAACCAAACAAGAATATGGCTCTGTGATTTCCTCCAAGCCATAGACTCACCACAATGGAACATGCAGAATCTTGATATTTGGGGCTCGAAAGCTGTCTTCTGGTCTGATTTCATAAAGCATGCAAAAAGAGAATCGCATATGAAAAAAATTGTTAACTACAGCATCCAAGGTCTCCTACTACAATGAAAACTCGACAGACAAAACTGGTCCGGGGAATTAAAAGATTTGGTACAATTATGGAAATCTTATAATGCAACATATAGATGAACACATCAGGTGTTTCATCGTTCCAAGCAGATACTTTCCAATAAAGTACAACCAGAAATTTAGCCCCTGATGGGCCAGCTTAACATTTTCCAATGTACAACCAGAAACTCAGTCCATTCTCAAATGGAAACCTAAAACAAATGGTTGCAGAACAATTGACCTTGCTTAGGCATCGATGAAATTTAGCTATGATGACAATGATTCACGGGAGAAGAAATGAGAATTGGGATCTTAAAACTATTAAAATGGAGGTGGCTGTTGCACGACATCAACACTTCTACTGAGTAGATCGTGAACAATTGAACAAAGCATGAGCTATTGCAAAAACAAGAAAATGATCAAAATTAGGAGTGGTTCCCTCGTTACCTTGTCTTCATACATTCTAGATTTACTGTTTGTTAAACAGTGAACCAAAGCTGACTCATATTTCTATTGGATCAGTAATCAGAGTATGAGCTGCCACTACTTCCCTAGCCAGGGATTCCTTTTTCTTCCTGATGGCTTGGATCTGATCAGCGAGTGAAACTTCCCCCTGTGTCTTTTCTCTCTTTATGTGTTCTAGATTCAATTTCTCCAGGGCTCCAAAATGTGAAGCCACTGTGTCCCCTCGATCAGCGAGTTGATAATTTATGGACTTCTTTACGTGAATCTAAAGGACAGACAAAAAATAGGTTCATTACATAATACAACACTGGAAAAAGCATTATAGAATCATGTTGTAAAGATACAAACACGATGCATGGAGCCCAAACAAATAGACAACTAGAATCATGATATAATTTGAATCAAATAAGCAATTTTCTTCCAATGGTCAAGAGAAAACTAAAGAGAACAAAATGGCCCTCGTTTCCTGTAAACTGGATAGAAGCCCATATTGTCATGTCCCACTCATTCCATGGATAGACATTAAGCTATAACGTACACTGAGAGTCAGGCATAAAGCAAAACCCAACCAAGGTAGGGCCCTTTAGATCACCCTGTTGAGGAATAAATCCCACATTGGCTGTGGACAAGGTCTTGGACATGTTTATAAGCAATAAACAACCCTCTCTTGTTGAACCGGTTTATGAGATAAGTTAGACTTATAAATTTTTTCATGGTATTAGAGCCAGGTTCAAGACGAATGGGAGCCCATACTACTTACCCCTTGACAAGGACCATAAAAAATACTAACCTGCATATGAGGGAGGGTGTTGAGGAATAAATTTCACATTGCATGTAGATAAGGTCTTGGAGATGTTTATAAGCAATAAGCAACTCTCTTTTATTGAACCGGTTTAATGAAATGAGTTAGGACCATGAATTTATTCACACTCCTTAGGAGTAAACTTTGTATACACAACCTCACTTGCCAAAAGTGTGTATAGGTATCGAGGATAACTCCTACTGGGGATCGAACCCAGGATGTCTAAGTCTACAGTCCATCCCAAGCTCGCCCTTTGATCACTAGGCTGCATCCTAACTGATAATCACTAGTCTGCTTCTAGATAGAGTTCCCTCATCTAGCTGCCGATACATATGCAACGATGACAAGCTTAATGGAATCATATTTATTATAGGTCCTAAATACTAAATAGTGAAATAATTTTCTTTTCTGATTCAAATAGTGAAATAAATGATTCTTTCATCATTTAAACCCATGAAGTCCCTAGGCCAAATTACCTTTGTCAGTCTCTGCTTAAGATTTGACTCTTGGGCAACAGCCAAGTCATCTTTGTCTTCCTTTGTTACCTCAATCTCTCCTCTCACTCTTGCCTTCTCTTGCAGTTCTTTTCTCTTTTGAGCAAGTCTTGCCCTTATGTTTTTCCTCTCCTTTGCCTTCGCCTTTTCTGCAGCCCACTGAAGCTGTTGGAAGACTTCCTCTTGTTTTATCTTATCATAGCTATCCCAATCTAGCTCTTGCTGGTTTGTTGCTCCTTTCTTAGCTGCTTTTGCTATGCTTTCTGCCCATGAAAGAATGATTTTCTCTGCACTTGCCTTTGCCACCTGCTTTGCCTTTGCCTTTTCTACCACCCACTGATGCTGTTGGAGGACCATTTCTTGTTTTATCTTATCATAGCTATCCCATTCTAGCTCTAGCTGATCGGTCTCACCTTTCTTAGCTGCTTCTGCTATACTTTCTTGCCATGAACAGAAGAACCTTTCTCTTGACCATTTCAATTTTAAGCGCTCTTGCCAAATACTTCGAAGGGAAGAGCTTATTTTTGCCTTGATATGATCGCTGTAAAAAGGCAGATGGTGTCCGTGTTAATAAGTCTACTAATCAAGGTTGAGGCCAAGAAAACTTAAGTGGTAAGACACCCATCAAGCATACATAGATCAGCCAATGAGTCAAAAGTTGACCTCAGTTTCATGCTTACCTTTAAGCATAAGGTGAATCTAGAACTGAGGAAGGTCAAATTCTACCAGCCACAAGAAGATTCTTGTTGAGAGTGATCACGATCACCAGAACTTGCTTACCAACACTAAGAAAATCCTACAACATTTTTTTTTTTCTTTTCTTCTTTCTTTTTGATCAATGGAACACTTAAAAAGGAAAATATTTACAGCATAGAAAATGTCTTGTGAGCCCATATAAGAGGTACAATGCAGGACGCTTTAATATGTCCTTCCTTCTCCTAAGTTATTTTTCACATGAATGATAGGAAATCAATAAAAAAAGGAATGTTTAATTCCATCATACACATACTTGGTTGTGATTTTTTAAGAATTTATCTATTTTGCACCCTGCACAACCATATCCTAACTTCAAAAGGATGTCGATAATTTACGTGAAGTTCAGGCGAGTGATGTTAGCAAATTCAATCTCGCAAGGTTGTAAAAGGACAATTTGACTGGAACCGTAGGCAGTGCCAATCAAGAAGCTGCCCTTGCTTTTTTCACTAGCAATAAGCAGAATAATAGAAGATAGATAGGCAAATAAAAAAAAAAAAACTTAAAAAAAAAACAAAACTAATTTGGGAGAAGGAACTGAAACATAGAGGCTGGTGGAGGACATATAGTAGGCATACCAAGATTACCTGTGAGGACGTGGATGTTCAGACATCTTCTTCCTTACCTGAAATTGAGAAAAGCAAAAAGAAGTGTCAGGAATAAAAAACAACTATCTATAAAAATAGGTTTTTGCAAGGTATGTACTGTCTTTCAACGAATACATAATAAAGAATAAAGAAAGCAATAAAATGAGACAACAAGGATTTCCTTTCAATATAATTGAAAGGATAGTATGTTTGCTCTTTACAATGAAATCTACTGCAAAAGAAAAATGAACAAAATGAAGATCCAAAAATCTGCAGAAACAATCCTTCTGCCTTTCAAAATGAAATATCACCTGCAAGCTCGACAACATCCTGTGGAAACAAAAAAGATCCTAAAGTTAACTGAATCTTACATGACTTCACCTTGGGGTCTCTCAAAGCTTCTATTGTTCTTTGCTTGATACGCTGACAAGTCTCTACATTGTATAGCACATAAGGACTTCAGATCCGATGATAATTTCACCTTTACAGAAAAAGTTACAATCAGGGAGACTAAAATTCGATAGGGATACATCCTAAATGCAGTTACCTGCACTATGTTTCTTGCCCTTGTTCCACGGCACTCTCCCCTTGTTTGCTAACCCTATCTTTCTTCGTCTTTGCCTTTCCTTATCATCTTCAATACGTTCTACAGAGTCAATGTAACCAACAACCTGATCCTCGCCCAAAATCAGGTTCTCAGAAACTTTTGACTGGTGACACTTGCTAGAATTAAATGCACCTCCCACACCGACACTGATTTGTAAGGTTGCCAAAGGATAATATCTTGGAAAAGTACGATTGAAAGCCAATGAGGAAGACATGTTCTTCACCACAGCTACATGATTATTCAAGTTCACTGCGTTTGCACTGCATTGCGCGCACCTGACCACATTACCAAACAGCGGCATTGAAAAATGATTCGGATGATGTAGAAGAATTGATCCCCTGATAGAAAGCAAATGAGTGATTAGAAAGAAATCTATCAAGCTATAACTTTGAGAGTCCAAGCTCAACCCATGAAAGTAAAGAAACTAAACCTCAAAGCTCATCAAACATAACTTATATGTTAATCAGGCTCACTACTGGTCAGAAAAACTATAAATTGGGCTCACTGAACGTGGGTTTTTCCGTTCCTGTTTGTTTCTTGGCAATGGAACAAGATAACATGAGAACAATTCAGAGAAGAAAGGGGGAAAAATACTGAACTTTTAAAAAACAGACCGACTTCCAGAAATGGGTGAGGTAGTGGGAGACTTACAACTGATAATATGGCATCTCATTTCAGAGAGGATGATACAGCCACACCCACTAGCAAGGAATCATGGAGGAGTGCTTCGCCGTCAGGATACTTTGTCTTGGGTACCCACTTCACCTGCAAGGCTGCAAATGTGTATCGGTCGGTCTTGAACGTAAAAGGGCTGTGCGCATTTACGAATTAGGATTAAACGGACCATCCAGACCACAAAATATTTAGGTCTGTTTGTTAAACTATAATGTTGAAAAATAAGAGATAAAAAAAATAAAAATAAAAATATTATAAAATCAAGTCATTATTTCATTATAAAGTTTGTTTTAAAATTTTAATAAAAATAATATTATTTTTTATATTTTATTTGAGAGTTTAAAAAAATTGTAATGATTAGATGATTATTAAATAAAAAAAGTTAAAAAATTTAAAATTGAAAGTGTTTTGTATTTGAATGATTTTTAAGAATAAAATATCTTAAAATATTTTAAACCAATTGTATTGCCAAACAGGTCCTAAATATAAATTAAAATAAAATAAAATTCCAATAGATCTGTTGAAAGTTGAAACTTGAAAAGTTTCACAATTGATTAAGCTGTATTAGATCCTTTTTTTTAATTTTAAAAGGAATTTCTTTAATATATTATGATAAATTAAATCAATTTATAAATTTTATCTTTGTAAAACCTTTTCATAAACTAAATATTCTTCAATTTTTAAAATTTAAAATCTATCTCATAGTACATTCCATATAAAAATGTGAACTCAATTGCTTCATTAACTATTTTCTTGATGGTATTTTACTATTTTTCTTCATATTTGATAAGTAAAAGAAAAATATTGGGATCAGAATATTTAATTTAATTTCACTGTTTTATTAAGTTGTGATAACAGATATTATATGATTTTTCTTGGGCACCTAAATATTTAATAAATATTAAACACAGGCTGATTTATTTTATTAAGAAATTATCCAATCTTAATGTTAAATGTATGGCTTTTTTAGGTAGAGGGAAATGTAATTAGTTCCATTCATTTAATTTTTAAGTTTCTAAATTATATGTATTTTTAATTAAATTTATAAATACAGTGTGAAACCAACAACTTTAGAAATGCACCATTATTTATGCACCCCTCTTGAATCGTAAGCTCTACTACTTTTTTTTTTTAAATGCTAAGGTTAGAATTAATTTATATGTAATCACTCATCAAATGATAAATTAAAATTATTATTATTTTTATTAGGTTTGCTTGATTGTCATAACCGATGGGATTATTTTATTATTTATAAACCACGAAGTCAACAATTCGTTAACTACCATTACAACAAGTCATGATCACCACTTGCCTTGAAAAAAAGATGAAAGTGATCTTACTTATAATTATGATATTTGAATGGGAAATAGTAGTTTCAGTCGTGAGCGTGTAAGCGTTAAGTAATCATTTTAAAAAATTATATATGAGAAAAAATTAATTTTTTAATAATAGACTTTAGATATTTTTTAAAACGACTGTATGGAGCTTGCGTACTCTATAACTGTATATAACATTACTCTTTTAATAGTTGCTTAACGCAGTTACCTTTATAGTTTTTAAATTCTCGAGCCTGGTTTAAAAATCAAGATTAAATTTGTACAAGCATCAGGGCATGTTAAACAAACAAAGTCCATTGTCAAACCATGAAAAACTATGATCTAAGAATAAATCAATACGCGTAGAGAGTTTTGGTTCTATGTGCGTGCGTATTACGTACATTGACTATTACTTGCACATGAAGCAAATCAAAACTCTATTTATGAACCACTCCATTCTTATCATTTGAAATCAATATTGACAATATTCAGTCTTATTTTATCATGGGTTACGACGCAGTTCCAACTGAAGATGATTATCCCGATCATCTGAAAATGCCCTCCGACCATCGTGTATTAGTGCTCACACAAACAAAGAATAAGCAGAAAAAGAGACGTGGGTTTTTCTCCAAGAAGTCTTTCTGGCTTTGTTGCTCGAACGTGGAGGTCAGTGCTGGAGCTCATGAGGAGGAGGAGGAGGAGGAGGAGAAGCTTGACGGCCTGAACCATAAAAATATCAACAAGAAGAAGAAGATGATGAAGAGGAAGTTGTTATTGTGCTGCTCAAACGTGGAGTTTGAGACCGAGGAGGAGAAAGAGAAAGTTCTTTCGTATTTGGAGAAGAATACTAAGAAATATAGTCTGATGATGTGCTGCAGCAATATTGAGGTGGGTCCAAAGACTGATCTTGGACATCAAACTTCCAAATAAAGTTACTTCGCTTTTTCTTGTTTTCCCAAAGCAAGATTGAAGCCGTGTATCTGGGTTATATATGCACGTGTTTGAATTTGTAGTAAAGTTGTCTTTTTTTTTTGTTGTTGTTGTTGTTGTTCGTTTTATTTGTTAGTATTGGAATAAAGTTATGTACAAATGGTGATTATGGGGTTCTGATAATGGTTAGTTTCCTCTGTGTTTTCTGATCATTGGAATAAAGTTGTGTGCAAATATATTGGGAGCATCGAATCGATCTTTGAGGTATATATGGATTTCAACACTTGGTTTATGTTTGGTCTGTAGTGATTTGATTTGCAGTAAGCATACTCAATCCGGCCCCTTTTGGGTGCTGAGAAGACAAGAAAAAGCGTAGGATTCTTTGTTGGTGGCATGAGAATGAGATTGTTGTTCGAGTTGAATTCCTTGTTCCAAAATAGGGCAGCTATGTTTTTGTGTATCATAGACTTTATTATGTGCTGTTTTGACTTGGCAGGGCCTGAACAATTTGCCATCGATATCTTTGCCTTAAAAAGTTTGTTCTTTGTTTTGTTGTGAAAAATGATGTAATGAATGTAAAACAATAAATAATCATACTATACAAATATTTACATAGTTTGACAACATATCTACATCCACGGAATTGCGGATAATCTTATTTATCTCAGAGGAATAAGATATGAATAGGCCTCACAAACCCAACATGTCTCTCCTAGATCATATGAACAAACATATATCTTTTTAAGAGAGTTTGAGAGCAAAATATTATTAACCCAAAATCTAAGAATATGTTTAGATGCTGAGGTGATCTCATATGATACATGAATGACAGTAATAAATAATAACGAAAAGTAGTTAATAGTAATGAACTATTTATAAATAATAGTAAATAATAGTGAAGTAGTATGAGATAACTTCACTTACTAAATACACCGTAAATCTAATCACCTATCATTGTTTAAAAAGAGAAAAAAATGGCAAACCCTATTCGAGTTTGGTGGATGGGTTTGGGTTGGTCCATTTCCTACTATTGTCAAGTAAGTGCATGTTTGAGATTACAATGAGAAATATAATATATAACTTTAATGTTATAATAAGTTTTGCTATTAAAAAGTTATTTATTGTTTGATAATTATATGTTTAAAACATTTTCAAATATGTTACGTTTAATTAAAAAAATATTTTATGAGATAGAAATGACAATTATTTGAATTTTTTAAGATGATGACCATATCATTGAAAGTATGAAAGTTGTAATTATCTTAAAATTATATGAATATTTTTGTCAATTGACAGTTTTTTTAAAATTTGAATTACGTTCCGTATTATTTAAAAAATCACATTTGATATTAAAATGATGATTTTCTTCAAACATATCTTTTAGCTTATTTGAGATTAAAAGTATTTTATTATGTAATATCCAAACAACCTAATTTTATTTATTTATTAAAGAGCTTTTAAAATTATTTAAGCACTTTTTAAAACTCATACCGCAACTCCGAACAGGCCCTAAGTATGGTGTATAATAATTAAGTTTTAAATTTTATTTAACCTGAAAGGCTTTATAGATTAATGTTAATTAAAAAAAATATTTTCAAAATCGTGTGTAGAGTATATATAGTCAAATATTTACTTGACATAATTTGATTTTAAATATAAATTTTAAAATTTGAATCTTACAAATTAAATTTTATCATTTAAGTCATGTGAATAATATTTTCTAACCACCGACTTGAGATTTTGAAAAGAATAATTCTACATATAACAGTGAAGTATATAAATATCATGTAATCGCTTTAAAAAAGAGTAACGTCTACTATTAAAAAATTATTAGTTATATTTTTTAATCCTTATTCGATTTTTGTGAAAAAACCTTATCGCATCATTGGTTCAAGTTCGTTTATATCATTGTAAATTAATGTGAAAAATAGCAATTTCGTATTATTGATATAATATAATTTGATTCGAATTTTTTTTTATTTCAAATTAAATCCAATATCTCTAAATAATAATAAAATATAATTGTCTAACTAAAATTGAAGAGTCATGGATTGGACTCATTGGAGTGGACCAAACCCAGTTTTACAGCACAGCCTTTCACAACGGTCCAACCCAATCTCAAAACCCTATAAATTGAGGGAAGTCACTAATTCCGCATCGGAACACAGTGGTGTGTACCTCACAGTCCTCACTCCTCCAGCCTACGGTCGTTAGGGTTAGGGTTAACTCCGGAGATTCTTCTTCCCCTCATCCTTCACTCTCATCCAATGGACCCAACAAAGAAGCGTAAGCTCGACGAGAACGGTGTCGCCCCCTCCGCAGAAAACGACTCCTCCCACCCGAAACTCACCCCCGAAGACGTCCGCAAAATAGTCGACCGCATCGACAAGGACAAGCTCATCGATATCGTGGCGGCCGCTGCTTCCCGCCACCCCGACGTCCTGGACGGCGTTCGATCCCTCGCCGATTCCGATGCCTCCCAGCGCAAGCTCTTCATCCGCGGCCTCGGCTGGGACACTACCACGGATGGCCTCCGCAGCCTCTTCTCCTCCTACGGCGAGCTGGAGGAGGCCGTTGTCATCCTCGACAAGCAGACCGGTAAGTCTAAGGGCTACGGCTTCGTCACCTTCAAGCACGTAGACGGCGCGTTCCTCGCTCTGAAGGAGCCCAGCAAGCGGATCGATGGTCGCGTGACCGTTACCCAGCTCGCCGCCGCAGGGAACTCTGGTAACAACGCAAACGCGAACTCAGCAGATGTGTCGATGCGGAAGATTTACGTCTGGGAGGTTCCGCACGACATGTCTCCGGATAAGCTGTTGTCCCACTTCTCGTCGTACGGGGAGATCGAAGAGGGGCCTTTGGGGTTCGACAGGTTTACTGGGAAGTCGAAGGGCTTCGCGCTCTTCGTGTATAAGACCGCCGAGGGAGCACAGATGGCGTTGGCTAATCCGGTGAAGACGATCGACGGGAGGCAGTTGAATTGTAAATTGGCTAACGCAGATGGGAAGAAAGGAAAGCAAGGAGGGCCGCACGGCCAAGTCGGACCAGATGGTGTTCCGGGCCAACTTTCGGGTACTGGGAATGACGGGATGGGTATGGGAATGGGAATGGCGCAGGGTCCGATTCCAGGGTCGCAGTACGGCGGGCCAGGCTCAATCGGCACGTATGGAGCGTTTCCTGGTGCACCGCCGATGGGGAATCATCCATTGAACTCGTCCTCGTTGGGTGGGCCAGGGTTGTCTTCAGTTAACAGCCAGGCACCATCGTCTTTGGGCGGGACTGCCGGCTATGGTACTGGGCTAGCTGGGCCGTATGGTGGGTATGGGGGCATTGGTGGGACTAGTGGGGGTTTGGGCGCTGGTGCTTCTGCGGGTGGGTCCTCTTCGTTGTATAGATTTCCGCCAAGTTCCGGGGGAATGCCCTCTGGCGGGTATCCGGACAGTGCGCATTATAGCTTGACGTCATCGGCGGGGTATCCGACTCAGCACCACCAGCCAGCGGGAACCTCGCCGGTGCCAAGGGTTCCACCTGGTGGAGGAATGTACCCTAACGTACCGCATTATTTTTGAGGTAATTTGTTCTTTGCTGCCTTTTCCTTTTTATCTGCCGAGATTGTGTTCATATTTGCTTTTATTTGGCGCTTGATTCGCCCGACTGGGTTCCATGCTATGGATTTGCTTGTTGATGCTTCTTGTCTTGTTGCGTGTTAGCATGGCTGTATGTTCTGGTTTGTTCCTTGGGATTTCATTTTGTACGTACTTCTGTTGCTTTGCCTGTCTCCGTGCGTTTGTTTTCTGTTTTGTATTCTTTTTGTGAAAGTTTGAAGTCTTAGAAGTCACTCTGGTGTTAAGTGGTAATGGGGTGAGCATGTGTATTTGTAGTAATGAAGTCTGCGGTTCTGTTGGCAGTGATCGTTACTGACTTTGTATTTATTTTTTGCGATTGTTTTGGTTTATATGGAGTTGTTTTATATATGTAAACTAATCTGCTTGTTTAAAATAGTATGCTGGCACTGATAAAAAAAAATAGTATGCTGGCAGTTTATTGGGCTTCTGGATAACAAAATTATGGAAAATAAAGTTTTCTATGGTTTTTTGGGTGGCAATCAACCTGTGAAACGACTTTTTATTTCGCTTATGAGAAAGTATAATGATTAATGACTATTTTAACTTGAACCTGGATGCTGATTTCTGACTACCAAATTGTGCCAGCAATTGAAATGGTATAAGATTTAAACTCGTAACCCCTTTGTTTGGTTTATATTCAAATGACTTATTGCTTGATACTAATGATTAGTTTGGTGACAAGTATCATACCTCTTTGTTATATATATTTGAGATAATATACTTCTGTGGGTCCAAAGTGATGATATTTGTTATGGGCCTTGTTTGCCTACCTCAGCGAATTGATTTTGAGGTATATCATTCATTTTGATAAATCTTGATAGACCTTCTGCACATTTTTTTTGTTGGCTAAATAGATCACATTGCACGATGCATTTACATTACTTGATATGGTCATCTGTTTTAGAACTCCTGGTAGTGGAATCTGGTGGGTCAAGATATATATAAGCCTAGTTGCTCTGTGATACTGGACACACTTGATTCTGATATCTTGCTTACCAGGAGCTTGTTTATTATGACATCTTAGCTCTAATTGGATCGTGACAAATAAAATATGGAAACACATATGTTGCTTTTGCTTTGTGAATGCTGTAATTCAGTTCATTCTTTTTTCTCGAGTTTAGCTGGACACTTGTCTACATCAGATATTTTTCTGAGCCGGTTGGGCTGAAAGCCTGCTAATTATTAATTTGAGTTGAACCCATAGGGTTTGGCACAAGTGGTAAGGGCCTTGGTCTTGTTACTATGCTGCTCCCTCCAAGTTTAAGGTTCAAATACTCTTGAGTGCAAATAATTTCTAGAGGCTATATCAAACTAGGGAAAGTTCCCCTTGAATTACCCTAGGTGCACTTGTGGGAAACTCATTGTCGAGAGCCTGTGCGCCCTTGTAGACACGCGGTGCTAATAAAAAAAATAATTAATTTGAATTATCTTGTTTTTTCATATAATTTAGCATTAAGATTATTTGAGTATTGCAAATTGCATGGAGGGTTGGGTTTTCACGTTATTTAGCATATGTTGATCTTTGATCTTCTCCTTGGAGAGAGTATCTTTGTGATGCTTGTATGCGGGTTTTTTCCTGTTAAAATAATTATACTTGTCACACTGCAATTGTAGCAATTTAACCAAAAATGGTTCAAATAAAGGCTTGGAAGATTGAAGCTGTTGTTGCTTCTAGTATTATACTCATATGCTCTGTTTAATGCAACCTTCATTTTTGTCGTTGCCCATGTGCAAATGTGGAAGGCTTGTTATTAGTTTATCTTTGAATATTTAATTAACATTTTTAATACAAAATCCGGTTCTAGTTATGCATCCTCTCAAATGAAACTTATTTCTTTATTTGTTACTGATGTGCTGCCTTCTTATGTTTATTGCTTTTCCAGTTGTATCTTTCATTAAGAGAGAATATGGAAGTTGCCTCCTGATGTGCTTCCAATTTTTTTTTTTCCTTCGCATCATATGATCCGTTTTGTTTTATTTTAAGTTTTCTGTGTTCTGATGTTGTGATTCTTGCTACTTTGTTTGCCCAGTACTTCTATTTAAGATGCCCTGAATTCTGTGTCACACGAGTTTTGTTTTTGTTTGTGGCTAGGAAAGACATGAGCTGTTTCTTTTAGTGGTGCCCAAAGAAGGTATACTTTTGTTTGTTTGTTTGTTTGGTTTGATTATCTCTTTGAGTTAGAATGAAATGAACTCTGTTTTGCGTGATGAATGTGGAATGATATATTGAGTTGTGAATGGATGTTTGATTCAGGTGTATGAGAGCTTATTCGGCGCTGATGCTTTATGTGGTTCTGGTGATTGCGTTATTGCAGAGTTTGATGAATGCATTAGCTGTTCCTTTACAGCCTCTCCGTCTTCACCTTTTGTATTGTGGTTCTTTTGAGTGCTTGTGGTCAAGGCAACTGAGTTAGACTAGTTATGTACTTCTATCAGGAACCATTGTGTCCATCTGGGTTTTTTTAGTCAATAATATAGTTTTAGTAAAACAAGTAATGAAACTATGCTTTGCCTTCTTTATTTGAGTGGATGTTTGGTCTCATATATTTCAGGTCAAGTTTTCCTGTCTTTTATATGGCTTCTCCTTGGTATATTTACTTCTTTCAACCACGCTCTACATAACTTAATGCAAGAAAATATTATTTTAATAGATGCAATTATAAAATAAATAAATAAATAAATTTATGGTTTGTTTGGCAGTGAAGAAGTCTGCAGGGGAAGGTTTATTTACTTGCTTGATGAAATAGAATCTGTTGTATGGTGCAATCAACCTCCTAGTGGGGATTTCAGTGCTCTGTATACACGCTGGTTTGGCAGTTGTATCTTTAAGATGGTGTGCACTATATCCATGCCGGATTTTCTTTTATCCCAGCTGTTATGTTTTGTGGATGATTTTATTTTTCGAGTAAGTAGGGTAGGTACACTGTTTATATTTCTGTCTAAGTTTGTCATGTTCGTGCACACTATGGTTTGTTTGAGTGTCTATTTGAATTGTGGCGCAATTGTCTTGTGGGATCAGAGAGCTCATTTTGTATGCCAGTGCGTAATTTAGTTCTTTTCTTTTTGTGTTGATTATTGTGGAAGTTGTGCTGTGCTAAATGAAGGTGCCTGCTAAATGAAGTTTTACTGTGCTTTGGTGACCTTTTCATTGTACTTTCTTGCATTGGCTCTCGAACGCCACTTGTTAAGGGGATGTTGTGAACTGATAGATGTGTTCCAGTCGCACAGATTCTGTTCTGTGATGACCCGGGTTCCTTGAGTGCCAGTTGGAGATGTGTCGCTGTTACCATCATGTATTTTTTTCTTGTTTCTGCTCAATGTTGTGATCTTTCTACATATTACATCAGAAAAAGGCTGCATTGTGTTTTCAACCCAAATCTTCACTACAGTTCAAAATAATCTGCTCTAGAAGGCATGCTATTCAATTTGTGGTGTGAGCAGTGGCTGATTGTTTTATGGAGCTTTGTAACTTGCTAGACCTCTGCTTCCTGAGTTTTTTTCTTTTTTTATTTTAATTTTCATGAATTCTCTCTCTCTCTCTCTCTCTCTCTCTCTCTCTCATGTAGTTTGCCTTCTGACTAAAATGCATTTCGGATACGGTCTATTTCCTTTTATCTTGAATTTCAGTAATTACCAAGTTTAAATTTACCATTTTCGCTTAACTTGCGAAAATCTATTTCACAACTTTGTGAATTAGTCATTGACACAAGCCGTTTTGGCTGCTTTTCATAAAAGATTGTCTCAGTATTGCAACCTGGATCACACTAGGATTGTAATAAGTTGGGTTGCCAAATTGGGGGCCATTTCTGTTGGCAAATTGTGTCGTGCATACTTAAAATTAAGGTATGGTATTGAGGTACCTTTTAGAGTTTTGTTCACGAGCCTGCCAAATTAGGAGATTTCATTGTCACGAGTATGTAGAATAGATTTAGGGCTGGTTTGAAATCAGAGATGAGATAAGATGATTTTAAATGAAAGATAAAAGTTAAAAAAAATATTGTAAGAATATTATTTTTTAATATTATTATTGTTTTAAGATTTTAAAAAATTGAATTGGGATTTGAAAAAGTTGAATTGTTTATTATATTTTGTGTGAAAACTTGATAAAGTTATAATAATAAGATGAGAAGAAATGCTTTCCTTATCGGAGCATTATTCGAGCCTGAAATAGACCCCTCGGTACCCTTTTTAGAGTGCTGGTTCGATTTGCACCCTCCCCTTCTATTGTTTTTTGTTCCCCCCAATTAAGGCTACGTTTAGATATTGAGTTGAGTTAAGTTGAGATGAAAGTTGAATAAAATATTGTTAGAATATTATTTTTTAATATTATTATTATTTTAGAATTTGAAAAATTAAATTGTTTATTATATTTTGTGTTGGAATTTGAAAAAGTTGTAATGATTCGATGAGATGTTGATAGTAGTTTAGAGTGTGGTATTGGAAGTGGTGTTTATTATAATATCCAAAAGTGGTTCACCCTTATGAGTTGTGATGTGGACATTTGACAGAAGTGGTCGCATATTTCTCTCGCGAGAAGGTCGTTGACCCCTCATCAGTAATCCTTGTTTATATTTGTAGAAATGCATATGAAACTGAACTTGCCTGGTATTTAATGGTATGTATATATGCAAATGGATTTAAACTTTCTAGGACGTTGGTCCAGTTTAATTGTGTGGCATGGAACTGGTTGAGACTAAATTAGTGGCTGACTTCTCGTCTGTTTCTTGGTTTCTTTTGACCATCCTGTCGTCTTGTTTGGTGTGTCTGTGTTGCTTGTGTTCGGCTGGTATGAGGCCGAAACGGGGCCCGAGATTACTGTCGGAGCATGGCTGGCCAAGATGAGGCTGGATGGATGTGCAACCCTTGCCACTGCATGATTTCCGGAACCCGTGCCTGTTGCCGTTTTGTGTACGGTGGACTACAATGTATTTAATAGCTACTATTTTTTCCCATTTCAATTGAAAAAAAAACCATATTAGATACGGTTTACTTGTACACGAAGGCAATGAAGATGAATCGGTGTAGATACGGTTGCATGTGTGATTTCTCAACAGTCGTAATTACCCTTCCAAGAAGCCCATCATCAAAAAATGTATCCATGCCTAATGATGGGTACCGTTTTATAGCTTTGTTGTCATAGCGATTTCACGAAAGATAGGCACATCCTATTATGTTTTGGCTCGCTTTCTCTATCGCTCTCTTATAGGTGCTAGAAAGTTTGCTCCATCGCTGCTGTCAGATTGTCCAACTTTTCTTCCGCCTTTTATGAAAGCATTAGTGCCCTCTCTTTTTAGAAAGTGACTTTCTATCTGATATGTAGAGAATGAGGATTATAAATATTAAACCATCGATTCAACACGGTGCATATCTTCCTGCTGTGTTTTACCGACAATAAATATTTCAAAGTAAACTAACCAATAGATTGCTCTAAAATTTCAAATAATTATCTTTTATCATTATTTTTATGCTGTATCTATTCCTTTGTAGGGGTCTTACTTCTTTCAATTGTATTTCCTTTTCTTTTAGTAATGAGATTATATTTACTAATAATAAAGAATCTTGATAAAGAAGAAGAGATTTTCGAGTCAAAAGAGGAGATTGTAAGGGAAGATTCGATCGCTAGATAAGGAAATATGTACAATTAAGTAGGAATTAAAATTGAGTATGGGGGAGTAATGAGTAGTAGCAAAGAGGGAAAGCAACTTTGTATTTCCACTCAAAATATGGTATTTAATTCACAATAATAGCTATTAAGAACAGATTATTATTGCATTATTTTGATAAAGTCGTACAATCTATTTGAAGTTCCCTCTACAATAATATATATTTGTCATCTTATATTTTTAATCTAAAATAATCTAAAATAAGGAACGAGTAAAAAATAAAAAACGACGCCGTCTTGAGCTTGGTACTCCCAAGTTCAGTGTTTACTTTTCGCGGAACAACCAACTCTCTAACTAATAAAGTTATAACCTGTGGCCTTGCGAAAAGCATCAGCCAGCAGCCACCACTATAAAAAGCTGTGCTAAGTTCACCGGTAGCACTCAACGCCGATCACTGGCTGCTACAGACTCCTGGTAATCCACCCTTCCGTCCTCTTCATCCTCTTCTTCTTTACGTTTTCTGCGTATAACGGTTTTTCTCTCCCCTCTCGGTTCGTAGGGTTTATGCTTTAATGTATATTGTTAAATTATTATACCTGTCTGTGGAAACTCCGAGTAATATTTTGCTTCGTTTTTTTGCTCGCGTTAATGTTTCTCTGGAAACACAGTGAAAACTTGGGTACAAGCTCGGGGCCTCGAGTTCAAGTTATCTGTTTGGCATAAATCTTGTACGTGTGTATGCTTGGGTGAATACGCTGCCATGTGTTTTGTGTATGGGTGTGTTTGTGTTTTGTATGGCGTATTGTTTTAATTCTTTATTTTCTAGGTCTGTATGACGACGAGATTATAGGCTATAAGGCGTTGGATTAGTTTGACTTGATTATGAGGGAAGACATGGTTAAATTAAATTAAGTGCTTTGCTTGCGAAATCCCATGCTTTGTGAACGAGTAACGATTGGCAAGAGAAACACATGATGTGTTTTTGTGCTGCCAAAAGTGCACATGAATTATACAAGAGAAACACCTAATTAGAAACATAAATATATACAAGGAAATCATGAAAGGACAACCCATAAAAATCTTTGTAATAATGGAACTCAACCATCATAAAGGTACAATAAATTCTTTGATTTCTTCCGGAAGCATATCAATATCACACTTAAGTTGATTAAACTATTCTCTCACTGGGATGATTGGCAGTACACACTCTATCATTAGCTGGCCGTTCCATGACTTCTTTCCTCCTAATCATGTTTTTGAACATATTGACTAGATTAATTTTAAAGCGGTTACGTTGCCTGGCTCTATATCTCGGGGGATTAGGAATTTTTTCTTGTTTTTCATGTCTCTTTTTCAGTTTTTCAAATGTTTTTTTTAACCCTGCTGATGTAGGGGAAACTAGCATCTATAGAGTCTCTCTGAGCTGAGATATTGGTCTTAGAATTAGCACTATGATGATACGTGACTTGTGATTCTTTAGAAAAGTTCATTTTCAAGTTTTCTGGTAAAGTTTATCATCGTGGAATAAGAATAATTAGTTGTACCTATTAAGAGCTTTAACATATCTACAATATTTGTTCCAGCAATATTATGGATCTGAAACATAAAGGTATAACCTGGGTCGGGAACTTTTTCCAGAAGCTTGAAGCTGTGTGCCAAGAGGTAGATGATATTGTCAACAAGGTATCTTTGATTTTTATTTTTTCGATCAAATCTTCCGTTCTTTGTGGTGCCTTGACTGAACCTATCTTTTGGGTATTATTGGGAAGTTATGTTTGCATGAAGTAAATCTTCGTTAGTGGTATAAGCTGAATCAACCCATATGAAAAAAGAAAAGAAAAGATTGAATTGAGGGCTATCTTCCAGTTTAATTTCTGTTAAGCTTTTTACTGCAGCTGACATTTCCTGTCATAATTTTGAATTAATCCACAGGATACAGTAAAATATGTTGAAAACCAGTTGCAAACTATGGGTGGAAGTGTGAAAAAGTTTTGTTCTGATGTTGTTCAGGATGTACTTCCTCCTTTAGTGGATCCTGTTGAGTGTCAAGCACAAGTTGTGGCTCTGAAAAGCAATGATGCGATTAACACCTATTTGAAGGCAATGATGGGTGATGAGGAAAATCATGTAGATGTCATCAAGCAGTCGTACGTGGACCCCAATGCAGATGATCATTTGAAGAAGCAGCTGCCAGACACTTCAAGTAAGCTTTGCCTTGTAAATCAAAACATACCTCCAACTTCTGTTGATTGCCTTGAAGTGGAAGAGACTGTCCCATCTCCACAAGAGATTGATGATATTCTGACAGATGAAAACCCAAATGTGAGTGCTGAAGAAAACGCCACAGAGGAGTCTGTAACTGAGGTGTTGGAGTTATTTTCTCTGAATGATAAAGAGCCCTTTGGAGCATCATTTTCTTGTGAGTTCAGTGAAAGTAATCATCAAAATGCATTTGGAGTTGTGACTGAGGTTCCACCAGAATCTTCATTTCATTGTGTGGAGTTCCAATCCCCTCCGAAAATGGGAACAGTTACTGACTGCTGTGAAGAAGACAGTCAGAGCGTGTCTGATGTCTCAAGTATGAATACTTCTTCTGAATCAGCTTTTTCAGTTATATCTGATGAGAAAACTATAGTGGAGATGAAACGTGTGTGCCCTGGCAGTTCCCTAGCAGCAGAGTCTTGTAGCCTGTCTGGGAAATTACCTGACAACTCCCTGTATGCAGCATCTTGTAATAATCATGGGGATTGTATTTGTCATAGTTCCAGCAAATTCCCCTCTTCTGCACCTGCCCCAGTTATCCCCTGTAAGGAAAAGGCAGACAAAGTAGGACATGATTCTTCCAGCAGTATCCTACTATCGGAATCCATTGGTTGGTATATTTTTTTCTTATTATATTATAATAAGAATAAGAAATATATAGAATATAATTTTTTCTTATAATGTTATTATATTATAAGATTTTTTCTTTATTCCCTATTGTGGTGTCACTAACTGATATTTTGGCAGAGGAAGACACTGCCAGCATTAAGGAAATTCAAGAATCATCTGGAAATAGGCATATTCATTTCAGGGAATCTGCTCAAGGTGGGACTTAGATGCACTCTCTTCCTTACCTCATCCCTTCCTGTCAGTTGGCTTTCTTTTTTCTGTACTTTTTTTATTGTTAACTCAGTGGGTCTCAGACCTTAGTCTTCATCCCAGTCTTTTGGGAGAAGGAGGAGCTAGCTGAGCAAGAGCTCATTAGCCTTTTGCTGATTTTTTTGGTAGTTAGAAATTATAATTGTAATGATGGCGATGCTGATACTGAAGCGATTGTTAATTGTGGAAATATTGTATTTAGGTGTGCTATGTATACTTCCTGTGTACACGGGCTATGCCTTTTTCTTTCTGATCAATAATATTTTTTCTCTTACTTATCAAAAAAAAAAAAAAATTGTGGAAATATAGCTGGTCATCCATGGATCTCTGATATTGGAGTTACCTGATTAGTTATCACTAATAAAACTTTTACAGGACCTTCATATGACTTGAACAATGATATTAATGATCCTAGCATGGAAACCGTCAAATTGTGTGATGAGGTGAAGCTTGATGAAAGCTGTGTCATTGTAGAACCTAGTGAACTTTATGCTGTCTCTCGCAGAGTCCGAAAGCTCAGATCATACAGGGTACTCTCTCTCTCTCTCTCTGCTATTGTGTTAGGTCCAGTGGAAAAGTATATTTGGAAAGGACTTTGTAACACTGCCATATCTCATTGGATGCTAATGAATAAAAATGGATTGGAATTAACTAGATTTAATGAGTTTTAGCCGTGTAATTAGAAATGTATTTCTCTCTTCATACGCTTGATTACGCTTTATATTAAAAGAAGAAAGTATGCATCAAAGGTTGGGTTTATCATACTGGATTTGCCAAAATGAACCCATCACATGGTGAGGCGTATTCCTTTTCGTCGTGTGGGAAGGACCTGTTTATGGGAATTTCAGCAAATACATGAAATTTTCTTAGGTCACACTCATTAGGAACATGTTTCTTGGAATCACTGATCAAGTTTAGCTTTTGAAAACAATTATTTTCTTTGGGAAATTATATTTTTGACCTCTACTTATACCCATTCTGTAATGTGCACCCTAAACTACCACTTGTTTTTTTTTTTTTTTTTATTCCCATTCATCTTAATGGTTAGATCCTAATTAAAAGTGCACTCATGTAAAGGGAGGCATTATGGCATTCAGTGATGGAAGTTAAGTATGGTAGTATGTGGGCTAGATGGTTCTCTCATGAGGTTGGAGGTTTATGGGGCTGGAGTGTGTAATTCATAAGAAAGGGGTGGGGGAAGTTTTCTTGTCAGACTAAGATTTGTGGTGGAAGGCGGACCATGATTAGATTTTGGGATGATTTGGGGTGTGGAATCTTTCCCTAATGTACACACCATTGCATGTTCTAAGGATGGCTTATGTGGTGGACCATATGGAGAATCATATATAGTACTTTGACAAGTGGAATGTCAGTTCTGCCGGAGTGACCCAGGATTGGGAGATAGATGCCTTCACCGCATTATTAAATCTACCATTGGAGGTGGAGTTGACATGCTTTATTGGGCTCCTGCCAAGATAGGGATATTTAATGTCCGTTCTTTCTATAATATTCTTACTCGACATGATATAACTCCTATCCTTGGAAGAGCATATGGAGGACTAAGTTTCCATAGGGGTTGTGTATTTTGCTTGAACATCCTCTCTAAGAAAGATTCTCACCATTGAAAACCTAGGGAAAAGACAATTGTGGTGGTTGATTGGTCTTGTATGTGTAAGAGTGGAGAGTCCCTGGATTATCTTTTACTTTATTGCAAGATTGCAAGTACTCTGTGGAGTGGTTTTTTAGGACTATTGGTTGGCTGGAGTCATGACTGGAAGAATGGTAAACCTATTTTATTCTTAGGGCTAGGTGGTCGCCCACAAAAATGCAGCAGTGTGGGAAATGGTTTCTACCTGTCTCTTATGGTGTATTTGGAGGGATTGGAATGAAAAAAGTTTTGAAGATCATGATCGGACGCTGGAGGAGTTCAAACTATCTTCTTCAACAGTCTCCTCTTGGACAGCTTCCATAGACTTTAACTTGCATTATTTTCATGATTCCCATGTATCCTTCCCCCCCNCCCCCTAAATGGGTGTCTTATTGTATATTTCCTGTGTACTTGGATTGTGTCTTTTGCACCTTTTATTGAAGTCCTATTACTCAAAATAAATAAAAGTGCACAGCTAGACATACCCCTTGGTAGTTTGAGTTGCACATTACAATTTTTCATAGTTTATGGTGCATATTACAAAAAGGATATTAGTTCGAGGATGTAAGGTATAATTCCCATTCTCCTTCTTTTATATACTTCATTGCTGGTTCTGCCTCTTGAAAAATATATTAGAATCTTGGGTATATTTTCTTGATTCAATCAGTTTTTAAATTATTATCTGGAGAGTTGTGCAACTGACTCTCTCTCTCGCTCTCTCTCTGTTACTGTCTCCCCCCCCCAAAAAAAACAAAACATCAGAAAAGGATTCAAGATGCGTTTGCTTCGAAAAAGAGATTGGCAGAGGAATATGAACAGCTAGCTGTTTGGTATGGAGATGTTGATTTGGGGTCTAGCAAAGACAGCTTTCAATCTATCCCCACCGCACCTTTAGATTTGAAGAATTTGCCAATACAGCAGGCTTGCGACTCCGACTGGGAGTTTCTGTAGGTAAACAAAAAACCCGTGTATAGCTGCAGTTGAGATGAATATGTCGGATATATGCCAACTTGTGTGAATAATCATGGTTGAGGTTCTCAATTTTAATTGTACACATAATAATAAGGCAGTATTTATGAGTGCTGTAAATCTAAATCGAATGGTATTATTGTCTGGTTTTGTTGCCGGACATGGCACCAACTTTGAGATACAATTTCAACAAGTAATTATACCCTTTTGCTAATAAAGTATAACATTAGTACCGTTGGACGTAGTCATTGATTTTCCTCCCTATTTTTTCTGACATTTTTAAGATTGCAATTTTCTTCCTCTGTATCATTATGTAGATGAGGCCCTCCAAATTTTTGTAGGGTCAAATCCAGGTTGAAGTTACTAATAGTTGTGATGATTTTTCAACAAATACGCATACAAAATTTCGTTCCAAGTATCAGGGACGCCTGGTAAACACCAGTGTATGCAATCGGCAAAATGTTTCGGATCAGATCTCTGTTCCTTGGTCAAGAGCTTGCCCTTACGTTCCCCATAAATTGATGTATGAGCATCCTTTCGAAACTCAGACAACTGTGTAATATTCAAGAGTGTTACGTTGCGTTTTAATTGTTGCAATGTGTCGTGTACTATCTCCATGATCTGGAGGCTTGAACCACTGCCCCAATATGGACCTTGGATTGGGTACGACTCATTGAAGCAGTTTCCATCACTTCCAGGCTTCCATTCCCAGCTCCTACAATGTTAAGAAAATAAAAAGGATGTTTTCAAAATGAAGTAGAAACTCAGAACAGCAGGGAACTCTTCACTGGTTTTGGAGAAACCATGGTCAAAGTCAGACATGTTACAACTCTAAAGATCAAATGCCAGGTCCTTCGCTAGTGTTGGGGAATTGTTGGGGGTAAGTGAGATGGCGGAGGAGTTAAAAGGAGTAAAAGAGTTATGTATGCTTGTGTAGTCTTCATGTCAAATAAGTAACACTCACCACTACGCAGGACAAAAGAAAGAAGTAAAACTCACCATAGGTGTGTTGGAGACAAACTCATGAAGAACACCGTTTGAGTTTGAGGATTGATCGTGGAATCTATCCAACTTGCCCAAGTTTCTAAAGCCAATCTGTACGCCGTGGTAACATTATATTCTTTAACATGATTTTGAGACCCA
Source organism: Carya cathayensis (assembly GCA_011037825.1). Taxonomy (NCBI): domain Eukaryota; kingdom Viridiplantae; phylum Streptophyta; class Magnoliopsida; order Fagales; family Juglandaceae; genus Carya; species Carya cathayensis. Next base: position 2,300,181 of record QGSO01000157.1, on the reverse strand, counting down.
AATCTGACATCATAAAACCAAGATTCAGTCTCCACTCAAAAGTTTATTCCACAGAATATAAGCTGAAATGTAAGCAGCAAGTGTACTGGGTGTTTGCATGTCTCATAGCCATAAATTTGGATCATTCCCTTCTCTTTTACCATGAATTTAGGCCGAAAGTAATCTTCTAGCTTTTAATTTTTAACCCCGGGGGGACTCTTCCATGGCCTGTCATCATTATTGTATTGCTCCCTCTTCAATTTTTTCTTGTCTACCCCTAGATGAGAAATGTTAGTTCTGTCTCATTTTGGCAACCTTGATCATACCCCTTGATTCCAAAGCGGTCTAAAAGTCTTTTGCACTTAAATGTTTGCAGAATACACTCGACCAACTCAGTCTCCATGAAACATACAGAAACTTCGAGAAAATAAAGTGTTATGCTTAACTGCATTCTACCTATCTTTAATGCAAGAAAATGATATATGGAAACCCAAAATAATTTTGATTAGAAAGGTATAGAATCCAGTACTCACGTTGCATTGATCAGAGGCTTGTACATCCACCATACATAGCTCTCAAATACCAACACATCAACTCCTTCCCACTGTTTGCCATGCTTAGCTATGGAATCAAGCTTGACCGACCGTTTTGATACAGTATGATTCGTTGCATGATCCGAGTTGGACTCAACGATAAATGGCGCCCAGTAATACTCAATGGATGCATCAAATTCCTGGAAACATATCGAGACTTTGATAGGATGCTCCTAAGTTTTATCATGATTCATATTAATCATAGTTCAGAAGTGACTAGCAAATTGGGGTACCTCAACTCTGAAGATCTTCATGGGGGGAACTCTTCGAAGGGACTTCTTTCCTTCAGGAATTACAGACTGTACCAAACAGACCATTGATTCAAACTGAGCTCTCTGTACAGAGTCTCCAACAAACATCAGTCTTTTACCCCTCAAGATCTGCAACAACTTCAATGCATTGAACCTGAGACGTGCAAAGTGCAAAACCATTTTCACCAAACATTTTCATTAGTTAGGACAGTTCTATAGAAATGCTGACCAGATGACAATTTAAACAATAAAATTCGAGCCCTTAGTAGGTCTAAAAGAAATTTTACCTTGGGAGATCACATCCATTAGGCTGCCACCTCCAATTCTTATAGAAGGAATCGGGTCTCCCATTCCTTCGGCAAGTCACCTGTTTAACCAAGTAGGGGCAGCTCTCTTCTGTATAAAAAGGATAGGACTCATTGTCCCGCACCCATTCCCCTTCAAAAACATTGCATCCTTCTTCAATACGATCCTTGGGAGAAATAACAACTGGTATCCTATGTTTTTCTGCTCTTGCCCTGCCATATAACCGGAAAGCCTGGCTGTGGTTGCTCTTCAAGTTATCGAGGACTAGCCGTGCAGTTCCTACGACTAGAAGAGATACCAATGCAACAGGGAAGAGGGATTGGATCCGGCGATCAATCCAGAGCTGCTTCATCATCTAGGATAGCCTGTTGAGCTGAAATGGTTGTCTTTCTCACAGTTGAGATTCATGTTCTCTTGGTTACTTGAAGAAATTTCTTCAGTTCTAAGCATCTGAGCCATGCAACATCCAACCACCAGTTGGTAGATTCGAGTTTAGGTAGACTGATGAGTATCATCAACATGGGCCATCCATATTACACAGACACCCATTGGAAGTCTGTCCTAAATGAAATCATTTCCAATTCCGCAAGGAATTTCCTCGTTTTCTTTTGTTTTTCATGCCATAAAGAAAGGTGGGTTGTCAAGTTCTCAGCCCATAAGCTAACTGTGTAGTCTGTAGTGTTTGTTTTTCACTCTACTCGGCCTTCTTAAGTATTCTGTTGACAAAATAATAATCTTTTAAAATATTATAACGAAACTACACTTAAATATATAAAATATCGTTAAGAAACTATTATTTTTATGGGAAGAAAAATGTAGAAAAAAGAAAAGAAAAATGGACTGGGTGACCTCAAAACCTTATCCCGCTTCCAAAAACCGACCAGAAATCTCTCTCTAGAGACTCCAGTGGGACTGTAAGAGGCAGTAGCACAAAACGCAAAGTAATCCCCTGTGGTCTCCCTCTCTCTCTGTCTCTCTCTGGGGGACCGAAATGCTGAGTGGAACGTGTGGCCTCCGCGCTTGTTGCTTACGCCTTTCGTTCTCGCTTGAGAAGCCCCTCATCAGGGCCGATTCTTTCCGGTTTACTCGTCGCCGCCGCGTGTTCTCGGTCGCGTGTCCTGTTTCCAGCGCGAAGAAGGAGAAGGTGATTGTGATATCTGGGCCCACCGGTGCTGGGAAGAGCCGGCTTGCATTGGAACTCGCCAAGCGGCTCAATGGCGAAATTATCAGCGCCGACTCTGTCCAGGTTTGAAAAAAAGAAAAGAAATTTTCCTTTTATTGTTTATTATTAAAAAAAAAAAAAACTAGTTCTTCCATTCTTTGTTTTTCCGAGAAATTGGAAGCAAGGAAAACGTAGCTTCATTTATGTGCTAATAAAAAATGAGAAAGACAATTGTAATTTTCTGCTGGGAACTGCAGAGTACGAGAGGTTGTTTTGGATTAATTTAAACCGAAACCTTTTGTCTTCCTAGCATTGAAATTCATTAAGTGCCATATCAAATCTCGAATTTTGTCCATTTGAGAGTTAAATAATCTTCTGCATTATTAGTTGTAGCTATAGTAGAAACAATCTGACAATTATGGATAATTTTGGACAAAAGATTGAATGTTAGTGGCACGCTGAAGCTATTTGGCTGCCAAGAACTTATAGCGAAAGAAAGAAGTTGACATCATGTTATTGATAGGATATATTGATAGAATTCTTCTTACTAATATAAAATGGAAATATTGATAGAATTGCCTTCACTTTCTGCTTAAAATTGGCACTGAAATTTCTTTTCTACCAAACTCACCCATTAAATATTGTTCATATCTCAGGTATATCAGGGTCTTGATGTTGGATCTGCAAAGCCTTCTCCGAGTGATAGAAAGGTGCCTGATTAAGATAAGAAAGATGATTATTATTTCGATCTTCTATCATGTTTTCCTTTTGATGAATAATGAGTTGTGGGTTACCATATATTTCATGTTATCATGGTATAGCACATGTCATATTACAGGTAATTCGAAGCCACTAAGAATTGAATTTTATTGGTTATGATTTTTTGAGTGATGTTGATACCATGGCTCAAGTATACATGTGGAGATCTATTTTACGGTGGAAGAATTTATCCCTCTAAACTTCAAGCTTATCTGTTTACTGTTTCAATGTAATTGCGTGTGATGTATGGGTTTTTGATGAGCCATAATGTATTTTAAAGTCCTTGAATTCACGTCTGGGATTATCATCCTGAAACAGATTATCTTGACTTGTATATACCACAAGATTTTCTGCTATGGTGTCTCTGGCTACTGTTTTGCCATATCTGTCATTTCACATTAGGCCTAGGAAAATGGCTATGGAGATATCATTTTGGGGGGGGGGGGTTCATTGTAGAAGGAAGTTATCGATGCTTGACATGGAGTTGCTTGGGGTGGTTGGTGTTCCAATGAAGTGAGAGGGGGTCATGGAGTGGGATTATGGAAGTTTATAAGGAGGGAGTGGTCTTGCTTTGAAAAACACATTCGTTTTGTAGTAGGAGAGGGAAACCGAATAAGTTTTTGGCGGGATGTGTGGTGTGGGGAGCATGCCTTGGAAAGAGCCTTTCCGGTTCTCTATTGTATTGCTACTAATAGGGAGGCTTCAGTAGCAGATATGTGACTACTATCTCATGATTCTCATCAGTGGAATATCCTTTTTAATAGGGACTTCCATGATTGGGAAGTACCTATTGTTGCAGATTTTTTCAGCCTCTTATACTCCATGGGGCCTTTGGTGACACAACATGATCAATTGAAGTGGAGGTCTAATAACCACAAGAAATGTACTTTTAGGGGGTACTATCATATTTTGACAACATGAGATTATCCTAAGTTCCCTTGGAAGAACATTTGGAGGACAGGTGTGCCTTCCAAAGTTGCCTTCTTTGTATGGAACGCTGCTCTTGGGAAGATCCTGACCATGGACAATCTGAGGAAGAGGGGTTGTGTAGTTATGGATTGGTGTTATTTATATAAAAAAAATGGAGAATCTGTGGACCACCTCTTATTGCATTGTGAGGTAACAAGGGAGTTGTGGGATGAGATCTTTCACAGGGTTGCAGTGGCTTGGGTTATGCCTGCGAGGGTGGTGGATTTGTTGGGTTGCTGAAGGAAGATACATGGTTGTCATCAAGTAGCAGTTGTATGGAAGATGATCCCGTTGTGCATCATGTGGTGTATTTGGTTGGAAAGGAATGCGCGCTGCTTTGAGGACAAGGAACGCACTAGGGTGGAGCTAAAGAACTTTTTTCTACACACTTTAATGCTTTGGTTTTCTGCTATTGTACTAAACGGGGACAACGTTCATGATTTCCTCTATTTAATTTATCGCTCTTAGAATATATTTAGGTGTGCTATGTATACTTCTTGCGTACACGGGCTATGCTTATTTCTTTCAGATCAATAATATTTTTTCTCTTACTTATCGAAAAAAAAAATATATACCACAAGATTTTCTGCTATGGTGTCTCTGGCTACTGTTTTGCCATATCTGTCATTTCACATTAGGCCTAGGCCTCATGTTTCAATTTCAGTTCCTAAAGAATGTTTAGAAATTTCTCTGCCTAATTAGATTGAGGGAAAACGGAAAGATTATAAAGCACAGATATTTAAAGTGAAAATATCTCATGTGCATGTCAATTTTTTTTTTTTTTTTTTAAACAAAATTTGATTGAAAATAAGAATAGGCAAGAGCCCAAGTACACAGGATATATACAAGAGTGTCACTTATTCATGATAATCTAGTGATACAAGAATCATGTGCACGTCAGTTCGTTTGAGCAATGGAATGACTGCTCTACTTTTGCTTTCAGATATTGATATGTTGCATTGGAACGCATAACTAGTGATGTATTCCCGAATATTCATCAAATTTTATTTGAAAATTCAAATTGGAAACCATGCCCATTATTATTATTTTTCACGGGTAGAATCCAATATGTGTTGCTTGTTTGTCATGCACGACACAAGAAGTTAGACCATACCCATTGTTTTTTTCTATCATGAGCAGAGACCAATTTGTACCCTCGCCTGCCATTCACAACGCAACATACCAAACCATGCCTATTGTTTCTTTTAATTATTGATTCCACTATGCTTCTATCAGCTCTTTTTTTTGGGAGGCGGCTACTTGGTTGCCCGTGTTATTTAACCTTGCTTGTTATTTGTTAACTGGATTTGACCAGATCTTTCCATTTCTGTTGCATAGTTTTACAATTTTTATGCCCTATGTAGTTGGATTTTCTCCACTTTCTTGATAAATTTATTCCTTATCAAGAAAATGACAATTATACAACTTTTTAATTTTTGCTCTTTACCTTTTCTAAGGAGGTACCACATCATCTTGTTGACATACTGCATCCCTCCGAAGGTATGTTACCCATGGGACTGGCTTTTTTCAACTAGGCAATAATGTTTATATTGTGCTAAATTTTGAAGCTATGATTCAAAAATTGCTTCTTCTAATACCGTTGATTCCTCAATTGTTAGGTATTCGAACATTTCTTTTATCCAACTTTAATATTTTTTTTTTGATAATTAAAAAGAAAATTTTATTGACAAGTAAATAGGCATAGCCCAAGTACATAGGAAGATACAAGAGAAAACACCTAAATACAAGCTGCTGGGAACTAGACTGGGCTAATCCAACTTTAATATTTACTATTATATTCTTTCAGAGTATTCTGTTGGGCAATTCTTTGAGGATGCAAGGCAGGCTACAAGATGCATTCTTGACAGTGGACGTGTTCCCATAGTAACTGGTGGGACTGGATTGTACTTGCGATGGTATGTTACCATAAATCCTTTTGTAGTTTGTAGTTACTGTTGATCTGATGTTGTCATCTTGGAAGAATATGATCACATTTATTAAAAACTTTCATTTCTCTGTGGTATTAGAAGGTTGTCTGGCCTATTTACATAACATATGCTCGACTGGAAGCATCAGAGAATGAAGAGTGATGGATATCTTACTGGGATAGAAAAATTTCTAGTCCCTATTTTTACGAATCTTGTCTGGTCTGCCCCACCTAGTATGACTTATAAAATCCTGTCAAATAAACACAAGGGGTGTGAAAGAAAACAATCCAAACATAATCAGATATGAAGGCTGATGGTCCAAAGTGAAAACAATCAAACTGCCATCTTAGCAGTATGCAAGTTCAGTGCATTGCTATTAACTTCATCTCTGAAAATCCCAGTCACTAAAGCAATTTATAGTTAGAACACTAATGAGCTGTTTCTCAAATGGGACCTCCTCCATGAGTGTTTGATGGAGGGTGAGGTCTTGAATTCAAGACTTGCTGGATTTCCGTAACTTTGGGATTTTAAATACTTTATAATTAAAAAATCCTTCTTTATAGCAAAATTATGTGGTTATCACAGCCCCAAAATAGAAAGATTCTTAGCAATAACATTATATGTACTCTAAATATATGCGCTGCATTTCAGAACGCCAAATGCAATATCTAAGTGCTAGCAAGTAAAGCTTGTTTAACACTATCATGTCTTCAGTTGTGGCTAGCATGCCCAGGTATACCGTATCATGCATTATAAATAAATACAAACTTTTATGGCATGTAAATGCAATTTATTTTTTTTCAAATATAAGGTTCATGTATGGAAAGCCAGACGTCCCAAAAGCGTCTCCCGAGATTGCCTCTGAAGTATGTTCAGAGCTAGCAGATTTGCAGAGAAATGAAGACTGGGATGCAGCTGTGCAGTTGGTGGTCAAAGCAGGTGACCCAAAGGCCCAGTTTTTAGCTGCCAATGATTGGTATCGGTTACGGCGTAGCCTCGAGATTATCAAGGTTAGTTTATGATGTTTTCTGATTTCTTTATGAACATTGGCTCCCCCCCTCTCTATCAGCACCCCCACGCACACACAAAGCTACACAATACTCAATATGAATATTCGAATGCTTTGCCATAACAGCTCCAGAAGTATGATTTTGTTTAAAAGGCTTATTTCCTTTTATCACCTAGACTTTGGCTTAGTTGGCTTTATCAGTAATCTATTCTACAAGAGGATAATCCCACATACAATAATGTCTAGTAAGGACATTTTTTGGGAGATAGTTTACTAAAAATTAGCTTTGAGCGTATTAATTAAATACACTGGGACATATTTATAACTACAAGTGTTTTCTATTTATCAATATTTCTTTTGGAATGGCAGTCTACTGGATCACCTCCATCTGCTTTTCGGGTACCGTATGATTCTTTCAGGGATCAATGTGATGGTGTAATGGTCAGCTCTCATGATGTGAACACTTCTGCTGATGTCCTGGAGGAGAATAACTCGAAGGATTTGGACTATGATTTTATTTGTTTTTTCCTCTCTAGCCAGAGAGTTGATCTCTATAACCTAATTGACTATCGTTGTGAAGATATGCTTTCAGGTAGATCATGCTGTGGGAACATAACTATGTTTTTTGTTTTCTGACACTAAAAATTCTCAAATTCTTTGGAGTACACACCTATTTTATCTACATAGTTTTACTTATAAAAAAAAAAAAATTACCTACATAGTTTATCAATTACCACTTCCTATAATAGTGTCGATTATTTCTTGTTAAAAGGTGATTTTATTATATGTTTATTGTCAGTGTGCACAAAGACAGAGGCATAGTACTTTCTGAGATGAATTTTTATGCAATGGACGATAAACTGATATTAAGGGATATTTTCTTATGAATAAGTCTGTATATTTTCTTTCTTGACATATTAGCTTTGTTATACTCGTTACTTTTATTCATTTTAAACAGTTGTTTTTGCCTGTAGGAAGTGACGGGATTTTGTCCGAGGCCAGCTGGCTTCTTGATACAGGTCTTCTACCCAATTCAAATTCTGCAACTCGAGCAATCGGTTACAGACAAGTATGCCTTTGATATTTCTTCTTCTGTTCTTTCTGTTTATTTTAGTGTCTAGTTTGCAAGAAATAGTGATGATAGTCCTTAGAATTTGTTTCTGGAATTTGGTGATTCAACCAATTTTTGTTTTCAAAAGCTGATACGATTCATAAAGGAAGGCCCATCATTCGTTCCTTAAGCTAGATTCTTGCTCATACTGTGCTTGGTGATCTCCAGACACCTTGGAAAAGCCTGTTTGGGTATCTCCTGCAATGCATGATTCTCTTAATTAGACTTTCTAATATCTGTGGATTCATTGAATTTTTGTTACTTCCAAGCTTTAGAAATTTGATTCCGCTTGACCTATGCTGTATTGAATGTTGTTATGTTTTCTAAATTTACAACTACGACTTCTTAAATGCCATTCTGTATAAAGTAGTAAATATTTGAACCTCTACATGATGCTATCTTGCCTCCTCTCTACTTGACTTTGCCTAATAATTGTATGTTCAACTGATTTTGGCTCGTTTTGGTCTTAAGTGGTTATTCTATTTTAGGCAGTTATGCTAAAGTTCATTTAGTTTGTGTCATTCAATAATCTTTTTCTTTTCTTTTCCTTTTTATTTTTTTTATTTATTTTTGGCGTCATTCATAATTTCAGGCAATGGAGTACTTATTATACTGTAGGCAGCAAGGAGGTAGGAGTTCTCCTGGAGATTTTTTTGCCTTTTTATCTGACTTCCAGAAAGCATCTAGGTAATGGAAGTATGTAATAAAAATACTACTTTTTTGTGTGTTTTTGATGCTCTATCCATTATATATCAATCCAGCAACTGTAAATTTGTTGTGCAGAAATTTTGCGAAAAGGCAATTGACTTGGTTTCGTAACGAGCCAATGTATCATTGGCTTGATGCTTCTAAGCCCCTGGTATGTGTATGCATTCTTTCCTTTGTTCCTGAATCTGTCTCAACTACTTTTCTTTCATCTTGGAGTGCTTTAAGTAGTTCAAATGTCTTCATTATTTCAGCAAATGCTTATTTATTAAATCTTAATTAATAGAAGCTCATATATGAGTGTAAAATCCTATTAGAACAGAACTGTGAATTTATTATTTATCATAACACTTTGAGGTTTTAACCTTATTGTAGGTTTTAACTTGTTCTGTTTTCAACTCAGTAGTCTTTGCACTGCAATTACAGTTGTGAAATCATTTTAACATTTAGCAACGTCAGTTTTTTTGAGACTGGTTGATATGAGCTTATTGATGTATTGGCACCAAAGGAATAATGATTAATCATATCAGGTGTTGCTTAAACTATTTTCTAATGTTATTCTCTCTTGAGAAAATTGTGCAGGAACAGGTGATGAATTTCATTTATGATGCTTACCACGAAAAGAGTGGAGCTTTGGTGGTGCCTGAATCACTAAGGATGAAGAAAGATATTTCAAACCGCCGAGAAACTTCTGAACTCAAGGCCTACCGCACAAGAAATAGGTCTATTATGGTTATACTTAATATTATGTTGTTCGGTTGTTTGTTGCAGATAGCTAAAAGGTTTTCTTTATATGTGAAGGCATTTTGTGAGCCGTCAAGATTGTTCTCATATCTTGGACTGGATAAGGAGAACCCAACCCACAGGTGAAGCAATGAACGTATGAACTAAGCTCATCTCAACTTCATGGAATCAGAAATGAAATACTTTTTTTTTATGGGTTTGGTTAGTTTTTGAGGCCTTTGCTTTTATTATGGCATATCTATCCTCATCAGCTTTGATCAAGGCCTTCAAGCATTCATCTTCTTGGCAGGGACTCTTGGACTCCAGCTAATCTTCATTTGAGTATCCATCTTCTTGAAGCCACATTGTGCATTTCCAGAAAAGCAGGATTTTGACAATGGGATCAGTATATGTCTTAGTAATCAGTAGGGTTCGAGTGTCACATTTTTTGTGTAGTTGTTGCATGTGATAACTTAAAATTTTCAACGCAGGCAAATCGGGCCTGGACTGGATGTTACACCAACTTTGGTACACTTTTTTTTCAGAGAAAGATCCTCAGCATTTTTCATTGTTTTTTCCCTTTCTTGTTCCTTTAATTGAAGAGGAGAAAAAGGGCTTTAACCCTGAACGGTTTTGGATTAATGCTAATGTTTTCTCATGCAACATGATCTACTAATTTGCTGCATGCCTTTCTTTGTCTGGACATTTAAAAAAAAAAAAAAACTTGTTGCTTAAAGACATCGATAAGAGGATGGCTGTATTAACCTTTTGCTCATAATAAGCTAGCTCTTTCGGTTAGGGACTTCTGGGTGACTTCATCTATTGAACATCAGTAGTTCACCTAAGTAATATCTTGGTGAATTCCAACGCTGCATCTCTTGCTGCCGGCACACTTGACTTGGTCTATGCTATTGAATCTGCCGTCTTGGTAGTGACATGTTGAGTAAATTGCTGGTGTCAGCCGTGCCTAGCTTCACAATACATGCACCATCTTCTTCATTTCAAGTTTAACAAGAATGTCTGTACACACACCTCTCACATGACTTAGATTCTACTTTGCGCAATTTTTGTTAAGGTTTCATTGTCTATATATACAATGTTCAGACTTAATTTTTTTTGAGGAAGCGTTGCACTAGCCTGTAATTTTCTGTTCCTTTTCCTTCATTATATATATATATATATATATATATATATATTTTAAATTCAAAGCCTATTGGGGATTTCAAGCTTGTTATTTATTACTTCTTATTATTTTTTTTTGGCTCTTTCTCTTTGCATCTTTGTTCCAAATGGTCAGCTAAACAACATCAATCACTATGATTCGTCTAATTACTTATTCCTTGTATAGCTAAAAAACCTTTTCCGGTCATCAGCATCCAAAGATGCCTTCGGTACACAGAATATGCTGTAGTATTCATTGGATCATATGATACAACCTGATCTAGCATCCACCCACCCCAATAGAAAAAAGCATCAGTATTTTTTGTGTATTTAAAAAAAAAAACACAATACTATAAAATACAAAATACAAATACTAGTTACTACCAAAAAAAAAAAAAAAAGAATAAAGTCGGGTCTACCTATGATTTTTCCTAAAAGAAATAGATAGTGACCTCCAATTTCTCCATCTGTCCTTTTTACTCGTTAAAAAATAAAAACCAAGTTCTCTTCCCTTTTTATTTAGTAAAAGCGTAGAAGCACGGAGTTGTCGTGAGAAACTACTCCACACAACGCTGCTTCCCAAAACCCTCATTTGCTCAACCTTGTCTCTCTCAATTTCTCAGTGTTTGTGAAAAATGAGGCAGTCTATATTCAGATCCGTACAATCAGCGGTTGCGAGAAACAGTCCTCGCCGTTCCTACTCCACCGACTCCGTTCCGGAGCGCAAGGTCGCTGTTCTCGGCGCCGCCGGCGGGATCGGGCAGCCCCTGGCTTTGCTAATGAAGCTCAACCCCCTCGTCTCCAGGCTTGCCCTCTATGATATTGCGGGAACCCCCGGCGTGGCTGCCGATGTCGGCCACATCAACACCAGATCTGAGGTCCACTCACACGCACCTCTCTCTCTCTCTCTCTCGGGTTTTCATCTATGTTTTTCTTTGATCTGAGTTTTTTTTTTTTTTTCGAGGCTCACTGTTATACTGGGTTTGATCATGTCCGCGTGAGTGAATGTTTCGGAATCCCTATTCCTTGTACATGCGACTGTGCGATTTTCAAATTTTTTTACCCAACTCAATTAATTGGTTTTATTTGTTAGCGAAAAATTGAAGGGAAAAGAAAGTCTAATACTTGAATAACTCACTGTTCCTAATTTTTTTTTGCTTTTATGAATATATGGTTTTTAGTAAATTCCTTTTCCTTTCAAAAGCTGTCTACTTTATGGTCTATATTTACTGGGTTTAATTGAATGAGTTGTTTTATGTATCTGCCTTTGGTATAGGTGTCTGGTTACATGGGTGAAGACCAGCTGGGTAAAGCTTTAGAGGGATCCGATGTTGTTATCATCCCAGCTGGCGTGCCCAGAAAGCCCGGTATGACCCGTGATGATCTCTTCAATATTAATGCAGGGATCGTCAAATCTCTGTGCACTGCCATCGCCAAGTACTGCCCTAACGTGAGTCTCTGTATACATTTTTCTGTCTTTTTTTTTTTCTCATTTTTAAACTTGCTACTTGACTTTGAAAATGATCGCATTGAATTGAGCATTTAACACCTTTCATATTTTTCACTAAGTTCTTTTCAATTTTTATGTTTATTTTATTTTTTTGTATAATGCGGAGTTGAGCAATTTTTTTTTATAAGTAATGAAGGATGTTATTGATGAGCAATAATAGGCATATCCAATGTACACGGGAAGTAAAATATTATGCAGAACATGGTTGGACCTTTGCATTCTAGAAGGCATCGAGTGATTTGAGCTATTTGTTATTTTGGTTCTTTTGATGACATATTTTTATATGATTGTATGACAAACGTTTTGTGGGATCAGGCTCTTGTTAACATGATAAGCAACCCTGTGAACTCAACGGTTCCCATTGCTGCTGAGGTTTTCAAGAAAGCAGGAACATACAATGAGAAGAGGTTGTTTGGTGTGACTACCCTTGATGTGGTTAGAGCTAAGACATTCTATGCTGGGAAGGCAAACGTGAATGTCGCAGGTATGCTAATGGCCTACAACTGGAAACTAGTTCTTTTACTCTGTTATTGCTAAAATAATAAATTCTAATTAATTAATGAAAAAGTTTGCGTATATTCCTGTCTGATTGGTAAAAAACTAGAACTCTGCTGAACTGGGCAAAATCCTATTTTAAGGTTCAGATGAATTGAGGATTTCATTTTCCATTGGGTCTAATGCATGATATTTGTTGCTTAAGAGTTGGATTCCAGCTAGTATTTTGTGATCTTTCTATTCTTGCTACTCAAAAATGTTCATTCATGTTCAAGGAAAAGTTATCCTGGATGGTTTTCAGGCTGAACTGAGTTTTGTGCGTTTGTTCACACAGAGGTCAATGTACCAGTTGTTGGCGGCCATGCTGGCATAACCATTCTCCCGCTATTTTCTCAAGTAATTCCTTTACTTCTCAACCTCCATCCTGTTCTATCATATCGAGCTATATCTCCATTGAATATATGCTGGTAAAATCTGGTTTGCTTCCCTCTTATTGAAGGAGACATGGCTAATTCTGAGTTGTTTGTTTAATAGGCCACACCAAAAGCCAACTTTTCAGATGAAGATATCAAGGCTCTTACAAAGAGAACTCAAGATGGAGGCACAGAAGTTGTAGAAGCAAAGGCTGGAAAGGGGTCTGCAACATTGTCAATGGCGTAAGTCTCAATTGATACTCATCACAAATATATTTTCTGTTTATATGCAGATACTCCGGTTTGTTTCTCAAAGACCATGACATTGTTTTTTGGAGATGAAAAAAATGTATTTATGTGTATTTGATGCACTCGTAGTTTCAGAAATAGTTGGGTATTTGCTTGTATCAGTGGTCAATTGTTCCATCTGTGAATTGGTTGCACATTTAGGAACACGTGTAAAATAAATGGATAAAACTTTAGACAAAAGCTTTGTTAGTTTCGATGAAATTGCTATGGATACACTATAATTATCAATGCTACTTTTGAAATGCATTCGGTTAAGTCTTTTTCATGGATGAATGAATGCAAAAATTTGGATTTTACTTTAGAGAATTATGATCTTTTGAGAATTTCTGCTTTAAAGCTCATTTGGCCTGATTATATGTATTTTGTCCCACTTATCTTGCCCCATCTTTTTATTTTTTTGACAAGTAAGCTTATCTTGCCCAATCTTTCCATTGTTTTCCCATTTTGTAACTCCATCTCTTATACTTGTTCTTTTTGTAGTGCTGGGGAATAGAAGTAAACCTTTATGTATGATTCTGTATTAAATCCCTGTGTTTCTTGTAGCTATGCTGGAGCCATGTTTGCTGATGCTTGCCTAAAGGGACTCAATGGGGTTCCAGATGTAGTGGAGTGTTCATTTGTTCAATCAACTGTCACTGAGCTTCCTTTCTTTGCTTCTAAGGTGATTGACCTTGAACTCGTTTGATGATTTCTACGGAAAGGTCTTTGCTTATTGCAGTCCACACTTGTCCATTGTCACGAGTTCTTTTGACCTTTTATTTTGGTTGGTGCAAATGTGCAATGGTACCCTGCATTGCACCATTAATGCTTTGATCATTTTTCTTTTCTTTTTTTCTTTTTTTTTTTGGGGGGGGGGGGGGGGAAGGTTACGAGGAATGAGTTGGTCAAAAAGTTTAGACTTGAAACTGGTTCATTTTATTTGAGAATTTTACAAAGGCCACCATTTCGAATGTTCCCTGCTTTTGTGTGCCACTTACGTGAATGGTGGATAAACTTTTTCATATGGCCATTCTGATTTTCATATTCAGGCAGATGATAATGGAAACGGTGTGGCTATATTTTGCCTCTACTGGTCATCAGTATTAAAACATGTTTCCTATTTTTTTGCAGGTGCGGCTTGGAAAGAATGGGGTGGAGGAGGTTCTGGAGTTGGGCCCCCTCTCCGACTATGAAAAGGAAAACTTGAAAAGTCTGAAGCCCGAACTCCTGGCATCCATTGAGAAGGGAGTCAAGTTTGCCAACCAGAGTTAGATAACACTATTATTTATGGCTGGGGTGGTATATGCCCTACTCCTGAGAGAGACGCCCAAATTTTGCCTTTTGTTTTCGTTTGCCATTGTTGTATTTGTTGCTGCAAGTGGCACCGGCTTTGCTGTTTGTCAGGCCTATTGAAAAAGCAAAGATTCCATCAATAATTCCCAGTGGCATGTCGAGGGAGGGATAGCTTTGAACAGTACACATTTAGTTTGGGATGATCTATTCATCGAACTCTACTGATAAATTCATTGACGTGACTTGCATCGGATTAATGTGTCGTAGATTGTTAGCTCTTTTGGCTTCCAGAGGATGTTAGAAATTTAGTGGATGCTTGGACTTGACCAGGCGGAATGTGAAATTAACTTAAATTCTTTTCTAAAACGGAAAAACAAAAAAAGAAGGGCCGGAGACAAATTACTTACCATTCCCGAGTTTTCACCATAAAATCTAGAACAATTGTGGCAAGTGCTATGTTTTGGGAATATCTTGTATTATTGGGTACACACGGTTATTGGCTCATTGCCCACAAAATTTGGTTATTGTTTATGAATGAGTCTACAACCTGTCCAGTAGAGCGTATCCGAACCAGTCGTAGATAGAAACCGATAAAAAAGATGCGGAATGACGTCCAGTTTCATTGCCAATCTGCAAGGTATCAGGCTTTTCCATCTGGTTTGAAACCTAAGGACACGTTACAATACATAACATACGGTCCCAAGTGTTAACGATACACGGAAGATACAAAAACACATTCCATCTGACTAAATTGGTCCCTCCAATCCGTCTAGTACATTATCATGGTAAACGGCCACCATGCTTTTTTGTTGACAATTAAATGGCCATCATGTTGATGCAGTGTTGAAAGGAAAAGCAGGAAAACCTAGCATCAGGGTCCTGAAATCAGGGATGACTGGAGTTGGCAATGAACATTTGCTACACGAAAAGGTTCTTGTCATTATAATATCTAACATTATTATACAAAATGCTTCCAGAACAAAGGATCACCATAGAAAGGGCCAAAAAGTAAAAAAAAAAAAATTAAAATAAAATAAAATAAAAGGATTACAATGAGCCACCTATAAATAAAGGTTACAAGTCAATACTCCTCAAGTACTCCATTTCATAATGCAGCCATAAAGCAAAAGCACCTTGAATGGTTCTACACAACCATATGCTATACAAAATCAGTTGCTTAAGATTGTCAGCTGAAACAATTGCAGATCAACTTATTTCTGCCATCTTTGAAAACTGCACCAAAATTATTGAGCTTGTCAACTTTGGATTTTATTATCATACTGCTACCAAGCACAGTCCCGCATGCACATGCACGCGCCACACATGAACATGGACACAAGCACATAGAGACATATATACAATATCAGTCATCTTTCTATAACATGAACCGAATCTGAAAACCGAATTCATGTTAAAGCACATTATGAAAGGCAATTTGGTGTAGGTTGGGACAGATATATGGAAAGAAGTTTCCTGAAACATCTGGCATATCTTTTGAAAATGCAACTTTCAATTCCCAAAGCGAAATGAGAAGAAAATTTAGTATGTCATGCAGATAGCTTCGACAGCTTTACTTATAAATATATAAAGATGGCTTTGACAACTTATAAAGTAAAGTACCACCGATTAAAAAAAAAAAAAAAAACTTGTGAACTACAAAATAGAGGTGCAATGTACTATCCCCCATCCGTATTTCTATTTTTTCTAAACGTGCCCTATATATCCTTGGTTTTATTCCTACTTGACCTAAAACCTTTCAATCCTAAATTATCATTCCAAACTCCAACTAGGAGTTAATTTCTGCCATAGTCTCATCAACATGATACATGATATTATCTTTAAATTCCACCTGGTTAATTGGTCAACAGTTTGTACCCCAATTTCTGGGGGCGGGTTGGGGATTCGGCACTTGATGAAATTCAATTAAGCTCTTTTGGGTAAGTGGTTCTGGAGGTACCAAAACGAAATGGAGGTTTTATGGAAGTCTGTTATAGATTCACAGTTTGGGGAAGCTGGGGGAGAATGGTGCTCGAAAGAGGTACGAGGCACTCATGGAGTGGGGTTGTGGAAAAATATTAGGGGCCTTTGGGAGACATTTCGAGGACACGAACATTTTGTTGTGGGCGATGGTTCTAGGGTCAGTTTCTAGTTTGATAAATGGTGTGGTAATCATTGTCTGCGAGACACATTCCCTGCTATATTTGCGCTCGTTAGAAATAAGGAGGCAATGATCGCCGATTTTATGGTCTTTTCAAATGGCTCCCCTCAACGGAATATTGATCTCATTAGGGCAGCTCAAGATTAAGAGTTGGAGTCTATTATAGAGTGTTTTGTGGCACTATAGTCCGCAAGTATTTTAGGGGGCACTGGAGATGAGATATATTGGAGTCATTCTAAGAAATGTATTTTTTCAGTCAGTTCTTTTTATCAAGTGCTTACGAACTCTGGAAGGTCTATGTTCCCGTGGAAGAGCATATGGTTGACGAAAGTTCCTTCAAAAGCAGTATTTTTTGTTAGGACAACTTCTTTGGATAAGATCCTCACTACCGATAATTTGAGGAAAAGCCAAGTGATTGTGCTTGATTGGTATTGCATGTGTAAGAAGCATGGGGAGTCAGTCGATCATTTCCTTTCACATTGTGAGGTGGCCAGGATCATGTGGGATGATTTTTTCTCAAGAGTTAGGTTGCCTTGGGTTATGCCTTGTAGATTAGTGGATTTCCTCGCAAGTTGGAGAGGAATACACAGGGATTCACAGGTAGCGACAATTTGGATATTGGTACCGATATGCATGTGTTGGTGCATTTGGAGGGAGAGATATGCTAGGAGCTTTGAAGATTGAGAGAGAACAATGGATGAGCTAAAAGTTTTCTTTTTTAAATCATTGTTCTTGTGGGTTGGGGCCATAGTTTGCAATGGACTAAGTGTCCATGATTTTCTTCTTTTTATTTCCTCTAGCTAGGCGTTTCCTCATATATACTGCTTGTATACCTGGGCTTTGCCTATTTCTATTAATATAATATCTTTGATTACCTATCAAAAAAGAAAAAAGATACACCAAGGATATACAGCCTTAATTTTGATCCATGATGTAAACTTACCATATTAGGAAGCTCGCATGTGATATTTCCACTTGATCATGTCAACATACCTTAGAGAAACTCATTCTGTTCCAAAATGCACCACATTAATGAAAAGATTTATCCATTTTTATCTCCTGAAAGCATCCTCCACCTAAACCATCCTCGGTTTTTGTATGAATCCAACAATTTCCATCCTGAATAAAGCCCTCCCTAATCTGCTATATTACTTCTATAAAGAAGTTTATAAAAAAGCTCCATCATTCTTTAATCTCTACTTCACTAGCTAAAACTCTTTGACCTTCATCTTTGACACATTTATAGTGACTCAACTCTCATGTTGTCCTTTTCCTTGACTTCACTAGCTACCCGTTTTGGATTCTTCTTCATCACTCTGTAATTTTCACACCTCATTGTTTGTTCATTATCTTTCTTTAACCTAACTGCTGTTTGAACCCCTTCGTTCCACCATCAAGTGTTCTTAGACAATGACAGGTCTTTTGATTCTCCAAACACCTCTTTGGCCTCTATTGTCATGCAACTAGCCATTCATCCCATGAGCCGGCAGCCTGTTGGGCTGTGTGTATGGTACAAAGCCAGAATGGCAAAGCTTAAATGACAATATGATTACAAGTCATGTAAACAACAGGAGACCAATGGTTTTCAATAACTACGATGATTTTACACCTGTATATGCATAAACACACAAATAACAGCAGACCTGTGGGGGCGAGAACCAGCAACCAAACGTATCTGGAAGTCTTGAAGTCGAAGGCAGATACTCGGGTGCCGTTGAAACTTGGTGGCGACACGGTGGTGATACGCCGGAGGCAACAGAGCACTGGAAGTGCTGAAGATGGCAGGTCCCGAGGAGGTCAGGTGGCGTGGGAAAGCAGTAGACGAGTGTTGGAGTTGCAGGGACAAGTGAGGAAATTGCAGAAGGAAGTGGAGGATTTGCAGAGATTTGTCGGGCTGAAAAAGGAAACTGAGCGATGGGGGAGGTTCAAAGATGGCTTCGACGGGTCTTCATTTAATTATAGGGAGGAGCCTTGTAATGGGGGGTCACGTGACGGGGGTAAGCAAATAATTAAGTCTGGAATGGGGCCCGCAACCACGTAGGTGGGAAATAACCGTGGGCTTTCAAAGCCGAAGGTGGGCAATATGCATGGGGACCCGATACGGGTGCTGGCCCGTGAAGGGAGTGCAGTATTATTAAAGGAGGGGGAGTTACCCCCCAAAGATGGGCCTGGGCCGTCGGCCCAGTCCTATAAGTCTGGTAGGCAACC
Source organism: Carya cathayensis (assembly GCA_011037825.1). Classification (NCBI taxonomy): domain Eukaryota; kingdom Viridiplantae; phylum Streptophyta; class Magnoliopsida; order Fagales; family Juglandaceae; genus Carya; species Carya cathayensis. Next base: position 2,281,160 of record QGSO01000157.1, on the reverse strand, counting down.
CGGCCCCGAGAGGCTTGAAGTGGGTACCGAGCTTGAATCGGACTGCGTAGGTGTAATACCGGAAACACCATGGAGCCCGATAACGACGGATTGGGTCCCGGAAGATACTCAGGCCACGGCGACAGAGGCAGAGACCTCCGGTGAGAACACAGACGTAATCTCTGGGTCACTGGAGGATTTTTCCGAGCGTAGTGAGCATGATCATGCGTCTACTCCGTGCGGTGAAGGGGTTGACCCGACACAGGTGAACCAGACAGAGCCGATATTATCAGTTGGCTCCTTGCAAGATGGCCAGACAGGGCCGACGAACCTAGGGGTGACTTATGAACCCGGGGTTGTTGGCGCTGCTCTAGTCGATTCGATACAAGGTGGCCACACGGAGTGTTACGTGTCTGAGGTGAATGGGGTTAAGGAGGATGGGCTAGAACTCGCTATCTTTTCGGAGGAAGAGGAGCTTGTTTTTCCTGATGAACGTGGACAACTGGGGCTGGATGACATAGTCTTGGATACGGCAACGCAAGGGAATATGATAAGAAGTCCCTTTGAGCCAGTTCCTTTGAGCCTACACTTTCCGTCTCAACCATTAGTCTCAGGCTGGGTTTTCCAAAAGGTAAAAGAGATTAAAAAATATGTGGGTATTGATTGTGAAGGTTGTGAGGAGCAATTCTTCGCGCTCTTCACAACCATCGAAGCGGGACATAAACATAAAGGCAAAAGTGAAGGGAAGAAGCAACGGGAACTCAAAAGGTTGAACTGGTCTATGAATATGGAAGGAAGCGCCAGTAGGGGTAAGTCGAAGGGAAAGGGGCAGACCGTTTCTCAATGAAGCCAAGGATACTATCGTGGAACGTTCGTGGGCTGAACGATATAAATAAGAGGCTTAGGGTAAGGAATTTGTTACGGGAATGGAAGGTGGACGTTGTGTGCCTTCAAGAAACAAAACTTAAGGAGATTGATAGAAGATTGGTGCGAAGTTTATGGAGTGGAGTACATATAGATTGGACTTACTTGGCTTCCGATGGAGCGTCGGGAGGAGTGGTTGTGATGTGGGACAGGAGGGTGGTGGAAAAAATTGAGGATGCAGTGGGGCAGTTTACGGTAGCATGCTTATTTAAGGGTGTTTCCGATAATTTTTTGTGGGCTTTCGTAGGGGTATATGGTCCTAATCTAGACACAGAAAGGAGAATGTTGTGGGAAGAACTGGCCGGGATTCACAGCTGGTGGAATACCCCATTGTGTATCGGGGGAGATTTCAATGTGGTAAGATTTCCAAGTGAAGTTTCAGCGTGCAGAAGAGCGCGGTTGGCTATGGAGGAGTTCTCAGAGTTCATGTCGGATCTGAACTTGCTAGACTTACCATTAGCTGGGGGTGTTGCGACTTGGTCCAACAATCAGTCATGGTCTAGATTGGATCGGTTTTTAATTTCACCATATTGGGAAAGCCATTATCCTGAAGTATGGCAGAAGCGGATGCCTCGTATTGGCTCGGATCATTGGCCTATTCTGCTTGATTGTGGTGGTATTCGGAAAGGCCAGCGGCCGTTCAAATTTGAAAATATGTGGCTGAAAGCGGATGGTTTTGTGGAAAGGGTCAAACTATGGTGGTCGTCGTATCAGTTCCAAGGTACTCCAAGCTTCATCTTTGCTCGTAAATTGAAAGCTCTTAAAAGAGATCTACAGGTTTGGAATTTGGAGTCTTTTGGGCACGTCGGGGAATGCAAGAAGTTAAAGATGGGGGAACTTCATGAGATTGAGAGGAGGCAAGAGCTACATCCACTGTCTCAACTTGATCAGGAGAGGAAGTCAGAATTGGGGGCTGATATTGAGAGAATGATTTTATTAGAAGAAATATCTTGGCGTCAAAAGTCCAGGGCAGTTTGGTTGAGGGAAGGAGATAGAAGTACGAGTTTCTTCCATAGAGTGGCAAATTCTCACCGTAGAAACAATAACATAGAGATGCTGAAGATTGACGGAGTTGAGAGCAGAGACGTGCAGGAGATTAATAGCCATGTCATTGATTACTATGAGAATTTACTAACGGAGGAGGTGGGAAGGGAGTTGAGAGCAGAGACGTGCAGGAGATTAATAGCCATGTCATTGATTACTATGAGAATTTACTAACGGAGGAGGTGGGAAGGGGGCCACCTTTGAATGGGATGATCTTTGATTCCATTGGGGCGGATGAGGTGGAGAGATTGGAAAGAGAGTTTGATGAGTTAGAAGTACATGGGGTTGTAAGGAAAATGGCCAAAGACAAGGCACCAGGACCAGATGGTTTCTCCATGGGCTTTTTTCAAGACTGCTGGGAGGTGGTGAAAGAGGATCTCATGAAGGTTTTCCGGGAATTCTTTAGGGCTGGAAAATTTGAAAAAAGCTTTAACAACACTTTCCTAGCCTTGATCCCTAAGAAGCCTGGGGTTTCGGAGATTAAGGACTTCAGGCCTATTAGTCTGGTGAACGGGGTGTACAAGATCATATCCAAAGTCCTAGCGAACAGATTAAGCGAGGTGATGGGGAAGATCGTCACGCAACCCCAAAATGCTTTTGTAAGAGGTAGACAGATCCTAGACGCGGTGTTAATAGCTAATGAGTGCCTTGATAGCAGATTAAAAGCCGGGAACACAGGGATCATGTGTAAGCTCGACATGGAAAAAGCGTATGATCATGTTAACTGGGAATTCCTCCTTCATATGCTTAGGAGAAGTGGGTTTGGGGAGAGATGGAGGAAGTGGATCAATTGGTGCATAACGTCGGCTAAGTTCTCAGTTTTAGTCAATGGTACTTCAGTGGGTTTTTTCAAGAGTTCACGTGGACTGAGACAAGGGGACCCGTTGTCACTATTGCTGTTTGTAATAGTTATGGAGGCTCTAAGTAGGATGCTCTCGTCAGTGGTTGATAATGGCCTGCTAGCTGGTTTTCTGATTGGTAATCCAGATAGAGGTAATATAGAGATATCTCATTTATTGTTTGCAGATGACACTCTAATTTTGTGCGAAGCCAAGCAAAACCAGACGTGCGTCCTTAAGGCATTACTTTTCTGTTTTGAGGCTATTTCCGGTTTGAAGGTAAATCTGGATAAATCTGAATTGGTGCCAGTTGGGAGAGTTCCTAATGTTAGACAGTTAGCTAGAACGCTGGGTTGTAAGATCTCCTCTCTCCCTATGACATACCTGGGACTCCCATTGGGGAGTGTATCGAGGTCCCTTTCGGTTTGGGATACAGTGATCGCGAAAGTTGAGCGGAGGTTGGCGGGGTGGAAGAGAATGTACTTGTCGAAAGGTGGAAGGATTACGCTGATAAAGAGTACCCTCTCTAATCTACCTACGTACTTTTTATCTCTTTTTCCCATACCCGCAAGTGTGGCGGGTCGCATTGAGAAGCTCCAACGTGACTTTCTGTGGGGGGGTTTGGGGGATGAGTTCAAATTCCACCTGGTTAAATGGGAGCAGGTTTGTCGTCCTATCTCGGGGGGAGGTTTGGGAGTCAGAAATCTAAGGGCGTTCAATCGCGCTTTGTTAGGCAAATGGCTATGGAGGTTTTCCAGGGAACCGGAATCTTTGTGGAAACACATGATTGAGAAGAAGTATGGGGGCGTATGGGGGGGTTGGTGCTCCAGTGAAGAGAGAGGGGCCTGCGGAGTAGGCTTATGGAAACACATTAGGAGAGGGTGGGTGGCCTTTTGCCGATGCATCAAATTCCAGCTGGGTACGGGCGCTAGAATAAAATTCTAGACTGATGTCTGGTGTGGAGACAGGCCTCTGAAAGAGGGGTTCCCGATGCTCTTCCAGTTGGCAAGTGCCAAGGATGTTTCAGTAGCGGAGGTTATGGAGGAAGTGGAGGGACAACTCCTTTGGAATGTTAATTTCAGTAGAAGGGCACAAGACTGGGAAATGACTAGTTTCACAGATTTTTACAGCCTTATCTACTCCATTAGACCAAACAGACATCAAGAGGACGCCATATGGTGGATCCCTGTGGGTAAGGGTTCTTTTACGGTGAGATCATACTATAAGACCCTCACTCAAGGGCTTACAATTCAGTTCCCTTGGAAAAAAATCTGGAGGAACAAGGCACCTCCCAAAGTGTCATTCTTTGTCTGGACGGCCTCCTTAGGTAAGATTCTCACTACTGACAATTTGAGGAAAAGGAGGATAATTATCGCAGACTGGTGTTGTATGTGTGAAGGAGCTGGAGAGTCGGTGGACCACCTACTTTTGCATTGTGATATAGCCAGGAGTGTCTGGAATGAAGTTTTGGGTCGACTAGAGTTGGCGTGGGTCATGCCTAAATCTGTGGAGGCAGCCTTGGCTTGTTGGCCAAGTTTGAGAGGTCGGCAACCCATAAAAGCTATCTGGAAGATGATCCCCCTCTGTATAATGTGGTGCTTGTGGCAAGAACGCAATGGGAGAACTTTCGAGGATCAGGCGAGATCGCTAGTGGAACTTAAAGTTTTATTTTTTAAAACTCTCTGTAGTTGGACTAATGATGTTGACTTCAATGGCATGGCCCTTCAAGAGTTTCTAGTCTCTAATGTGCCTATCTAGTAGGACATATTGTCTCGTTCTGTAATACTGGCTTGTGCCAACAGTTTTTGATCAATAAAATTTGTTTATTCATCAAAAAAAAAAAACAGCAGACCTGTGTATAAACACACACAATGATTCCTACCTCACCTGGATCCTTTGACGTTCAAGGTCAATGTGCATCTGACCCAGTTGCAGAGGAACCATCACTGTGGGAATCTGCATGCAGAATAGCAAGCTAAATTGATCAATCTACAGCAGGGATTAGATGGAACAGGAATAAAGGAATGAAATCCTACTATTACAACTTTAGAAAAGATAGTAGCCAACTGTGAACTTTTAATCTTTTACCGTTTGAAGAGGATCCAGAGTCACTGCCAGAACTGCTGGAACTACTAGATCCACTCACGTTATCACCTTGCTTTTCTCCTTGAACTGGGGTGAATTTGGTAACATTGTTTTCAACTGGTTAAAATTCAACAGGTTTCCAATGACGACAGCACATAACAATTAAATTTTCCTCAAATACCAATGGCGAGCTCAAATCAAAGAACCACCAATCCTCAGGTCAAGAATTTTACCTGCTTCAGTTTCTTTAGGAGCCTCAGTAACGGCTGGTGCTAAATTCTGAAAATATAATAATCAATTTTTTATTAGCCAACAGCAGTTTCATATGGTAAATAGAGAGACTGAACGAATGAGTAATTTATAGTCTTACTGTCTCCTGGGTAGCATTGTCGGTTTCTGCCTCTGACTGAAGAGCAATTTCAGTTTTTCTCTTATTCTTGCTCAAACTCTTTTTATAATTGGTCACAAACCTATCCAATTCCCAAAGTGTTTCTGGATCAACACTGGCTATGTCCACTTCAATTTCATCATCTTGTTGAAAGAGACCTGGATTCCTCCTCTTAATTATCTGGACAATATTATCTAGCTTCTCCGAAGGCAAACTCTGAAGGTTTAAGCTGAGCCTCTGCTTCTCCTCATAAGTCATATCCCTTTTGTCAGGATCCTTAGCTTTAGGTTTCTTCGGAACCGGGGTCCTAACAAGCTGACTGTGACTGGCGGGTTTCAACTTAGGTTCCACAGGCATGCTTTTAGATTCTACTATCTCTGAAGTCCTCGTTTCCACTGGTGGTGGAGCAGGCACGGGAGGTAGAGCTGGAGCTCGAGCCAGCATGGGAGCCTTTCTTGAAGTGGGTGTTGGCAAACCTGCATCATGACCCATTTCAATTCTCCTACTACGAATGAACTCAGACTCTATAGGTTTCCATTGCTCCTCAAATGTTTTGGAAAGCTGCTCAGCCATGAAGTGAACATCCTGCCCTTTCGGGTTATACAACATGGCATTATTAAATGCGAGTCTTACATCCTCTGCAAACTCCCTGGGGGACTTGTACCAATTCTTATTCAGCCTATTCTTCACCGTTCCCAAATCCATTGGGTGCTTGACAATGGTATGATAATCACGAAGCCCGAGACCCTTCACATCCACCGGCTTATTGAACACCCAACCAAACTTATGCTTCATCAACTTGGAGAGTAAATCGGCGCAACTCTTAAACACCGGACTCAAATACCAATCTTTACCAAACCCCAATCCCATTTCACCCCCACCATCCCTCTTCCCTCCATTGGATTTCAACTTCTTTTTGCTCTCCTTCCCCGAGACGAGATCCAAATTCTGATTATGCTTATTCGCCTTGGGCGTCTTCTTCTCTTTAACCGCTGATTCACCAATTCGTTGCTCATTCTTCTCCGCCGCAGACACGGTCAAACTCCGAAATGGTTTTGAATTCGAACCCGCCTCTGAATTGACCCTCATTGCAGTTCCAACTTTATCAACCACAACTTCAAGCTTCTTCATTAAGCTTCTCACATGGTCAAGCTCACTCGCTAGCTTCCTCCTAAGCTCTCTAACCTCACTCTTAGACCTTGATTTCACGCTAATCCTAACCCGGTTCTCGAACCTGGCATAGTCCGGCAAGCCATTCCCCTTGGCGAGCTCACGGCAGCTATGTGAAACCGGTTCATGCAGATTCTGGCTTGAAGAGTCGTCTGACGCCACCGAATCGAACGTCCACGGTGGCTGAGAGGAGTTGTTATCTTCGGTGGTGGTGGCTAGGGTTTGAGAGGGGGACAGCTGGCTGGCATTGCCGTAATTCTTGGGTTTCTTGTGGTTCTTTCGGCTATAGACCTTGCTGCTCTCCTCCCACCTGCGCTTCTTCTCTCTCGCTTCGTCATCCCGTAATAACCCCGAAGCCATACATGTAAATAAGCTTAAAAAAACCCTAATTTGAACACAAACCCAGCAGTCTGAATCTGATTAAAGCTTTGGTTTCGGATCTTTTGCGTAGGGGAAGTTTAAAAAAAAAAAAAACCCAAATGGACGGGTGATATGAAAACCCTAGGATTTAGAGGTTTGGGTGGATTTGGAAAAGTACGGAGTAAGAGTTTTCGGAGGGGAATATACACAAAATTTAGGATTTTGAGATGCTGAGAAAGAAGATGACCGAATCAGGGTTCGAATTAGTTGCAGAAAAACCCTAGAATGCTCCTGCTGCGAGATCAATCCCACACTTCCTGCTCCCAGGCTCGGTAGCGAGTCAGAGTTTACACTTGGGGAGTGGGTTGGCAGAGCACGCGCTGGAGAGCGAGTGAAGGTAATAAGTGCCACGTCAGATAAGCATTGGAATATACCGAGACGTGCAACTAACCATGTTGATACGCATGTGTGATAGTTCTTTGCGGAATAATTGATAGAGTTGTCGGTGTTAATGTTACGTATATTCATTTTTATTATTTTTATATATTTTATTAATATAATTAATTAGATTAATTTTTTTAATATATAACTAATCACATCAGTAAAATGTGTAAAAGAGTATGTAAAAGTGACTACATATCAAATTTTTTTATTGTGAAATCGGTATATAAAATATATTATTAATATTATTTAAGGTAAGATTTATATTTTATAATTTATTTTTTAAATTAAATTAAGTCACGTAAATATAATATTAAAAATATTATATATATATATTTTATATAAAATATTTTTTTATTATTTTAAAATATAATTATATAAAAATTATAAAAAAGAACTTTATTTATCATTACTTAATGGATTGAAATATCCAAGTCTAAGGATTAAATTCTCTTAGATGCAAATAATCTCTATGTACTATTGGATTGAAGAATCTTTTTCTTGAATTATCTGATATGGACTTGTCGGAAATTTATTGTCGAGAGCCTAAGCACTCTCGAAATTAATCATGACGTTATTCCTGGACACCCGGTACTAATAAAAAAAATAGATTGAAACACTGCCCATTGTAAGTCAACTTCTCGTTCTAGCTTCTCTCTCTAGCCTTCGAGATTTTTTGGAAGACAAACAAAAATGGGGCATTTGCTTACATGCACACACAGATTGTTTGGTTGTCATATTTGCGACAGAAATGTGGCATGGCATTTGATATGAAATTTTGCACTTAAAGTCGTTCAAAGAGCTTCTTTCAAATCCAAATGGGGCTTGGTCTTTAGCTATCATTGTTTCATGTTTCAAAAATGACAGATAAATCCTAGTCCTTGTCTTTCTTCTTTGAGATAGAATGTGTAAGGTGAGTTTCTTTGTATCTTCTATTACAAAGAAATGGTCTCTTAGTGAGAGCTGAGAGTAAAGTAGCTTTCAAGGAGTGATTTTACCAACGTAGAATTAGCAGGGAGCACTAATTTTACAAAAGTGGTGTAAGTAAAGAGTAACTAAAACCTCTTCTAGGACCTTAGTTTTTCTTCCTGCAAAAACAAAGAAGCCAGAGGTTTAATACACTTATTAAGGGAAGCCATGGCGGAGGAGGATTTGTCAAAGCTATGGGAAGGCCTTAACCTTACAGAACATGAGGAAAACCTAGTCAAGCTCTCAGATCAAGATATACTGGCCACAGCACAAAGAGGAACAAACTGCCTTATGGTAATGATAATCAGTGAGAGAGGCTTTAACAAGGAAGCATTTCATTCCACAATGCCCCAAGTGTGGAAAGTGGAAGGAGGATTATCTTTCATTGAAGTAAGAGATAACTGTCTTCTTATAGAGTTCAACCAGAGTGATGATAAAGCTAAAGTTCTACAAGGCAGGCCATGGACTTTCAACAGAAATATGATAGCCCTCCAAGATGTCGACAGTAGCCTCCCACCAAATGCAGTAAGCTTTTCTCATGAACCTTTTTGGATGCAACTACACAATGTTCCTTTCGCTGACATGACAGCAGAATATGGTATCCAAATTGCATCTGCCATAGGCAGAGTTCTCTCTGTTGAAGTTGATAAAGAGGGATAGGGATGGTGTAGATGCTTGAGAGTACGTGGAAGTTGACATTACAAAACCTTTGGTTCGAGGCAAGTGGCTACAAGTGGGGGAAAGGAAAATGTGGATAACCTTCAAGTATGAAAGACTACAAATTTTTTGTTTAAGGTGTGGGACCATAAAACATCAAGGGAGAGGATGCCAAAATCAAAGGTTTAGTAACTAGCAGCAGCATGACCATCCAACTTAGTATGGCCCTTGGCTGAGAGCAGCTCCATACAGGCACTCAATTTTGGCAACCAGGCACTATGGGAGTAGATCAGAGTCCAACACCTCAAACGCTAAGTAGCAGCAACCAACCACAGCGGGGAATGGTAGTGCAACCAGTAAGGGTAGCACAAAGCCTAAGGAGAGTTCAAAGGTACAAAATCAGGAGCACCATACGGTTCTAGAACCAAAAGTGTAAGTTCCCATGCATTTTTCATTTGCTCACCAACTAAGTCAGGACAAAAGTCAAAAAAGCTACATGCCAGGTAGCCACATGACATGTGAGAAGTTGAATAATGTAGTAGTTGACAAATCTTGGCTTTTTAACAAGGATGTGTCCAACTTTTCAGACCAGCATATACCTTTAATTCCAAATACACCCCCACTTGTTAAAAGCTTGGTGATTGACATGGAACATGAGGCATCTGAGGTCGGGGATGGCACAATATGTAGTAAAAATGAGTCTCTAGAATAGTTGCCTTATGGTACTTACCCCCTCAAAACTAGAAAAACCTGCTAAAAAAGAAAAGCCCAAGTATCACAGAACAAAAATTCAAATGAAACTACTGAATTAATAGAAAAATCAAAGAAAGAACACCTACCAAGATTCTGGGAGACATTTCAAATGTCTATGGATCCAAGAAATTCAAACAATAGCAGGTTGGCAATGAGAACAACCAATCAATCTCAAAGGTGGAGGCTGTTAAGTAGCCCCACCTACAACTATGAATTGCCTCAGTTGGAATTGTCGGGGACTTGGAAACCTCGAACAATTCGGGAACTTCATCATTTGGTGAGGGATAAGAGGTCCAAACTTTGTGTTCCTCATGGAAACAAAGTGTACCGGGTAGAAAGTGGAAAGGATTAGGAGATAGATTGGATTTCAACAAAGCTTTGTAGTCGTTAGTAGGGGACTAAGTGGAGGGCTAGCTTTTCTTTGGAAATATGATATGGATGTTGAGCTAGATAATTATACCAAAAATCATATCTTATTATTTGTCAAAATGCCAGACTCAAAAATTAAGACCCCCCTCATTGGCTTTTATGGCAACCTTGAATCATATAAAAGGAATGGCAGTTGGGAGCTCCTTAGAGCATTGAAACCATAGAGAGATAGAACCTGGTTATGCATTGGGGATCTCAATGAAATTTTGCATTAGTGTGAGAAAGAGGAGGCAACTGAGAGACCATATAGGCAGATGGAAAATTTCAGACAAGCTGTCGAGTTATATGACCTGAGTGAGGTGCATTTTCAAGGGGATAAATTCACATGGAGTAATAGAAAGAAGGGGGGTTTACAAAAGAAAAACTAGATAGAGCCTTTGGGAATCAGAACTAGTTTAGTTTATTCGTAGACTCCTATGTAAGTTCCTTCGCAACTCAAAGCTCTGACCATAGCCCCAAACTTCTGTTAATTGGAAAGGAGGAGGGAACCCAAAAAAAGGATAGACCTTTCAGGTATGAAGCCAGCTGGGGCAAAAGATAAGAATGCAAGGAAATTATCCTAAGAGCTTGGACCTCAACTCATAACCAACAAGCAAGCGTTCAAGAGGTAACAGATGGTCTGAATAGATGTAAACAACACTTGGTGACATGGAGCAAAACAAATTTCAGGAACCAGAAAGGGCTTATAGCTGCAAAACTCTACCAACTTAAACAACTCCAGGAGCTAAACATGGGAGAGGACAATGAAACACAACAACTTGAAAAGAGAGGTGGATTGCTTGCTAGAGGACGAGGACATGAAATGGAAGCAAAGGGCTAAACAACAATAGCTTAAAGATGGTGATAGAAACACAAGCTTTTTTCACAAAAGTGCAAGCCAAAGGAAAAAGAACAACTCAATAAAGCAAGTTTCAGATGAGCATGGGAGACTAACCTCTACACCAGAAAAGGTGAGCCAATTATTCCAAGGTTTTTTTTTTCGGCATCCCTTTACTTCTTCAGAACTTGATAGGATCGAGGAATGCATCTAGTACATGAAATCTCCCATAATTGATGCAATGAATGTTGGCTTAACCAAGGGAATTGAAAGAGCAGAAATTGAAAAGGCAATTTTCAGCATGAATGGCTTAGGCTCCCCAGGTCTAGATGGATTTCCAACCATTTTCTACCAGGACCACTGGGTGATTGTAGGCCCTTAAGTGTGTGCAGCAGTTCAAAGAGCTTTTTAATCATGTTGTTGGCCTAGAGAGTTCAATGCCACACATATTGCCTTAATCCCTAAGACCCACAACCCAACTAAAGTCACTGAGTATCAACCTATAAGCCTTTGCAATGTAGTCTACAAAATCCTCACAAAAGTCCTAGCCAATAGACTAAAGAAGCTCCTACCCACAGTTATATCCCTAGCTCAAAGTGGCTTTGTACCCAGGAGGTTGATTATAGACAACATCATAGTAGATTTTGAGGCACTTCACACCATGCAAGTTAGATTGAAAGGAAAGGAAGGGTATATGACCTTAAAACTAGATATGAGCAAAGCATATGATAGAATAGAGTGGGCCTTCTTGACAGTTGTAATGAGGAAAACAGGGTTTGCTCCAAAGTAGATTGAGGTCATAATGAGATGTATCTCATCTATTTCCTATGCTATTATCATAAATGGTGAGCCTCAGAACTCCATCATTCCTTCTCGTGGCATCAGACAGGGTGATCCACTATCACCCTATCTTTTCATTCTATGTGCTTAAGGTCTTAGTTGCATGCTTCAATCAATTGAAACTACAAATGCAATAACTGGGATCCCACTAGCTCGAAACCAGATGAAGATACGCCACATTTTCTTTGCAGATGATAGCCTCCTATTCTATAAGGATAATCCTCTTGAGTGGAGTAGATTGATTCACCTCTTAGAAGTTTATGAGCTTGCCTCGGGTTAAAGATTAAATAAAGACAAGATATCTATCTTTTTTAGCAAAATCACCAACCCAAAGGTGAAGGAAATTATTGTCCAGATAGCCGGAATTCAACCTACTCAGCCTTATAAAAAGTACTTAGGTCTTCCAACTCTAATTGGAAGATCTCGGTAAAAAGGCTTCAAGTATATTCTGGATAGAGCATGAAGTAGAATTAGAAATTGGAAGACCAAATTCCTATCCCAAGTTGGAAAAGAGATCCTAATTAAGGCAGTTATCCAGGCGATCCCAGCCTATTGTATGGGAGTCTTCAAAATCCCAAAGACTATCTTGCAAGAACTCAATAGAATTATGAAGCAGTTTTGGTGGGGGCAAAAAGCTTAAGAAAGAAGGATTCTTTAGTGCTCCTGGGAAAAAATGGGATTGGCAAAAGTTGATGAAGGGCTTGGTTTTCGAAACTTTGAGAATTTCAATATTGCTATGTTAGCAAAACAAGGACGAAGGCTAATTAAAAACCCCAACTCTTTGGCTGCTCAAGTTCTATCTACAAAGTACTTTGTAGAGGGTGATTTCCTAAAAGCTAAAATTGGTAAAAATTCCTCTCTCATTTAGAGGAGTATCATGAAAGCCAAGCCCTTACTTAAAGAGGGGCTCTTATGGAGAATTGGGAATGGTCAATCCACCAAAATATGGCATGACAAATGGCTACCAACGCCTACTTCATTCAAAATACAGAGCAGGATAAACAAACTTGATGCTAAGGCAAAGGTAGAAGAATTAATTGACCAAGATACAAAAGCATGGAATATGCATTTGATTAAGGAAATATTCTCTCAAGAGGAAGCATCAACCATTCAAAAAATCCCCTTAAGTGTATGCAACAGCCAAGATAAACTCACATGGAGGTGCACAACTAATGGACTATTTTTAGTCAGAAGTGCCCATCACTTGAAGAATGAAATGCAACAGATGAGCAAGGGACAGATGAGTTGTAGCAAGAGTAAAGAAAAATGGAGAAAACTGTGGAAACTAAATATGCCAAATGCAAAGAAGCTGTTTCTGTGGAAGGCCTGCAACGACATCTTACCAACAAAGCTGAATCTTTTTAGAAAGAAAGTTGTTGAAGACTTAGACTGTCCAATTTGCTTACACCAAGTCGAAAGCACTGAACATGCCTTATGGGAATGTGAATCTGTGGAATATGTGTGGGGCTTGTGCTCCATGAAGCTACAGAAAAGAAACAGCAATAACCAAACCTTTAGAGACCTATTTCTCAGTTTACTAGATGAGGCAGAGGACGAAGTTTCAATCAAGATGGCTGTGGTGGCATGGAGATTGTGGAAGAGAAGAAATGGGGTGATTTTCCAAGAAGAATTCACTAGTCCCACAACCATTTTGAAGCAAGCCAACCAAAAGCTGCCGGATATAAGGCTATTGCACCATAAACCACCAGTAACACTAGAAATTCAGAGAGGTGCTGCAGTGTATTCGGATCAATGGCAAACCCCTCCCAATGATTTTTATAAAATCAACTGGGATGCTGCAATTGATCACAAGCGATGCAGGGTGGGGATTGGCACCATTATCAGGAACTAGGAAGGACATGTCATGGGCACGATGAGGATGAATGAACCCCTCTTTCCTAATCCACACTTAGCAGAAGCTTATGCGGCTCTTCATGCTGTGTTATTGGGGTTAGACATGGGTTTGAGAAAAATCATCCTTGAGGGTGATGCACTAAATGTTGTCAAAGAGATTAACGGAGACGAGGAGCATTGGGTCGAGCAGGAATGATAGTCACATATGTGCAAAAATCACTCCAAAGATTTGGAAGCTGGAAAGTGGTTCACACTAGTAGATCAACAAATCAAGTGGCTCTTTGTTTAGCAAAGAATGCTCCCAACATTGAAGGTGAACTGGTCGAGCTAGGGGAAGTGCCAAGATGTATTACTTCTCTACTTTGAATTATGTTTGAGCAGCAGATGGTTGTCAGAGTTTGTATCTGATAACAGATTGTAATGACCATTTTGATGAATGAATGGAAAGTATGTTGTTAATAAAAAATTAAAAAAAAATCCAAATGGGACTTTGCCAAAAAGGACCCACGACAGAGTTCCAAGAAGCTATAGACAACATATATAGATGTGTCAGCATCAGTATCAATGCCAGTACTGAAGTTCTAGAGATCAAAAGTATCTATCAACTGCCGCAGAGAAATGTTGGATCCAGAAGCAGGTGCACTAGGGCTTAGAAGAAAGAAAACATGAGGTCGACCCTGCCAATTCAAGCCTTTTCGTCGATAGTCAAACGAAATCCCGGTACTGTATTCTCCCCCATGTGTTTGAGAACCCAACACTGAGATCAACCTCAGGGCCTTGATCATCTTACATTGACTGAATCAATGCGTTTTGGGATGCCAGTTTTGGCCCCAAATTAACTATCCTAGGTAGCATATATAGTTGGGACAGTACATAGTTGTAAATGAAGGATTCGCGTATTACCTTTTCGCCAAATGTGAAGCCTTTTAGTGGATAGACCTTGGAGTCAGCGATATGAGATGGACTACTGAAAGTACTCATGTTGCAGAAGAAAGACATGGCTTGCAAGGAATTATATGCTTTCGATGTTCACATGGAATAAAATAAAATGGCCTCGATCGGCTAATTATGAAAAGTGTAAGTTGAAAAGGCTGTTTGGATTCAATACCAAGATAGTGATCATCTTGTAATCCAGGCCCATTATATAATTAACGTAAAAATTCTGTGTTGAGTTTATAATCTGTTTATAGTATCCATTTAGCTTGAACTAGTGAATGTAAAAAGATGCTACAGTTTCTACTTGTGTAAGTAAAGCAATCTGCCTAATCAGAGACGTTTCAACATTGTTACTGAAGTGACACCCAGCATAAGGAGCACCATGCATGCATGCGTGCTAATATTGCAGCACCTGTGTAAGCTGTGATGCCCTAGCCAACACATATAACTTGTTGTCAAAGGAGGTGAAAACTGCATAAAACTGCATAGCATGATCAGATCATCTGATTTCATCAGTGCTAATTAAGGCTAACTATTTATAATCTGCCAGCTTTCCATGATCATTTATGTACTTTTTGGGCACTTGATATTGTTAGCTCTTAGCAATATTATTGACATATTAATGGGTCTGAAGAGTAGAGTGAATTCGTAATGCTATAATCTCACTATTTCAATTTCACAATCTGATCTCTTTGCCTAAAACTCCTCTGTCCTCCCCCCTTACTATTTCTTCTCCTTGTCCTCCCCTCGATCTGTCTCCTCTCTCTTTTGGTACTAGGAAGTTTGATCCGTTTGTCCACCATCATCATGCCCGTCACCCTCTGACATTACCGGTATCTCCGTCCCACCAGCGTGTAAGATTCATGTCGGCCGAGACTCGACACCTCTTTTTTGTTAAGAGTTACGGTTGATGTATGCTCTCTTATCAATGGATGCGAGAGAGAGAGAGAGAGAGAGATCATTAACAAACAACAGCTGCCTCATTTTAGAACATCTCACATGTGCTCATTCTACTATTGTTTTGAATTTTCCTTCAAAGTCGGAAATGCATTCAATGCGGTTTTTTTCTTGACCTCGGATCTAAAAAATATAGGATTGGACTTGCATTGTGTGTCTCCATTTTTCCTTTCCTTTTATTTTATTTTTCTGTTCATTGTGTCCCCGACGTCCCTACTTTTGTATTTATCTGCTAAAAAATGGAACCAACTCTGTCTGCGTTTGTGGTGGACTGCATGCGAAAAGTAAAGGCAGTATCGATATATCTAGGCAAAGTAGTAGAGATTCGTCTTCTTTGGGGATGCTCGTTGGGGCATCTATCTCTACTATATATAAAATGTTATTTGCTAAAAGAAAAAAGACAAACTCTGTCATTACTTGTGGTGGGTTCCATGCGACAAGTAAATTAAAGCCGGTATATAAACAAGTAGTAGAGACACAAAAAATTACAAAAGTGGAGCAAATAGGTTTTAACGCCAAGTCATGACAGTTTAATAATAAAGACATGAACGCCATTGCCATCAAATACATTTTCTTACCAGACAATGCAAAAAAAAAAAAAAAAAAAAAAACACAGCAATGACACCACATGAATTGGTACAAGGTAGTTGGCCAAGTTGTAGCTTCATGACAAGAACTACCATATATATATATAGTAGTTTAACTACTACTTCAAAGATACCAAGCTAATGCGTTTCACATTAAAGCATTAATGCTATAATATTCATCCTAATTAAAATACGACTAAAGATAATACAAATTATGAGGAAAGACAAGCATTTCTCTTAGTGATCATAAAGAAACTTCTTTATTTCTTACTCTTATATATCTTGGGACTATCCGACAATAAAAGAGCTATGCCATACCGTAGAATAAGAAGTAGTAATTAAAGTGGCTAGTGATGCTGAGAGTCTGGTCCTCCAGGTGCGACTCTCTGTGTTCCTGCATTTTGAATCAACCTTCTTTGGAAGTACTGGATTTGTAACTCCAGTTCATGTAAGATAATGTGGTTGTCATTCTTTTTCGGCATGGTTGAGAAAACGCGAGAAATTCGTGCCTCGGAACTCCCTACACTCATGATTAGCACAATGACTATCATGGGCAGCATCCCCAACCTATAAGTACCCTTCAACAAAGTAGCCATGTACGTAGTGTTTAAAAGGTTATGATCTTACAATGAAGATGCATGCAATGTGTGTTAATAATTAGCAGCTTCGAGTATTATAGCAAGAGTGTCCTTCTATATATATATATATATGAGCATGACACTAGTCAATCCAAGGAACGAACAACCTTTTGGAAGCATTGATAATTAAACTGTATTGAATTGATCAAGACATGAGATTGATATTGCGATTCTGAATAGGCAGATAACATCGGGGAGAAAAACGCTTGTCTTGTTTCTAATGCTGAGTTGTGTTTCTAGTCATCCCCATTACCTCTACATACACACATATGATGTTCTGTCCTTATTGGCTAAACCCAATTTGGGTCTTCTTGTCTTAGCACTAAATGCCAAGCCGATGATTAATCCCCTTCGTTGCCCTATAGTATTTTTGTTTTTTTAAGATAAGAGGCCGCCAGACGACATGATGATCATCTTATATATATAGGGCCCAACTAACTTTTGTTTACTTGAAACAAATCGATCGTAAGTATATATTTCACGAGTAATTCTAAGGCTATATACAAGATAAAGACGAAAGCATATCATGATGATGACAGGGAGGCTGGGTCAAAAGAACATCATCTTGGGGTTGATCAAATTTATAGATAGACGTTGTCGTAGAGATCATGCATGATCATAGCTAGGGATCGATCAGGTCAAAAGAACATCATTTTAGCGTTGAGATTAATTATACATAGCTAAATACTAATCTTTACTTGTCAAATCAGGATGGTTCTCATACCCGATATATATAAGATCATCTTATCTACTAATTATTGGTAGAGGATAGGCATGAGAGCATCATGAGTCATATAATTCCTTGAATCAAATCTTTAAGTTTTCAATCCAATATCAATAATATATATATATATGTAGACATCATGATCATTTTCATTGACAATGTCAAATTAATTGCTTATTATAACTAAATTCTAAATTTATTTTTATGATCAAATCTCTTTATATATTAAATATTTTTAACTCCTTCACTGAAAGCATTTACATTCACGATTAATTTGTGCGGCGATAACTGAAAGCGTCACAATATAGCAGTTTTTGTGATGATTTCTTTTACGGCAATAATAAAATTGCCATAAAAAGCTAGATTTCTTGTAGTGACGTACGTTCCAAAAATCGTTACGTCCAAACAAATTAATTAATACTCATAATTACTAAATTGTATAACCATCTAGCCATATCACCAAGGCTAGCTCGACGACAGTATTGACATTGGTTTCTGTCTTTTGCTGATCAAAAGCTTTCACACTTTGGACCGGATCAGAATCTTACAAAAGCTTTCACATACTGCATGCACCAGCCCAGAATCACAAATCTTGTATCCACGTAAGGAAAGGCTTGTGAAAATTGGCCACGCACGAGCTCGTGTCTTAAAGGAATAAAAGGTGATCTGTTATATATATATATCCAAAATTGCACGCTTGACTCATGTATAACGCAAAGAGAGAAAGAGGGAGAGAGACAAAAGACCAGAGCTTACAGCTTTCCACTAAATCAAAATAAATAAAAGTAGGAGGAAAACCAAAGCACCACCGAGCCCTCCCTACAGATCATATTGTCCTGTCCTTTACGCAAGCTAGTGAGTGGTTGGTTAATTAATAAGTATATTAATAGGGTCAACTTGGGATTGTTTTAAAATCTTTTTTTTTTTCATCATTTTTTATATTATGATTGTTGTATTGGGGTATTTGTTGGAGAACCACACTCCCTAACATGTCTTATCTTTTAATTTAATGAAAATATATGCTTGCTTAGGTAAAAAAAAAAACTCCGCATTAATTTGTGTCCCGTCCCTTCAGCTTTTCTATTGGACATGATCGTTAATGTGTTAGAGATAGATCATCTCAAGCCACGTACGAGAGATGACTGATCAGTTTCATGTGGTGATCACTAATCCCATATATTCATGAGAGCCTTTCATGAGATAGCCAGCATACATCATTACGTACACATGATGGTCATGATATATATTCAAGCTGTATTAATATTTATACCAATATAAATATATTATAGAAAAATACAAGGATAAGATTAAGCTGAAATTTACTACAAGTCATGTATATATATATATATATTCGTAGAACACGTAAAAGTGATTGCACATAAAATTTTTTATGTGCATATCCTGATATGAGAGCATTTTAAAATGTCATTTAATTCGTAATTAATCGTTATTTTATCCATAATTAGAAATTAAAGCATTTAGTTAATTTTCTGGATCATTAATTTTTGTACTGACCTGGTATATGTCTCTTTACAGTACTCTCTTATAATATTTTAGATTGAGAAATGATATTTGCAGTCGTGGTTGTGTAAGCGGCGTGCAGTCGATTTGAAAAAAGTGAATTAATATGGGACCCACGTGAAAAAAAAAACTAACTTTTTAATCGTGGACCCCACTTTTTTTCAAAACGATTACGCGGCGTTTACATATTTCACGACTGTATGTAGCATTGCTCAATATTTAATTGCGAAGGATAAAACAAAAACCTTTGGATTTAACGTATCGTTTTGTAATAAAGATTAAAGGGGGCGCCCAAACGATGGTTAAATCGTTCGATGGGGTCGGGTACTGCATGAACAGATCAACATCATATATAGTATATTCTTGAAAACTAAAAATATACATATATAGTACTACACTTTCGTCATATTATAAAGTATTAGCATTATTCATCAATTTTTAAGAATTTTAAAAATAATAATGATTTAAGATTGATAAACGTGTTACGTTTTATACGATGTGATGTGTGTACGTGCATGGTACGTATCGTATCATTACTCTTTTTAAAATATATGAAAAAATACAGATAAATTATATATTAGAAATATTGATCAATATCAATATCATGATCTAAACATTAATATTTAATAACTGCAAGGGACTCTTTTTAATAGACAACAATATTATTATAACTTCACCAGTACTTTATAATATAAGTGATCGTGACTTTTCCTGTGGCAATAATTTGATGATTCATTCAGTCCAATGGAACCGAAATGGTTACATGCAATAGGCAGACAAAAACAAAATCGTTAGAAACACAAAATTAGAAAGAAACCTGTCCTTGTCATGAGCTTGTTGTCTACGCTAGCTAGTTCTATGTATATATACAAGTGTAAGTGCGTACGTACGTCTGGATCACGATCCTGATCCGGCTTTTATTATATCCATATGGTATCAACCCGACCAATCCAGTATGAGATTGAGCCCGACCTAGTAACCAGGGGGGTGGTGGTTTGACCCGACCTGATCTGGGTCAACCCGATAGCTAGGTTAAATTATAATTCTTAGATTCTCTGTGATATGCTTGGAAAGAACAAAAGAAATAAAGGGAATAAAAATGGATCTTGAAATATGCTTCTCTGTATTAACGTTGTAGTTGTAATTACAAGGAATACTGATAAATGGTGAGATAGTAGATGGAATTATTGGGTAAATGATGCAAGAGATGGTGAGATAGTAGATGGAATGTATTGGGTCAATGGAAGGGATGATTCGAGGTACCCATCCAAACTTTCTCATTTACCATCGCCGATCCCCTTGAGCACCTTGACACTTTGCATGACCTCTCTGCATCTTCCCTTCTTGTTGACAGAGCTGCCTCTCTGCATCTTGAGCTCTCTTTCTCATCCCATGACCTCTCTGCATCTTCCCTCCTCGATCCTCTTCCTTTCTCCCATGTTGTGTGCGACACCCAAGCTTACCTCTCCTCCATACCCCATGCCAACAACATCAATGGCTTCTCCTTCAAAAAGGTCTCTTCCAATTATTACGATTGGCCCCCCGAATCACGAAGAGACGCCCTTGCTGCATCCAACATTCAACATCTCTACAAAATGATCATCTTAGTTCAGTAACTCCTATCTTCTTTTGCTGTTCTCTAAGTACTCTAACATACATATCTGCTAGGGTTTGAGATAATGAGATTTGGAGAGCTGTTGCTTGTTAAAAAGTTTTAGTCGGATCAAAACCGATAGTTAGTAGGTTTGACCCGCAAATTAATTCAACCCGCTTTTGAGTCGGGTCGGCACCTTTTCGTCACAGGCCTAGTATGTACGGCCATGCATGATATTCATGAATTTGGTACTGCAATTTGGCCGAATCGATTGTTTTCCAAAATCGTCTACATGCTAATTAGAATGTTATTGGCCGACTGTCATGAATTATACATTTGAATCGAACAATATATTATACGTACGGACGGTCAACGAGTGATCGCCCATGATGATCATCAGTTATATGCATGGTTAGAACTTTAGAGGATTTCGTGCAATGTCTCCCTCATCATGATTAATTGTAAAGTATAGAAATTTATTACGTACCATTGCATATAATATATATATATATAAAGCATGCATGCATGCTACAATTTCATCATGATCATCATCCTGCAAATTATTATATGTCATACGAGCTGCTAGATGGCTAATTAAAAGCAGCTTTAACCCAAGCTAGCTAGCTAGCTAGCTATGCATATACGACGGAGCTAGGTGTGATCGATGATGAGTAACAGATCATTAATTAGAGAGAGTGATGGTGCGGATCAGGTCCTCCAGGACTTAGTCGCTCCGACATCTCGAAAGGGCTTAATCCAGCTACATGCCTTTGATCAATGGTAGCCTTAAACACCTGTTTGGCACTCTCGATCAGTGCCGCCCGGGGGTTCCCGCCCTCGTTTGGAAATGCACGGCCAGCTGCTGCAGAACGGCTAGCACTTTCGGAACCCCCAATTAATGAAAACAAAACTACTAGCAAAAGGCATAACCAGAATTTGGGGGCGGCCATTAATGCTAGAGTAGTAGAGTTTCCAAGTAATTGGCTTTCGAAACTGCTCGATAATTTAGTATGAAGAGGTAGATAGCACATAGCTTGGGAATTGGATATATATAGCCCTTAATCCATGATTAATTTTTTAAAAAACTCAAAAGAGATTTAAAATAAGTAATAAATTTATAAAAGTTAATCAAACATAATAGGAAGTGGAAAACAAACATCAGCTTTATGTATGAGTCAATGTTTTGTTCAAACATATAATTACAACATTGAGACTTTCAGAATAAGAGATTTGGATCGTTTATGCTTGTTACTTCAGTTACAGGCCAGATTGATGGAGAGGATGTTAAACTTGTTTTGACGTAGTTGTTCAAGTTGATTTATTTTTACACCTGCATAGATTATCCATTATTTTCTAAAACTTTACTTGAAATGTTTTGTAAATATGGTGGATGCTCATGTAATAATTAGAATATATAAAAAAGTAATGTATCGAATTTTCTTAATAGATCTATGAATATACATTTTACCTCACCTGTATGTCCAAAACGAATAACGACTGTACAATCCATTAGTGACATAAATAAAACAACACTTTTTATATAAATTTGTAATTAATCACATGTAAAATAATCAAAAGGAATATAGTGTCCAATACTAAAATGTAACAAATAAATTCAATAATCACATAATATAAAAGTGAAGAAAGTAACATGTCACCTGAGTTAATGTTTATTTTTTTAAGAGTTAGTATTTTTCATAAAAATTTTATGAAGGCCTAGTATTTTTTATGATAATTTTTTTACATTGGCCAATTTTTAGAGTAGCCATTTTTTACATGGAAAGTCCAAATTTCAACATCAGAAGCTCTAGTACTCAACAAATTGTTGCAAAGCCCAACCCCTGTACCCTATGCGACACCATTTCTACAAAATCTTAAATATTCTCTCTCTCTCTCTCTAGCGCCAACACCAACTTTCTCACAAAACTCTCTCCCTCTCCCCACCTCATCTCCTACCATTTCTCTGCTTCTCTCTCGCTTCCTGGATGAAGGTACAACCACTGAAACAAAGAACAACCACCAGCGTCTCCATTTCTTTCTCTGTCAATTGATGAAGCCGTGGCCACTTCTCTCCCTCTCTCTCTGTCACTGGATAAAGCTGTGATCTCTCCGACCTTCGTCTATGAAGAACAACCCCCACCTCTCCATCTCTCTCTCTCTCTCTCTGTTTGTTTCTTAGAATTTTTTTTTTTGAATCGTTACAAATTTGAAGAAATTATTTTGCTTGCCATCATATGAGTATGAAATGCTTTCTGAATCGTCATAAGTTTTATCATATTTGGTTTTTTTTCTACAAATCCGAGTGGAAATTCTTGTAATGGTCTAAGGAGATTTTGTTATTTTCTTTAGATCTACATGTATTACATCTTCTTTTTAGATTTTACTCTTGAAAAGTGTAAATGGGTATGATTTATGTGGTAAACTTATACAAATTTGAAGGGATTTTCTTTCAATCTGAACATATGGGTATAAAATTAATCTTTTTTCAATCCTTACAAATTTGAACAGATTTTGTTTCTTTTTGTACAAATCCGACTATTAATTTGTCTAATGGTCTAAGAAAATTTTGTTCTTTTCTTTAAATCTAGTTTGTTTTGATTTTGAATCGATCTGTATTCGTTTCATCTCTGTGGGTATGAGTTCTTTGCTGAAGTTCAAGACATTCGAGTAGTGCTGTAATCAGTCCGGTTTGGTCCGATTTGTAGAGTTTTTAGAACTGAACTGGTTACATCAGTTTTGCATTTTTAAAAATCGATTCTACACCGGTTACTCTCATATACCGATACTTCCGGTTTTTACCGGTTTAGGTCCGGTTCAATACGATTTTTTGATTTTAATAAAATGTAAATTTATATTATATATTAATATACCAAAGTATTATAGTGTTACTACTATAAATCATAATACTATGCTAATATCATAGTATAATACTAATATATATCATAGTATCATACTGTACTAATATCATAGTATTAATACTAACATATTAAGTTAACTATATTATGCTATAACTCTTATAATATATGATCAAACAAATTACAAATGTTCATATTTAAGATTAAAATGTTATGTTCTAAATAATAATATAAAATTATTTCATATATGATATATAATTATATATATAAATTTCATATATAATTAATATATATTATATATAATATTACAAATTTAATTTATATATATTTTTAAACCAGTCCGGTCCGGTCCCACAAAGCACATAACCTAAACCGGACTGGATCCGGCCAATTTTTACAATATAGAAACTGGTTCCGGATGGAACGGTCCAAAACCGAACCAATGAGTCTGGTCTGGGCCGGTTTTCTGGTTTAAAGTTTCATTCCTATATTCGAGAAACAAGCAGAGGGAAAAAGAATGGAAATATGTCATAAAAGCATGGGTAAAAAAGGAAAAGAAATCATTTGAGAAAGAAGTTAAAGAAAACAAAATGGAAAGATGTCATAAAGCTAGGGATAAAAAAAGAAATATGTCATAAAGGTAGGGGTAAAAAAGAAAAAATTGGACAATAAAAGAGAATAAAATGGAAAGAAGTAGAATAAAACAACATTGGACGAAAAATAACTGCTCATCCCTGCATTGGCACTTATTTAGAGATATAGATCTCTCTTCTATATATACCTTTTTTTGTTCGAGTAATTATATATTAATTACTAGTTCTCTCTCTCTCTCTCTCTCTCTCTCTCTCTCTCTCCATCCAAAATTCACGTAATTGGCCCAGATTGAGTTTAATTAGTTTAAAATTTGAAAGGCCAGAGGCATGTGGCCTAATTGGCATAATCCCAACCTCTAAAGTAGAGGTCTGGAGTTCGAAACCCCATCTCCAACTATATATAATAAAAAAAATTTTAAAATTTGAAAGAGTAAGCAGATCTATTTAATTTGTTGATATGTAAAAGTTAATTATTGTATAACATTATTTTACTTTCATCTCACTATACTATATTTATTAATAATATTATATGTATTGTTATCCGCCATTAATATTTGAATTTATTATTAAAATTTAAGAATTTTTCTAAAGATTATGGACAGGAACACATAATTAGTATAGGTAAGGTGAAAGACATAGGATATAAATCCCACTTGGCAATTACAAATCCCAAAATCAGATACTTTACATTAATTTAACAAATGCAGATTTTGTCTCATGTTATGGTTTCGATCATAACAGAGGTATAAATCTATATTTTTCCTTGTAATTTTTGTTGAGTTCCCCATAAGTGTTTGGGGTCTACATGTTATTGTAGTGGAAAAGTAATTTCTAAATAATAATCAATATGTTTTCTCATTATATTTTAGTATCAATTTTGTAAAAAAGAAAAAGAAAAAAAAGAAAGCTATAATTTGTAAAAAATAACGTCTTCTCCAGTTTTATCCTTTAGAATCAGGCTTGTGCTTTGTGATATTAGAATAAGCAACTATGGTTTTTTCTTTGGAACACAAGTTGTCTTTTCCCTAGCAAAATTTTTTACTTATTTAATTAATCTTTTAATTTCATGTTGTGCTTAAATAGATTAAGATGGTTAATCAGTCCATTCATAATGATCATTTTGTACTCTAAATAGGTATTCTTGGTGTACAACTCGTTGGAGAAAGGAGAAGAAAGCACATCTGTAAGACCTACCAACACTGTTGCAATGCCTACCGATACTATTGCAATGCCTGCCAACATTGCTGCATGCACTCAGGTTAAACATTTATTTTTAATTTGTTTATGTATTCAAATGTAGACAACCGCATGTCCAGAAAATGTATTAAACCCAACATGCATCTGAGGTAGTATTTTCTGGCACATAACGAAGTGTTGTTTCGCAAGTATATGTTGCACTACATGAAAAATATTTTGGTTGCGAATACTATTTTCGCCGCAATAAATTGGCCACAAAAGGCCATTTTTCTTGTAGTGTTGTTACCTTTTCCTTTTGTTTCTATACTGAATAAATAATGAGATTTTTAGTTATGATTTTAACATAATTTTTCAAACTACTTGAAGGTGGACTTCTAATATCATGGCCCTCTCGAAGATTGATGATTACAATTTGCATGATAGTTGCTGTTTGTAAGGAGATTAGCAATTGCATGATGGTGGCTTAACGAGATTTGACTAATGGTTGAGAGATGAGAAGACTCCGTAGATTGCTGTATTTTGACTACATTAAAAGAATTGGTTCATGTTTTTGTAACTTCATCTGTGTAACTCAATGGAATCATGGCACGTTGTTTGTATTGTTAGAACTTGGTGTACTGTTGATGACGTTGGGTATTTTGAATATATTTGAATAATTTTATGAGTATGGACTTGAATAAATTTTGGTGGATATGAGATGGATTCGTATATGAAAATGATTACAGGATTAGTATAAATTTTGGTGGCAAACCAGATTGGTCATTATAATTATCTAGATCCTGTTAGTACATGCTGCCATTATTTTCCTCATGTTCAATTTGTCATTATTGATATTCTGAAAGTATCGAAAACATAGCAATACGAACTGTCTAAAAACATAACAACACTTAATATAATATATTGAAAAAATATTACAGGTTCTGAGAGTTTCGTACACAGCAGCCGCTAGGTTTGAATATTCTAAGAGTTTGATACACAAATGGTTCCTGAAGAGTATACTGTCAATAGTAAATAGAAAAAGAGGAAGCAGAACTGGAATGTTTCAATAAGATTCAAAAGACACAGCAAAATAGATAAATATCAAGCTGCATTAATTACAAGACTCTAGATTTAGTGTTTACAATGGTGGAGCCCTTATAATACTGGAATGGTACTTCATTTACCAATGAATCCATAATTATTAAAGTCCCAAATGTCAATATATAGGTACCCAAAACAATGACAACATATGCTACTACATGAACTTACATATAAAAAAAAAAAGAAAAAAAAAGGACATTTCAGAGTAAGACTTAAAAGACATCGATCCTTGAGAAACGTTAAAGATGTAAAAACTGCCAAGTTTGAACATGTAACAGTTTCCTAGATGCAAATTGTTTATTTTTGTAAAATACCTCTTGATCAAAATGATTCATCACTAGAACTGGTACAAAGGTATTCGCGAGAAAATTATCTGAGATTGAAGTTACCAAACTTTATCATGTAATTCAATAACAGCACCGTGATTTTTCCTTCACATGAATCAACCAAAGAGAGGCATGCCATTTTACCTTCACATCAAATTCTAGAAACACGACACAGTACTGAATCCTTATAGAGAACGTAAGTTACTTATAAGTTTCCGAAGCTCAGGTGCCAGTGTCTCCTCCAAAGAAAGTTGACTCAGATCCCTGCAACAATAATTAACAGTACATTAAGACGCTTAGGTTGTATTTGGATGTTGATCAGTTGAGTTGAGTTGAGATGAAAGTTAAAAGTTGAATAAAATATTATTAAAATATTATTTTTTAATATTATTATTATTTTAGAATTTAAAAAAGTGAATTATTTATTATATTTTGTGCTAAAATTTGAAAAAGTTATAATGATTATATATGATGAATTGAGAAGAGTTGAGGAACCAAACTGAGCAAATTGCGCCATACTGCCATACTTCATTTTATGAACGTAAATCCTGTAGAATATTTAAGATCTACCTTAATTGCTATATATCAGAAAATTATGATAAGGAAATTACTTAGCCTAATAAAAGAATAAAACTATAATAATATAATCCTTAAAAAGAATATCTTTTTAACTATTAATATTATAAAAGGGACAAACATGGATGCTCAAACGATAATTACCTTCACTGTTAAGTGACAAACATCCCCTCATACCCGAAACAACAACCAAAGCCAGGAAACACGAGAACCCAAATCCATATGGGTGCCATCTACCCCTCATTGCTTGACGAACCAAATGCAGCTAGAAGTGGTGGAGGTCAACCATGACACTATACAACACACAAACCGAAATCAAGCAGGGGATGGCGGTTAGGGCTGAGGAAGGAGATGGACTTTAGGGCAGAGGTGTTAGATGGGGATGTCTAATTTAGAGCTGACAAAATCGAGGAAGGGGATGACGGACTGAAGTTGGGGAAGGCGATATTGATAAACTTAATCTGAGAAGGGGACAACGGCTTAGGACTGAGGAAGGGGATGAGATTTTTTTCCCACTTTTGAGAGGACTCATCAAGGTAGGGGATGAGTCAGACGATAAGATAGATCCATTATAAGAAAAACGAGCAATTGGCCACAAAAGTCATTTTTCTTTTAGTCTAGACTGGCTTTTTTACTTAAATGAAACGATTCAAATCATTTAAGTAAAAAAACCACGTAAGGCATGCACATACAGTCCCAATTCAGGGATTGCAAACAGAATTTTCGTTCAGAAGCTGCATAAGTAGTAGAATATGACTGCGTGCAGTAAATTAGGAGCAAACAAAAAACCCTAGTTAGCTAGTGGTTATTTTTCCAGAAGACAGGCCGGCAGCAAGCAATAAAACATGCAAACATGTTTGCAGAATGAATTATTTAATTAGCTAGCTAGCTAGCTAGGATTTGTTTTCTTCAACAAGCTGATCATATATATAACCAATAATATTAGTTTTGAAAAACAAAAGATATTAATCCAATAACTTTATATTCTATATTATCATGTAACTTTCATATATATGATTATCAAACTAATTACTGAAATTACCATTATTTATTAAATTACTAATTGAACTTTTTTAATTTCCCATGACATTTTACTTTGGAACACCTTATAAATAATTCTTGGTGATCGATCTTTCTCTTCATTCGAGCAAAGTTTAACATAGAAACAAATGAGTACTGTAAGGCCGGAACATGACTCGATGTATATCCTAACTTAGTTAATTGCAAATATAGAATATTTTATGGTATGAATTTAGCTAGCTAGCTATTAATTCCGGTCTGCATGACATGAACTAGTTGATCAAATAGAACCTAGCTAATTAAGAAAGTCAATTGATGTTACATCTTAATAATTAGCCGGCCATGATGAGATAGATAACATTAATTGAAATAGATATATACTTTATAATTAGGAAGATATATATATATATATTTATAGTGATCTCCAGAGTCTAGATGATCTATAATATATGTAATCAAATGATCCTGATCTGCATGTAATTTTGGAATTAATGGCGCCAGGTTTACAGGAACAACTTGGGGTGCGGCCAGCTAGTACTGTGTGTAGAAATTAACAATAATAATTAGTTGGATCCACCTTAAGTCCACTTCTATTTTTGGTGTACGTGCAAATATATATTTTGGGGACAAAAAAGATCAAGTATTTGACCTCCGAAAGAAGGTGGGGATGGCAGACCAAGACGGCCATTTTAAAATAGATGTGTTAGGTAAGTTCAATTGAAAATATATACTCTATATAGAGATCATGCATCGATCGAGTACTCGATCATAATTGATCATTAATACAATATCCCAGCGCATTCTGTGTACGTGCAAGTTGAAATGGAAAAAACTAGTATTTGTACGTCCTTCTTCTAGTCCAAATGCTTCGTAGGCCCCACCAATTCGAGCGTTTAAGAATGCTGATTAAATTATATTAGATGCTAACAGGGTCATACAAAAAGTGCTTGCTTTCATTTTCAAACCAATCGTGATGACCAAATTAAGTGCATGTTCGTAATTGCCCAAAGTCTGTGATCTAAAATATTATTGCATATAGATATATATCCAAAGGCCAGGCTTAATTAGCATCGTGATGATCATCAGTAATTGTCCAATATATATGTTTACCGAGAGGTCAATCAAGTTGCCATAGCTTGGCAAAATGATCAGGAGCTGATAACGGATCAGATCATCAGTACTCTCGTATTTTTTTATGATTGGAATGAGTTACCACGAACGGTGAGGGGTGCTTTAGCAATAAATAAAGCCGGTATCCCTTATTGATGTTGTAAATGAGTTCATTATATTCAGTAGTTGAATATTATAACCACGTTTTCTCACCACAAGTGAGGTTTTAATAAATATCTTTTATTAAAAAAAATTAGAATCACGATCAGTAAGGCCGGGTTTATATATAGCCTAATACCGATCGAGTGACTGTGTACTGACATATTAGAACCGGCCGGGCCGGGGTGACTCATAAGAAAAAAACAGATCATATAGCTCCTATGCACTTGCAACAATGGCCGCAACAAGGCATGAGTAGTAGTATTAGTACTACTGAAACTCGGGTTTCTATTTAAAGTTGATCCACTTCATGTTAATAGTAGTACTGATGGGACAAATTTTAATTGTAGTGTGGAATTAAGTGGGTTAATTGTCGCCATTGCTTTACTTTTTAAGCATTTAATGATCTGTTCTGATAATTCACATGATTCCCACGAGAAGACCCCACCATATGCATGGCTGCTCCATTAAAAACGGTGAGAAAGGAAAATGCAAGAGACTGTTTTATTCTCGACATGATTCTCAGTACTTGGTACAGGTATAATGGAGCAACCATAATGATATTTTGCTTGCGACTGTACGTTGAGATAAGCTATTCAAATGTTTCTTTTTCAAGTACTACGTACTGGCCAGCCATCTTAATTTCTAAAATAGGATCATTTGTTTATAATTACTTTAATTTTCTTATTTTTGCTTTATTTATCGTACAACAAAGCTCATGTAATACATTCCCTCGATTAACTAGTAAAGCACCCATGACTGCATTTCTCACTCAACTTTGCACCTCAAAAATGCAAGAAACTATTACGAATATACACTACAAGATAAATAGATATTTGCGATCAAAATTTTATAACTAAATTTGGTTGTAAAAACTTATTTTTCTTGTAGTGCGTACGTACTTACTGCAGAAAAACAGAGAAAGAAATTAGATGAAAAACGAAAGAAAAGAAGAGCATGCAGATTAATGATGATGCGGATCAGGTCCTCCTGGACTGATACGATTAGGGACATACAAACTTCCTAGTATTTCTTGTCTACGTATACTTTCCTTCAACACTTTTCTGGCACTCTCCATGAATTCCTTGTGGCTGATTTTTTCAGAAACAAAAACTCTACGTACAATCTCTTTTGCGTCCTTCAATGGTTCTGTATTATGACGTCCTTCAATGCATAGAAATGAGGCGAAAAGAAGGATCAGCAGAAGGCAGAACCAGGACTTCTTCCACGCTTCCATATTTGTATTGTTTTTGGGTCTCCAAAACTTCTCAGTGTAGAGAATCAGAGCTGGGGTAGTCGGGTTTATATAGAGATCATGAGTTCCAAGTGGAACGTACGTAGGAACGACTTGAAAATTAAGGTTACTATTATACCTATTGGGTGATGGATATTGAGGCGATCAATCATTGTGTACATTCCATATAATCTAACACTAGAAACTAAGTGGACTATTTTTCAAACCCCGGCCCACCTCTTAAGACTTCTTTTTTAATGTTCATATTAAGAACGAATGTGAATATTAATAGTTGAAATTTTCAACGCCGACAGTCGGCGCTAGCTTTTGGCCGCCCTTTTTGCTTTTTAAGAACGAATGAGATTTATACGCACCAAGTTTGCTTAGAAGAAAAGGAAAAAAGATACCCAGAGTATTGCTCCATTACAAAAATGTGAAGGGGAAGAGATGGAGCACATCTTAACGGGATCAATGAAAATTTTGAGTTGGAATAGTACTCGTGGGCTTGGAACTCACAAGGAATTCATACCTTTCGAGATCTCGTCAAGAAGGAACGATATTTTGTTAATTTCTAGAAAAACAAAATTGAAAATTCAGCGTTTGAAATTATGTAAGTATCGATTAGGGTATCAAAATTGTCTTGCTGTAGATTATGAGGGGAAAAGTTGGAGGATTGCACTGCTGTGGAAGGATGGGATTAACTTGTCAATTTCAAATTATTCAAAATACCATGGTGATGTGCAGATTAATATTGATGATGAGCATAATACGGTCTGGCATATCACGGGTGTCTATGGGCACCCTGATATGACTTCTAGATCAGAAACCTAGAATTTAATAAAATCTCTGAATCGCAGACATGATCAACCTTGGTTAGTCTTTGGACATTTTAATGAAATACTGGATTTATCTGAAAATTTTGGAGGGAGAAACAGACCTAAAAAACAAATGGTTGACTTCAGAGCTATATTGTCTGATTGTGAATTACAGGATTTGGGTATTACTGGACCTCCATATACCTAGTGCAATAGAAGAAAAGGAATAGATTTTATAAGTGAGAAGTTAGACAGGTTTCTGGCAAACTCTCAATGGTGTAATTTATTCCCTTCAACAATAGCTATTCATGGAGTGGCAACCTATTCAGATCATATTCCCTTATGAATCAATACGGTTGGAGATAGGTGTCACAATAGGAGAAGAAACCATTTGAATTTGAAGCCATGTGGGTTGGTGAAAGAGAATGTGCCAATATTATTGAGAATAATATAAGGTATAGTGCAAGTCAAAATACCACAGGGGAAGTGATTCAAATGATTTCCAAATATGGTGAAATTTTATAAGAAATGATGTGCAACGATGGTTAGAAAGAGGAAATTATGTTGAAGCAAAGATCTAAGACACTTTAGTTAAAAGAACGAGATCAGAACTCAAAGTATCTCCATTTCAAAACCTTTCTTCGAAGAAAAAAGAATAGGATCATAAAGCTGCAAGATGACTCTAGTGAATGGAAAGAAAGGGCCCAGATGCACAACCTTATAACGGATTATTTTCAGTCAATGTTCTCAGCTGCTGGCCAAAATGATTCAATGGCTTTTCTATCACAGATTGAAAGCAAAGTAATAGATCATATGAATGAAGATTTATCAAGACCTTTCTCTATGGCAGAAGTGACTCAAGCTCTGAAGCAAATGCACCTCACAAAAGTACCTAGTCCAGATAGTATGACCCCTACATTTTTTCAAAGATATTGGCATGTCATAGGGAGTTCAATAACTGCTCATGTTGTTCTCCAAGTGCTTAATACTGGTGAGTTCCCCAATTATTTAAATCACACTTTCATTACTTTCATTCCTAAGAAAAAACTCCTATGCAAGTTGCTGATTTTTGCCCAATTAGTCTTTGCAATGTCACTTACAAGTTGATATCCAAAGTGATTGCAAATAGACTTAAGCATATTTTGCCTCATATCATTTTTGAATCCCAAAGTGCTTTTGATCCTGGGAGGCAAATCATTGATATTGTTCTCATTGCATATGAACTTATTCATTTTTTGAGACACAAAAGAAATGGGAAGAAATGTTATATGTCCCTCAAATTAGACATGAATAAAACTTATGACAGGGTTGAGTAAGGCTTTTTGGAGAAGATTATGACTACTCTTGGGTTTAATTCAAATATGATAAACCTCATTATGAAATGTGTTAAATATGTTACCTTCTCTGTGCTAGTTAGAAGTGTACAAAAATTGTGGCCAAACCAGCTGTAACCAAGTCAAATCGACCGTTGGAGTATTGAATAGGCCGAAATCGGTAGGGAACCGATCGGCCTGCAACAAAAATATCCTAAAACCATGTCGACTTGTTCAATTTCGATTTGAACATATTTTAAACCGCCAAACCGGCTGACTGGATATATATTATATTTATCTTAGGTAAAACGACGTTGTTTCACTTAAGTTTAAGTGAAAAAATGTCGTTTTACACGTAACAGATGCAAAAGAAATATTAGTGAAACGACGGTGTCGTTTTACACGCAACATATTAGTAAAATATAAGTCAAATAATGTCATTTGGTATTAAACCAAATGGCATCCGTTGATTTTAACCCGTCGCCTTCCTCCTCCCCTATTTTTCCTTAATTTATCTCATTCTCTCTCTCCTCTCTTAGAATGCAACTCTTTCTCTTTGTCCTCTCTCAGACGAACCTCTACGCCATTAAGAACTACTGGAATTGGTACGGCCTGTATTTCTCCTTCCCATCGGCCGGTCCGGTCAATTCTTCCATGAAAATGACATCTATCGGTTGGTAGCGGTTTTTGTCAAAAACCGCACCGATATGGTCGATTTTACCCTTAGTGCTAGTTAATGAATCTGTGGAAGATATTAAAATCTACAGGGGAGCTCCTAGAGTAAATCATTTACTCTTTGCAAATGATAGTGTCATCTTTCATAAGGCAGACATAGAAACAACTAGAAAAATCCAAGCACTGCTTAACAACTATGAAAAGGCCTAGAGACAAAAAATAAATATAAAGAAAACCTCCATGGTATTTAGCATAAATGTGACTAAGGAGTGTAAGGAATAAATTATGTCGTTATGGGGTGGAAGCCACATTCCACAGTATGAAAAAAATCCAGGATTACTGCTATAGTTGATAAACCAAAGACACAAGCTTTTTCTATTATTAAAGCACTGGCTCTTTCTATTCCAATGTATGCCATGAGCTGTTTTAAGCTACCTGGCTCTTTATGCATTGAATTGGAGATGATAATGGCAAATTTTGGTGGGGAAAGAGAGTAGAGGAAAAAAGAATCCATTGGATTAGCTAGGAGAAGATGTGTACTGAGTCAAAGTTTGGAGAAGGATTAGGGTTTAAAGATTTGAAGACTTTTAATCCGGCCCTTCTAGCCAAGCAAAGTTGGAGAATCTTGTAGAATGAAGACTCTTTGCTCCACAAAATCTATAAATCAAAATATTTCCCATAAACAAACCTATTTTAGGCAAAGTTGGGAACAAATCCCTCTTATGCTTGGAGATGAATATGGGAAGCAAACAAACTTATGTATCAAGGTTGTAGATGGAGAATTGGAAATGGAAAGTCTACAAAGATCTTCCATCTTCCATTAAGCTTGGATCCCATGCCTCAATATCCAATAAGTCACATATTTGAATGCAGTAGAAGAAAGGGATGCTACTGTTGATTCCCTTATTGATGATAACACTCAATGGTGGAATATGGAAAAAAAATTAGAGCTCTTTTCAATCCAAATTTTGTAGCAATAATTTTAAAGATCATCTTCTACCCTAGCTCCAATGAAGACAGGAGGATTTGGAATCACAAGAAGAATGGGAACTTCACTGTAAGAAGTGATTATAAATTCTTCTGTAGCAGAAAAAACAGTCATCATGAGAAACTTCTATGGAATCTAGAGCAAGGGCTTTCTAGAAGTGGCTGTGGCAGATAAAACTTCTTAACAAAATTAAGATCTTTGCATGGAGGGCATGTCGAGATGGATTACCCACTCTTCATAATCTGAGTAAAAAAACAAGTAGCAGTGGATGATAAATGTGTTTTCTATCAGCAAAATAGTGAGGATCTTGCACATGCTTTATTTTTCTGCAAAAAGATTCGAGAGTGGTGGAATAAGTATATCCCATTGTTACAAAAGGCTGAGAAATTGATATCTATTTGGGATTTGGCATTCTTAATGAAGGAAGAAGGCAACCTACAAGATTTTTCAAAATTCATTTCAATGGCTTGGGATATTGGTTCAGAAGAAATAAATTGATATATGAAAATGCTTATTATAAACCAAGATATGTGATTAAGTTTACTCTATCGATGCAGAAAGTCCAACAGGATATGCAATCCTTGAAATTTACAAATCCTAAGCTACTGTGTCATTGGAAACCTCCTCTACCAGGTTTTTTAAAACTAAATGTTGATGATGCTTTGTTTTTTTTTTTTTTAATCAATGGAAAGCGCGCGGGAGTGGTGCTATTCTCATAAATAAACAAGGAGAAGTTATTATAACAGCTAGCAAAGTGGAGAATGAAGTGGCAAACCTAGAAACTCTTGAAGCTCTTGCTTTTGTAATCTATTTTGACTCAATGAAATTCAATTGCCTATAAAGAAAGAAAATTAATCATATTTTTTTTAGTAATGTTATACACCACACTCTCATCCTATTTTCATCTTACTAAGTAAGATGTGGCACATTTATCACCATTAGTTGATAAAGAAGCATGCAATAAATGATCATTCAATAATGATAAATATGTCATATCATATTTAATAAGATGAAAGTGGGATGATAGTATGGTATATAGAATTTTCCAAAATTAACACTTCACATGATTTCCTCTTAATTTTCGAAAAGTATAACGTTTCATTAATTATTGTGGTTTGGAGTGTATGATACAAATTTTTTTAATCGTTTTAAGGTGCAAACTAATGTACTTTTCCCCAAAAAAAAAAAAAAAAACAAAGAATATACGTCCATGGCGCTTATGACCCATTGAAATTGATATAGGATAGACGACGTTGCATATTGGTGACCTTTCGCCTTCCGGTCCCTTTCTAGTTATATTTCAGTTTCTAGACCTTCTAAAGTTCAATCCTTTTGGTTTTATTATTTAATTAATTGCATCATGTATATATAGTCAATCTGTCTTATATCTTCTTTCAAAAATCCTCCAGATCATCAGGGAAAAGTCTGTGTTTTTTTAAGCAAATAGATATATATAAGATTCAATTAGGGTTTGATAAAAGAGGTGATGCCCTAACAATCATCCAAGAATGATTAAGATAGTATAAGCTGGTAACTGAAAATTTTAAGAAGAAAAAGATCGAAAAGGAGAGAAATGGGATAATGACAACAGTACTACTCAGCGGTCCCAGTCCCATAATTGATTGGCTTTAAAGTTGTATTCACTACAAAAAGTGGAGGGAAAATGGAAGATTAATGCTTTTGAAAAGAATGTAATATGCACGATTTGAGGCGCATTCCACTTTAATTTATAGAAGTGGACGATCCAATGATTATATGTAGCATCAAGCAATATCTAAAGAGTTTGAATCTGCAGAATTATTAATACATCTTGAATCTCTAGTGCACCAATTGGGTTACAATTAACAAATTGGCATTTTAGTTAATTTTCCCTTCATTAACCCATTCGTCGATCGGTCAAGAAACATAAATTAAACTCGACAAAACTTATTGTTTTCACCTAATTTATACTATACTAGGGAATGGCCATGGATGCGTAAGCCCCAGGGTGTACTTGATATAATGATTTAAATAAAATAAAATAAGGTAAGAAAATCAGTAGCTTATTTGTCTAGAAAAAGAAAATACAAGGTTAAAGAAAGACAAAAAATCAAGATAAAAAAAAAAATCTAAACTTCAGCAAATTATAAGCATTGGTCTACATCCACATTTAATTATCTATTTATTCTCAATACAATAATAACATATTATTAATTTAATATTTTTTTTAATTTTTATTTTTATCACATTTTATAGTTCTACTAATTAAAATATTAATAATAATTATATTCTAATCAAATTAATAATATTAAATATTAATATTAATAATTATTATATTCTAATTAAATTAATAATTAATATTATATATTGAGTGTTTTAAGTATTTTATTAGTTAAATTTACTTAAAGTTAAATTTTACAATAATAATACTCTAAAGCATTTATGTTCTAAAGAGTAAAATCATTTTAATTTTTTTATTTAAAAAAATTGAAATATAAAAAAGGAAAATGAGTACACTGTCAAAATAAAAATGACATGAAAAAGAGACGTCAATTCATATGCGCCGCGGGGCTATTAAGGGCCTTTTGGTAAAACAAGATTCTTCATTAAATTTTACAAGAGAGCTACATGTCAAATGGTTAAGGATCTTAAGGACCTTTTGGTAAAACAAAACTTAACGGACTTAACAGAAAATCAAGGATCCTTCATTAAATTCTAGAAGGGAGCTACAGATTAAATGGTCAAGACTTTTAAGGGTCTTTTGATAAAACAGGACTTAACAGACTTAATGGAAAAACAAGAAAAGTTAAGGAAAAATAACAAAAGTTACTATTCACAGTTAGATAATCACTTACTATAATATAATAGTTATGTATTCCAACAGTAGATTTATTTATTTTTGTTGAGCTGCAAACACCTCATCTTAGTGAAGTTCATAATTAATTTAATATTAATTATTATTACCATCCATTAATAATATATATATATATATATACAAGAATCTCTAGAACTCTTTTCTTGGCTTTTCGATCGGCATAGACGTAATTCTTAGATCCAATATTGAATGCTCGTTTAAATAATTTATATATAATTTAACTATATAAATTATTTAAGTCCCGTATATCTTGTGCTAATGGTCGATCGATGTGGTAGACTATGATCATGATATACAACCATTAATTGTGGGTCATGAATTTGTTATATATATATATATATATGATGTTTATGACAAAGTAGTACTATATATTATATATATATAACACGTGTTTCATGCAGGGTGTCCTAAAAGTGATAGTTATGGCCGGCTTGAAGTCCAAATTAATATGGGATTTAGAATATTGGAATTTCAAGATCAATCGGGTCCATATATAATTTTAATTAGTTTCACATGATCAGTAATTAAATGGTACGTACTGTAGTCTTTACCCTTCAACTTGTTTATAACATAAGATCAAGTTAATTAGTGTACTGTGCATACCGATAATGTACGTGGCTAGCCATTAGTGGCTGGCCTGATCATCGATCAATTTATAAGGCGCTCTTTCTCATATATAATTAATATTATTATTATAATATTTCATCATATAATATAGAATTAATTAATTAATTAATTAATTAGGACGTCTCATTAATTAATTTTATATTATTTGACTTTTTCTATCTTAATTATTAAGATACTAGTGATGATCACTTTTAGATCATATTTTCAAATTATAATTAGCACTTTGACACGCATTGAGTTTTGGTTTTAGTGACTATATATATATATATATATAAATCAAAGCTGCAAAATGATGATATTGTTGGATAATATTATCTATCATGTAATATACTAAAAGAATTAATTGCAATCCGCACCAATTTTTTTGCGGAATATTTAAGTAAGTGGGTCATGATTTATTTTATTGATGGTTTGTAATTACCTACAATATCATTATTCAAACCATATTTTGGTCAATATCAACTCATTTTCTATCATTTTTAGGTATATAGTATGTAATCAAGATAAATAGTGCTAGTACTGCTTGGGTACTCTCATTGGTTTAAAAGACCTTATCGATATATTATATCATTGGTCGTCCTAGCGTATATGAATTGGAGGCCTTTTTTTTTTCTTTCTTTCTTTTCTTTGATTAATTAAAGACTAAAGGTGTTAAAAAAACTATTTTATAATGTCGATGAAGCCACGAGAGGTAGTGGTTGAACTACATGATACAATATGCATGCTAGCTGTTTCATGTGATCCATAAAATATTTATGGATTTATTTAGTGGTTGAAACGTAGCTTAGAATATGATTATAGGTCATGATCTATAATGTCTTACATTTGCATTTATTTATTCTTTTGTGCTCTTTACAAAGCTAGCTCCTTTCTCTAACTCTATAACATTCTAATAGAAAGTCCAAATTACATGACCTATACTCTAAAATGACTAATCAATAATATAATTTGGAGTACCATTGGAACATTATAAAGAGAAAGAACATCTCATTTATAAACAATATGGGATCTTATACACCATCTACCCTTATACTTATCATATAGGATATCGCAAACTCTCTCCCATGGGTGGATGATTGATTATTCTCCTTATTATTTAATATATATATTTATATTATATAAGCTTATATCTAGTTTTTATGAGAAATGATATTTGTAGTTGTGGATTGTGCAACCGTCTCGCAGTTTTTTTGAAAAAAATGAATTAATACGGGATACACATGAAAAAATAAAATAATAATAATAATTATTATTATTATTTTTTAATCGTGGACCCCACTCTTTTTCAAAACAATTGCATGGCGTTTGTATACTCCACGACTGTATGTAGCATTACTCAATTTTTATAGCCCTTAACTATAAAAAATAAATAAATAAATAAATAAAGGTATGATAATTATAATAATATTTCTTTTGAAAGCTTAAAAGAAATATATATATATTTTAGGTTTTGTTAAAACTCAAAACCTCACTCCAAATCTTAAAAATAAAATAAAATATCTTAATATTTTAGTGTTTCGTCTTTAAAATCTTAAAGTCAAAACTATATGCATGTTTATTTGTAATATTACTAGTTCGGTTCAGCCTGGATATGATACGTTCTCTTTTGTTTTCCGATCGAAATGGAAACTTGACGTAGGGGATTAATATTCGGGTTTGATAATGTTGAGGTAGCCGATTTTACGTTGATGGCACTAGACTTTCTTGAGAAGGCAGATCAGAGCAAATAAGTACAACAAGAAACAATGAAGATTCATCAAATTGGGCCAATATTATGAACGTGTCAATATTTTGACCATAATTTTTGCTATGAGTATGATAATAGTATAAATGATGATCCCAATTCGGAAAGTTATTTTCAGTGCATACGCTACACTTGGTGGTCCCTATTTGGACCCTAAAATCAATCGTTTTCTCCTCTAAATTGCCACTTTAAGTTAATTTTTTCTTTTTTATAGTAATATTCCGCTATCACTTTTATAGATGATTTTTATTCCAATTAGGGTCAAACTTTTGGCAAGATACTTATTTTATGTATTTTATTTTTAAGCAATAACTGGGATTTCCATGCAAAATCTCATATTTCCTAGCTATTTAACCCCGACATGTGGGCTTTAGAACAAGTTTCCAACTTTTATGAATAAATCTTATTCTCAGCGTGTCTTTTTTCAGTCTCAATTCCTAGTTTCTGTTGATTCACTAGCACCTAGAATAATCCTTATTGATCTACCCAACATTAAAACTATTATATATGCTGGTTTGGGTTTAAAAATAAAGGTAATTAAATAAATTAATCTAAATTATTTATAGTTCTTTCAAAATTTGGTATGAATTCTTAAAATTGTAATACATGCTAATCATGAGTTTATTCAAATACTCTTGATTAATGATTAGAACTATTAGAATTAGCATGCATGCACCTTCTTTCGATAAAAATAATAAATAAATAAAAGAGTTAGCATGCATGCACCTTCTTTCAAAAAACAAAAAAAGAATTAGCATGCACCGAGGTATAACGACTGTCTAATATTGTCCATATTAATCCCATTTAACACCTAGTCCATATATGATTTTATTATATATAATTAATTGGCAACACCCACCAGGCGAGAACCCAGCCAATGAAACCATGCACAGTACGTCGATCGACCAAAGCTTCAGAGCTTCTGCGTGATAGTAATTTTGTCTCATTATATATATGTAAGGGATACTTACGAGATCCACCACCAAAAAAAGCTCCAAATTGGATCTTGTTAACGTGAAGCACAAGTCCAATGTGACAATCTGATTCAAACGAGATCAATGATCACTACATCGAAGAGATTCATTCAGAATAAAGTTTATAAAAGAAATTCGGAGGAAGAAGTTAAAAGAGCAAAAGTTAGAGATTGTCGATCGAGGTTGCTGATGATGATCATATCCTATATATAAACGATCCCATAAAACCAAAACATCATTAGATGATTGTGTTCACATGAACTCGCAACCCAGTCATGATCTTTCAATATTAATTGTCCCTTTTCCGGTCCATCTAATTTATATATATAAGAGAACCAATTAACCCAAAAAGACATTAAACTTTTCATTAGGATCCCCCAGCTTATAATGTTTTTTTTCTCAAGTATTTGTCACTTTCGCAGAATTACTAAAAGAAGTGTGTGTTCTTTGCAAATGGTTGGCCGCTGATTCTCAATTAGTACTACTGTGCAAAGACATGATCGATGCATGTAAACCAAAAACATCATGTTTTGAATTAATGATCATGTGAGTGAGACTCACGCATGCGTAGCCAAATTTTGTCTGCTTCACGACTTTTAAGGATCAGGAGGATCAGAACCATCTAATTAGCAAATATTCCATATAAGATGTATTTTTAGTGGCCAGTCATGGTTAGTCATGTGGGCTTTATACGCAGAAGAGGCCAGAGTACATCAACATCGATCAGAAATAATTGAAGTGCATTCACATATATGGAAAGAGATGAGTAGATGTTCATATTGCAGCTCATTGATCAACTTGTGCTTGCGTATTGCACTGTGTGTGTATATACACACACACATACATGCATGCATGGTCACGTTTACATCAAAATAGTATTGATATTGCAGTACTGATCATAACTTTGGCACTATTTTTGTCTTTGGGGTCTTGAATCAATCAAGGGAATGATCAATGGACTTCCATTAATAATTTTATACCTTAGCTAGCTAGCTTAAGAAGTCAGCACAGTAGCCGACAAAGGTCGACTCATCATGCATGCACCTGTGCTCGTGAGAGGAATATTGGAAAACTTTCTGCGTTTTTCATATGATCACTTTAATACTGTGCCCAACCTATAACTGGCCTTGGGAAAGCCAATTTTGTTTTTTCAAGAAACTAGCCGACTTTCTGATTCTGAATTATATATAAACGAATTAGCCTGGCTATAAAGGCAGGCTGCTTTTTTTTAAAGAAATTAGCTAATGGTTCTTTTTGCAAAAAAGCAGGCTGCTTTCATTTTTCCAGATGGCGTTGCCGCAAGATAAACAAGTGAATTAGGTGCCGCATATAGCAATAGATATATAGATCAGGTCGGCTTTCTTTCTTTTGCGATGCTTCAAGAAGCCGGGCCCGCCCAAGTCCAACTTAAAGTTGGATTTCTTCTTCTTCTGACAAATTCTTTCACATGATGAAAGATTCTCCAAGCCGGAATTTTCTTTCCAAATGACCATTGATTCTGGCCGATCTTCTCACTTAAGGGTACTTCGGTGTCGGCTCCCCAATTTCATGTAGATAACCCAAAACATTTCACTAATTTATAAGAGGTTTGGTTCCATGAAAATGGGGTGTAAATTGTTCGGTCTGATCCAGTTCGGGTGATGGACCGAAATAGTCCATCATTTTTCTCAAACCGATCGATCCAATTATTTTTTTTATTTTTTTCTTATTTTTTTAAAAATAAATTAATAAAAATCTTATTTAAATTATTATATTAAAATTAAGTGAATTATTAATGTGAACTATATAACTGACTCGTTAAAAAAATATTTTATATGTTCAATGAATTATTTAAAATTTTATATTGTTAATGATGATAGGTTAAATAAAAATTACATAATTAATTATATAATTATTATATAAAATAATGTGTAAAATATATTTAAAAATTAAAAATATACATTTTCTTATTCGGTCCCATCCCCGGGTCCGGTCTGGGAAAACACCACCTCGGGACCAGACCAAAAACCAAAAATTGGAAAATCTTTGGACCGAGACCAAACAGTCCCAAGGTCGGTCCAAACCGAAACGATCAGTCCAATTGACTTCTTTGGTCTAGACCGACAGGCTCTCACCCATACATGAAGTTAAGGAACCAACCGATTTTTTTAAAATTAAATAAATAAATATTTGATAAAAACATGACTAGCAAGCGTAGCTATCTCGATCCATTCTAATTTATAACCCCAATGATCTTTCCATTATCTCCCAGCTCCTCTCTTTGCACATGCACTAATATCACCTCTCTAATTCTCCATCCCTTCCTGGTGCTCCATCTCCAGTTCTATTAAAAACCAAACCTTTGATCCAAAAGCTATAGGTCGGTTATTGGATACTAATTTGATTAAACCTTTAACTTTTAAGATCATAATGCTTCTGAATCCAACGTTCATAGCGGCCCACTCTATCGACACTAGCTCGATGGTAGCCATTTTCCTTTTGGCAACTTCACTCATCTATTAGTATTCAATGACTTAACACTACGGAAAATGCTAGTGTGCCTCATGAATTTGTCCCTCATTTTGATCGCTCATGTATTTTATTTTTTTTTTATTATTATTTTTTTATTTAATAATTAAGAAAGTGAATATTAGTGTATTGGTGTATTTTTTATTTTTTAAAAAAATATTTAAATATGTTTTAAAAAAATATAGAAAAGA
This sequence comes from Carya cathayensis, assembly GCA_011037825.1. Taxonomy (NCBI): domain Eukaryota; kingdom Viridiplantae; phylum Streptophyta; class Magnoliopsida; order Fagales; family Juglandaceae; genus Carya; species Carya cathayensis. Next base: position 2,237,815 of record QGSO01000157.1, on the reverse strand, counting down.
AAAAGGAAAAAAAATAGGAAGTGGCATTTAGCCTATGGGGCACGCTCAGCGGTGACGGTTGGGTGGTAAGAGTAGCATCACTCTAACACTATATCCATACATAGTATCAAGTCATTTTAACCCAACTTATAGGTCGCCCCCCTCCGTAATTTGAATGTGTAACGTGGAACCTGTCTCTGATACCAATTGTTAAAAACTCAATCATTGATCTAAAAGCCCTAAGACTGGTAGATACTAATTTGGTTAAACTTTTAACCCTCAGGATCCTAATAAATTATACTTCTTTATACTCTTCTCAACTCTAGCCTAGTTACTTCCAAAATTAGTAGATACATATAAAGCAACATGCTTTTCTTTAGTGCAAATATATGTTACATCTTATTCGTACGAGCCTCCATGACCACAAGGTTTTAGAACTAAAAGATCAGAACAAAAACTTCCGTGCAATTATACATGCATGAACCAACAAAACAAGTTGAACAAAAAAAAACAAAAATCTCCACCAATGGCTCCCTCTCGAATTAGCAGTAATATTAAAGATCAGTGATGTCGTGGATCAGGTCCGCCAGGACTCAGTCGCTTGGGCGCAAAACTTCCCCCAACATGTCTGTCTTTCAATGCTAGTCTTCATCAGCACTTGATTGGCAATCGAAGAGGGAGTTTCTAGGGGTGTCAAATCGTGTTAACGGGTCGTGTTCGTGTCGTGTCAAATCGTGTTAACGGGTTATATAGGTCAACCCTAACCCGACCCGTTAAGTTTATCGTGTCAAAATCTCAAAACCTAACACAACCCACTAACATAACGGGTCGTGTCGTGTCAACCCGTTTTGACCTATTAATAAATATTACGAAATATGTTTTAATTTATAATTAAACAAAGAAATTAAGAAAATATTACGAAATAGGTTAATACGACACAATACAATTCATTTTAAATTATTTATGTAAATTGGTTGAATAGGCCCGAAATTAACCTTTTTAACTTGATTAAATTTAGCATAATTTTATATAAATATTAAAATCACAATATTTATAAAAATTATAAAACTAATTATAAGTCCAAAACTACAATCCAAATAATAAAAATATCGAAATTGAAATTCTAACAATTTTATTTTTAGGTATAAGGGTATAATTGTAACTTTAATTTTCTTAACGTATCATAATGGGTCAAAACGGGTTGACCCGTTATCAACCCGTTAAGCAATCGTGTTTTAACGGGTCAACCCGTTTTGACCCGAACCCGTTAAGGCTAAACCCTAACTCGCTATTATCGTGTCGTGTTCGTGTTGGGTTAACGGGTCGTGTGACATATTGCCACCCTTAGGAGTTTCGGACCATGAAAAGTCACCAAAGACTAGGAAGAGGCAAAACCAGAATTTCAGGACAGCCATTGCCGAAAGATCAATGTTTGCTTGACAAACCACCAACTCGGTACAGTCACTCAGAGGTACCATGAAAGGATTATATATGGGTAATGGGACCTCTATTCACATTATTGATATAAAAGGATACTATAGTTAGAATAAATTATAAAGTTACTCTCTTCCATTATTGTGTATAGAAGAGCTGAGAAGCGTTTTAGACATATTGGGAATCTGGGATGGCAGACAGTGCCTGCAGCAGAAAAATAAACAAGTGGTATTAAAGAAAGCATAACCAGTGGCAGGACATCATGAAACAAAATGGAGACAGTATAAGAAGATAAAGTTTCAAGGACACGAGAGATGGTCCTTCATGGTGATTCGATTAAGGGTTGAATATATATAAAAATTTATGTATATAATATGACAAAAGCAGCTAAATAACCTACTATTACCTAATATGACCTAATTATTGTGGGATATGGTTAGGTTATGCATAGTGATGGGCAATGAATAAGAGTGAAATGGCCCTATGGAGGTACCCAGCACCGAATGAACAAGAGAAATATGAAAATGGAAGATAAATATTTCAATCAGCACCAGTGTGCTTGTGGTGGTAATCCTTCAGAAATTCCTTTGAGTTCTGATATGGCAATGGCAAAAAAAAATTTTTATGTCTAGCAACCATCAACAGCAAAATCAAATGAGTTGCGACGACCCTGCAATGGGAGCTCGTATGGCTGCTATACAAATTGCAATGTTGATTGGGAGCAATGCCCAGTATATATACACAACATTTTAGTCAGGCAATAAAGGTAATCTGTCCACGATGTAGAATGAACCATTCATGTTGCCATCAGCACCGACAAAGTCATCAAATCCTCCATGAGCACCATCTGTATCACTGGTTTTTCCCTTATGGAAGGGAAGGATGCGGAGGCGTCTATCTGACTCTGTTCCAATTTTCTCTGCTTCCAGTTGGTACTTTCGAATAAGTTCCATCTGCAGAGACATTATATTGGATGGCCTTGGGAGTAGCTCCACAGGTTCCCCTTTTGGAATGACTACCTGCTCAATGGCTATCCTTGCCTCCTGTAAAATAGAGATATACTAAATTGAGCAAAATGGCATTCGAGTTTCATAGAATAGCCCGCCCGAATCTACAGTGCAACTTCAAATAGTGTGCAGGCATTTGCCATATTTATGTGCGACAAGAATAAGCCTTTATAGTGAAATTGAAGATCCCTTCTAACCTCCAAGGCATCAAGCTTCTCAGATGATTTCATCTCGTCTACTGGTTCAGAATCCTTCAGACCATCTTTAATATCACTCATTAATGCCCTTATTGCCTTTGTTATTTGATCCAACGAGCTTGTCTACAAAGAGTAGAGAACTTCATGGTCAAAACTTCAATGACTAAGTATTACAGTTGAAACTAAGAAAGAAACTGCAATTAATTACCTTAGTCACATGAATGGGTATGCAATGAGATTTAGCAGCAGCTTGAATCCTGGAATTCTTCTTGAGTTTTGATTGCATGGCAAGTATTGCATCTGCCTCACTGATATTATCAGTTAACAGAATGGCAGCATCATTTATTTTCAACTGTTTTATCACTTGAATCACGCTCGCCTCAAGGATCTAGAAATACTGCTCATTCTATGAGAGTTCCATATTGAATAAATTCTAACCACAGTACTAAAATATCATGAGGAACAACACAAGCAAAGAGGGGAAGAAGCAATCTAGACCATTAAGCTGAATTGCTCACCAAACCTGAAACAAAATTTTTTGAGAACAAATTGGGCTGAGCTTTATTTGTGCCTGAGCATGTGAAGCCAAGATGTAAATCTTGGGGTCGGCAAAGCTCAGTTGAAGTGAAGCCATGAGGTAATTGGATGATTTTAAGAGCCATGTTAATAATGTCGTGCTATTTTTTCTTAAGTTTGTTCATGTTATCTGCTTTTTATGCTTCTAAATTTGAATGCAGAGAACAAGGGTACAAAACATATGGTTGGTGAAGTGAATATACTTTTGCCGAAAATCCCAGGCCAGCCCTGATTAGGCACATGGTTCATCCTTTATAGTGGGCTAAGCTAGGTTTTAGCAGCAACAGATGCAGTTGGCCTGGGCCGAGCTTGAATAAGTGTTTTCAGCTATAAAGGAGCTTTAGTGGATGACAGTGTGCTCAGCCCAACCTGATTGGAAGTCCTAATGACAGTTGAACTCTGAAAGTAACCTTTCCCGAAAAACATTGGAATTGAATATTTTGACTAGAACTGAAAATTAACTCTGCATGTAAAGACAGCCTCACTTGCACTCATTTGTAAAAGTTCCAAGGTGAGGCCTTACCCCATAAACAAATAGGTGAAGGGGAACCCTTTCTTCCCAACACTCCTCTCCTATCTTTGCAGGGACCTCAGAAGTGAAAGTATCATTGGTTATCCCTGGAGTCACTTCAACCACAATCTCATTTTCCTCATCAGAGGAAGTGCTAATAAGAAGTTCCCTTTCTATGGTTTCTTTCATTTCCTGAGAACTCATCTTGCGAACTTCAACATTTGGAAAACGACCTTCACCAATCAGAGTAGTAATAAGCCAAACCATATGAGAAGTTACCAGTGTCATCTCGATTTTAGAAATCAATTTATGAAGTATGAGGAAAAAAAATAACATGTTATTAACACAGAAGGGAAATCATACCGGAGAGAATGGCATCCACTGTTGACTCTAGGCTACGATAAACTCGCAACTCAGTCTTTGAAATTATCTCCACCCCACAACTAAATGTTGAAGGTCCTTTCCTTTCCAAAACTGTTTTCTGGACACCTCTTCGACTGGCCTCCTCATCACCTAGTGTCACACTCTAAAAACTTATTGTATCACTATCGGCAAACCAAATGAAGGTACATCATTGTTTTGCTACCAATTCACATGATTCTTTTACAAATAAATAAATATCCGAATTCACAATTTTTTTTTTTTTTTTATAAGTAAAGAATTCACAAAATTGATAGGGAAATATTGAGATATCAAAGGCTTCATGGCTTTGGGAAGGGGGGCAAAGTTTTAACTAGCACCAAAAGTAATCTTATATAAAGGTTTCAAGCATGATTTAAATTCTTCAAATAGCAATGCCTATATGACACATATATGAAAAGAAGAAAGCATATGATTTTCTTTATAACATGACGTAAAATGAGAAGCGAGTAAAAATATGACAACTTGCCAGTTTCAACTGACTCCTTTTTAGGATAACTTCCAGTTTGAACCGACTTGTAACTTTATATCCTTCAAAATTTTAACTTCATCCATGCCATGATCTGTAACGACTTCTTGCATTCCACACCAGAAACTTTAAGTGACAACTTGTTACATTAAAGTCCATTTACTTTATTTCCTTCTAAGGTTGTTGCTGTAAACACGTCACCTTCCAGGAATTGACAACAGTGTATAGCTTTGTTGCACGCATCACATATAAAAGTTTCAAGTCCACAAATTTATACCTCATGCAGTAAGCTAATTACACATTTTAGATTGAAATATACTTATCTCACCTGTATTCCTCCAATAAGCATCTCTAATGCTGGATTCATTATCAAGTTCTCAATTGTTACTCCATGAGCAGTGGCAACTAGCTGAATACCACGTTGCGCTATAGTGCTTGCAGCCATTGCTTCAAGTTTTGTTCCAATTTCATCGATCACAATCACTTGTGGCATATGATTTTCAACTGCTTCTATCAGTACCTAAACAGAAAAGCTAAAAATAAACCAATAACCTTCATAACAAAACTTATTAAAGAACATATATTAGAAGATGAAATAAATGAATGAGGGATCCTAGCTGTTCTGAAAAACTGAGAAAGCATATGTAGCATTATCTTAACTATATTCCAATAATCAGGTAAACCCACACAACCCCCCCCCCCCCCCCCCCCAAACCCCAAACAAAAAAGCTAAAAAAAGCTACCAACTGTAATTCTATTAGTTTTCTAGGAGTCAAGAATTCTATCAAATATATCTTTCTCCATGTATGTAACTCTCAAACCAATTCTAAACAACAACAACAAAGTTTAAATTCTGTACTTACAGATCATACCTTGTGCTGCACTTCAGAATTGGGGACTTGCATCCGACGTGCATTCCCTATTCCTGCATGGGGTATATCACCATCCCCACCTATCTCATTGGAGGTGTCAACAATCATAACACGTTTCTTGTAATCATTTGCAAGCATTCGGGCTATTTCCCTGAAAAGATTGGTAAAGTAGATTAGCACTACAACCTGATGGCTACAAGATGAGTAGCCATGTATTTATTAGAACACACAAGAAGACAGCTAGCCCCTTGGGTATCATATGCCCCAATAAAGGGGATACTCCAAGACATTTTGGCTTAGGTTTCTTGCTTAAAATAGAAAAAGATATATTTCAAAATATAACTTTTCAAAAATTACCAATTTTCAATACAAGAATTCAAGAAAACAACAAATCTACAAGTGGGATAATTATCTGCATCAATCTTAACTTTATTTTGCACCTTCTAAATATATCACAAGGCCCTTTTTTTGGGTCATTAAACAGGGAATTACAGATCCAGGGATCCCCTTTTGATTTCCACGGGAGTTTAAAACCACATAATTATACAGACACAAAGCAGAAGAATTCAGGAAACACTTAAAAGACATATAATAGGTATTGGTATTAACAATGTGTATCAAATGGAGAAATAGGAAACACTAACCGAATAATTGTAGTTTTTCCCACACCTGGAGGTCCTATGAGCAACAAGGAAGCCCCATCTTGCACTAAATCTCGCAGCAAATTAGCACTACCAGATATTGCCCGACCTACTCGACAAGTTAAACCAATAATTGCACCTTTTCTATTCCTTATGGCACTAATGCGGTGTAATGTCCTGCTAATGCCTGCTCGATTGTCGACCACAAAGTCACCAACCTGAGACATGTGGGTTCTAGTAAGTGTCAAGCAAGGTCCTTAACGGCAGCCTGTAAAATTGAATGTACCAAACACACATGCACACACACTACGAAATTTAGATAGCATCCTTTCACCACAATAAAAGGGTGGGCAGTAACTTAAATCGCAAAGAGATAATTTACTTATTCATATTGAAGAAGAACATTGTACCATTTTACTTGATGAATCCAGTCAATGAATCGTTAGAATATTCTAAGATAGCGAAATGAGTTCAAAAGACATATTAATTAAGTCAAGATACATACCTGATGAGCTTCAAAACACATTTAAATTTGAAACTGGATTCGTTTACAATTATTAACCCGATCAACCATCCACTTAACTTTTCCATCCAATTTGCTCAAATAAGTGATCAGCCACAAGTTCTAGGAGGCCCGATCATTGACCTTAAAAGTTAATACTACACGTGGAAAGGATAACATTTCGAGCTTTACTTATTGCGTTGCGTATAATTACCATCACTCTCCCATCACGGGATTATAACATTCAAGAATACACCTTCATGAAGAATAGAAGTTTCGATTTTTAGCTAAGGTGCTTGCAAACCAATTAGGGGAGGTCTTGGGAAAGATCATTTCAAAACCCATAATGCATTTGTTAAGGGGTAGGCAAATTTTGGACTCAGTTATCATCGCCAACGAATGTCTAGATAGTAGATTAAAATCTAGCAAGAAGGGGATCTTATATAAGTTGCATATGGAGAAGGCCCATGATCACATGAATTGGGACTTCTTAATATACTTGCTTGGGAGGTGTGGATTTGGGGAGAGATGGTGCTCGTGGATCAGATGGTGCATCTCAACAGTGAAGTTTTCAATGTTGGCAAATGGTAGCCCAATTGGCTTCTTTAATAGCTTGCGAGGCCTAAAACAAGGGGATCCCTTGTCTCCACTTTTGTTTGTCACTGTTATGAAGGCACTTAGCAGAATGGTCTCGGCCTTAGTTAACAATGGTTTTGTAACCCTGAGGATAGCTCAGTTGATTAGGCCTTAGGTTTGTTCCCCAATAGTCACCAGTTCGAATCCCCTCAAGACCACTAGAGATTTACCTAGCCGTTAACTTCAGGGCCCTGTGGGATTAGTTAAGGTGCGTGCAAGCTAACCTGGACACCCACGGATATTTAAAAAATTAATTAATTAATTAATAATAAATAAAATAAAAAGAACAATGGTTTTGTGACCGGATTCTCAGTTGGTTACCCCAATAGGGGTATTTTAAACATTTCTCACTTATTATTTGCAGATGACACATTGATTTTTTGTGAGGTTGAACGAAACAAGATGCGAGCATTGAGGGCTCTCCTACTCTGTTTTGAAGCGACATCAGGCCTGAAAGTTAACTTCGACAAATCAGAGCTGGTGCCAGTTGGCAATGTGCACAACACCTAACACTTGGCCAATATTCTTGGATGTAAGGTTTCCTCTCTTTCCATGAGCTACCTTGGTCTCCCACTAGGAGCAACTTCAAGGGCTAAATCGATATGAGATACAGTGATTGAGAAGATTGAATGTAGATCGGCTAGTTGAAAGAGACTGTACTTGTGAAAAGGTGGTAGGATCACATTAATCAAAAGCGCTTTATCTAACTTACCAATGTATTTTTTTTTTCTTTATTCCCGATTCCAGCTAGTGTGGCGTCACTGATTGACCAATGGTATGGAGGAGGAATTCAAATTCCAATTGGTCAACTGGGATAAGAAATGCTCTCAGCTCTCCTATCTCTTCTGGTGCATTGGGAATCAGAAATCTAAGGATTTTTGGTAGTGCATTACTTAGGAAATGGTTGTGGAGATATACTAAGGAATCAGAAACTTATGGAAGTCAGTGATTGATTCCAAATATGAAGGTGTATAGAGGTATTGGAGCACTAGAGAGGTGAGTGGAGCCTATGGAGTTAGACTTTGGAAGCATATTAGACGAGGACGGGGGGTATTCACTCGTCACTCTAGACTTGGGTTGGGAGATGGCTCTAGAATCAACTTCTGGAGTGACCTATGGTGTGGAGATAATGCCCTTAAGAACTCATTCCCCTCAGTTTTCAAGATTGCATGTGAAAAAGAAGCTTTAGTTGCTAATCTTATGGTGATATCTAGGGACCAAGTACAGTGGAGAGAGAACTTTAATAGGGCTGCCCAAGATTGGGAGGTCGATAGCTTTGAGGGTTTTTTCGTCTTCTATACTCCATGAGACCGAGCACTCAAGGAGTTGGTAGGTTGTGGTAGATACCCGCAGGTAAAGGCATTTTCTCAGTTCACCCTTTCTATAAATCTCTCACACATTCGCAGGATATCCAATTCTCATGGAAGAGGATTTGGCGAGATAGGGTACCTCTTAAAGCAGCATTTTTTGCTTAGTCAACTTCTCTGGAGAAGATTTTGATAGTGGATAACTTATGGAAACATGGGGTCACAATAGTAGATTGGTGTTGTATTTGCAAAAAGAGTGGCGAGACTATGGATCATCTTCTACTGCATTGTGAGGTTGCTAGAGCAATATGTGATGATGCGTTCTACAGACTAGAGCTAGCCTAGGTAATGCCCGCCATAGTGGCTGCATTCTTGGCTAGTTGGACAAATCTTGGAGGTGCTCCACAAATCAAAGCAGTGTGAAAAACGGTGCCTATATGTATTCTGTGGTGCTTATGGCAAGAGCAAAATGACCAGAAATTCAAAGACAAGGAACGCTCTCTAGAGGATATTAGATCACTCTTTGTTAGAATTTTATTTCTATTGGCCATAGCTGTTGATTTTAATGGCCTTGGTATCCATGACTTTCTTGTTTCCTTTTCTTCTTCCTAGATAGGTGTTACCTTGTGTATATCCTCTTGTATACTTGGCCTCTGCCTATTCTTATTGGTACTATCGTTTACTTATAAAATAAAATTTAAAAAAAAAAAAGGGTTTTATAAAAGAAATTGAGATCAACTATGTTCTTCAACAAAAATCAGCATGCGCAAAAAACCAAAACTAATTAGTGGAACCATACAGCAACATGAATTCATAACACAAATACCACAGTAAAAATTTCATCACATTATAATCGATTAAACAAACACTTGGCGTGCAACAATCATCTTTTACCTGAGACGTAGCATGTTCAAGATCCTCAGCCATGATCGGGGAATCCGATAAAACAAAGTCTCCAGAAGGAAACCGAGCAAGAGGCTTCCGACCTAAATCCATAACCACTTCAATCAACTGATGAAGCTCCGGGTGCTCGCTAACCCTCCGCCGCATTTGTTCCGGCAATAATGCCAAAAGGCGGCCCAATTCAACATCAAAATCATCTCCGTCTGTCAAAGGGCGAACTGAAGAGTTCAAACTCGAAGAACAAAGAGAAAAATTTGGACGTCCATATGGAGTTTTTGTGATAAACGCAGGAAGAAAAGGGCGGGGTGGGAAGTGGTAGGAAGAGGAGGTTTTGGATTGGATTATAGGAACTGGGGATTGTGGTTGATATAAAAGTGGAGTGGTTTGGGGAAGTTGGTGGTGGCGAAACAGAGGAGAATACAGCATTGAGCGGGAAGAGAAGCCCGGGCTTTGGGATTCAAAAGGAGATATGGGAAGACTTGTGTAGCAAGTGGAGCTCCGCAGCTGTAGCTCTGGAATTGAAATGTCGAAGAAATTAGAGAGAGAAGTGGAGAAGAGGACCAGAGAGAGATAACTAGCAGCACCGACTTCGGCCTGTTTGGAGGTGCGTTATGAGTTTTAAAAATGTTTAAATATTTTTTAAAAAAATTTAATAAGAAAATTAGGTTGATTGGGAGTTATATATTAAATTATTTTTAGGGTCAGTTTGGAATTGTGTTAGTATTTTTAAAAGTATTTAAATATTATTAAAAACTTTTTAATAAAAAAATTAGATCGTTTGGGTATTATATATTAAAACACTTTTAATCTTAAATAAGTTAAAAAGTACGTTTGAGGAAAAGTATCATTTTAATGCTTTTTTTTTAAGTACTTTTCTGGATCATGCGGAACGTAATTCAAATTTTAAAAAAACTATCAATGGACGAAAATATTCATACAACTTTAAAATAATTACAACTTTCAAACTTTCAAGAATATGATCATAATCTTTAAAAATTTAAATAATCGTCATTTTTACCTCAGAATGTACTTTTTTAAGTTGTTTCCAAACAAATGTAACATGTTTAAAAGTGTTTTAAACATATGATTACTAAACAGTAAATAACTTTTTAATAGTATAACTGATTACTTAAATTATAAGTTATAAGTCCTAAAGTTATAAGTTATATTTCCCATCGCAATCTCAAACATGCACTTAATCTCAAATAAGTTAAAAAGTGCATTTGAGGAAAAGTATCATTTTGATGCTTTTTTTTCAAACGTGCTTTTTTGGATAATGAAAAACATAATTCAAATTTTAAAAATACTATTAATAGACAAAAATATACATGCAACTTTAAGATAATTCAAATTTCAAATTTTCAAGGATGTGATTATAATTTTTAAAAATTCAAATAATCGTCATTTCTACCTTATAAAGTACTTTTTTAATTTGTTTCCAAACAAATGTAATATGTTTGAAAGTGTTTTAAACATATGGTTACCAAATAGTAAATTATTTTTTAATAATAGAATTTATTACTTAAGTTATAAGTTATAAGTCTTAAAGTTATAAACTATATTTTCCACCATAATTCTAAACATCTACTTCGGCTTTTCTTATATAATGTCACTTTTACATAGTTCTTATACATTCTAATTATGTAAGTGGTCAAAATATATATTTTCTATTAAAAAAATATACAGACTATCACATTAATTAAATAGGTAAAAAGTACTACACATAGAATTTTTATATATTATATATATAATATGGTCATCAGGATGTTTTAAATATATAATTAGCTGGTTGTTTGGTGGATATGGAAGTTTATTAATAGATGTTTTGATAATGAGATGAAATTGTTTTAGATGAAAGTTAAATAAAATATTATTTTTTAATATTATTATTGTTTTGAGATTTGAAAAAAATTGAATTAATATTTTAAACTTTTAAATTTTTACTATACTTTGTGAAGGAATTTAAAAAAATTATAAAAATGAAATGTGATGATTTTTTAATTCAAACGGCTCCATAAGAAGCTTAGAAAGAAAGATTTTGGAGGGGGTTTGCTAGATGTGATCATTACGGCCATACAACAAGAAAATTAAGATCACGTTAGATCGGAAGATTGCTCCAATGATCATCGACGCCACGCCAGGATCGAACTCCTCAACAAATTAAAATCATGGACTTAATTACGACTATAAATTACGACTATGTACTGCATAACACTGCTTTCAACCTTCGATCGAATTCAGATGTATAGGAGTAGAGTATCGGAAGCCTTGAGCGAATCGGCTTCTTTGTGTGTGGAGTATTGTCATGTTTGTGGCAACTCGACTGATAATCCGATTCGATGAGGATTAGTTGCAGTTTTTTCGTATATCTTCAATGGGGCTTGGGTCTGGGGGCAAAGGCTTCGAGAAAAATCTTTGACCTGTTTTGACTCTTGATTTGACCCGACTCTCTGGTTACGGTCTCGCTAATGGATCTCGTTTCTCCTTCCTGCTTTATGTGGATACCCCACCTGGCAGCAAGGAATTGCTTTCCACCACTTTTTGAAAGTGTCACATAAGACTTTCCCCCCACTACTCATTTTACCCTCCACGTCCAGTTCTCCCCTCAACTTCACAAACAAAATTTCTCCCCTCCAGTTTGCATTAAGAGTATCTCCATCCAGTTTTGAATCTCCCAATTTTTCTTATAAGTTGATAAATTTTTAGAATTTTTGATAAAACCATCACTCTATCACAATTCCTAAAATGCGGTTGATGTTTACGGGATGTACAGAAATTCCCCATCTTTGGGGAACGACTGTACATCCCCAAATCAATTTTCGTTTCCCTATCCCGCGTGCTTTGCTCTCGACGGTTGGTGCTCTTGTCCATCACCTCTCCCGCTGAACAACTGTAACTATTCCTCTCTCTGTGCAAAGCCTCTTCCTTTGAGTGCTTGGTATGTGCAAATCCGATTAGATTTAAAATGCATTTAGGATCTTGTTAAGGCGAAAATTGGCTAGGATTAGATGACTAAATGATAAATTTTATCTTATCATTATTTGACTAAATGATAAGGCTTATCTTATCATTATATTTGAATTTGTTGGATGAATGTAAAATAATTATTTATTTATCTCTAAACAATGTTGAGTCTATCTAGAAGTCTTAGGTGGTGTTTAGATAAGTCTTTGAAATTAAAATCGAGTCCTGGTATATCCTGAAGAAAGCTGAACAGATTAGTCAATCCAGAAAATTGTTATTCGCGAAATGTTAGCAGTCCGTCGGAACACGTTTTCGCGATTGTTGCTAACCGTCAGCAGAGTCCTACTGTGACTGGAACTATTTCCAGACTTTCTATTTAAAATGATTCGGTTTTATATCTTATTATGGACTTTGAGTCACAAATTTCAGAGAGGATATTCTGAGCATATGTGTGAGAAAATTCACTTGAGAATTTTCATGGAGTTTCTCATCTCTCTTTAAGTGTGATCGTGTTCCGGTGTTGGAAGATCGTGTGATTGGAATTCAGCCCCTAGAGTTCTAGGAGGAAAGGCAACATTTGAAGATCGCCAGAGATTCTGGCTGCTACTGCGGTAGAAGACAAAAGGGTCGTTTGTCTTGGCAAGTAAGATAGTCGAATTGCAAAGGTTTTGTAATTGATGATTGCTTGTAATTGTTCTTCAAATAATAAGATTGACTTTCCTAAGTTTGGCTGCCCCGTAGGGTTTTACCTTTAAAGAGTTTTTTAAAGGATTTCCCTTAGTAACCAATCGTTGTGTCTTACAAATTTGTTTATTCTTTTTGAGTATTTTGATTCATTTATTAATTCTAGATATTAAGATCTAATCAATTTGTTCAAGAAAATTGGTAGACAATTTCGTGGTTTTACAGGGGTATGTTGGGCTTTTCAATTGGCATCAGAGCGTGGTTCACTCATCCGAGTGTGATCCGTGCCCTTGTAGATCATGTCGACGTCATTATACGTTCCACCATATTTCGATGGGGAAAACTATACTTATTGGAAAGTTCGTATGAGGGCTTTTCTCAAGTCTTTGGATGAACGTGTATGGCATTCGGTTGAACAAGGATGGACTAAACCCGAGACATCTATAGATGCTTGGACAAAAGATGAAATCAGCAATTGCAATTTGAATAGCAAAGGACTTAACGCTATTTTCATGGCGGTATCCTCAGAAGAATTTAAAAGAATCTCCATGTGTGAGATTGCTAAAGAAGCTTAAGATATTTTGGAAGTTACACATGAAGGCACAAGAATAGTAAAAAATTTGAAATTACAAATGCTAACCTCAAAATTTGAAGAGATTAAAATGTTGGAAGATGAAAATTTTAATGATTTTTATGCTAAACTAAATGATATTGTGAATTCCAGGTTTAATCTCGGTGAGAAAGTGGAGGATTCAAGGATCGTGAGAAAAATTTTGAGATCTCTACCGGAAAGATTTCGGCCTAAGGTTACTGCCATTGAAGAAAGGATTTGGATATAATAAAGGTTGAAGAGCTGGTCGGTTCCTTACAAACGTATGAATCCTCACTTCCTCAAATAAGAAAATGTATGTCCATTGCTCTCAAAATAGTAAAAGAGGATCAAGATGATTTTTCTGATGAAGAAAATTCTAACAATGAGAATATAGATCTCATAGTAAGAAAGTTTAGAAAATTCATGTTTAATAAAGAGTCTAGTGGAAAGAAAAAAATGGGTAAAAAATTTTCTACAAAGAAAAATTATTTTGAAAAATGGAAAAAAAATCTGATAATAATGATAAAGTAAAGTGCTATGAATGTTGTTGTGGTTATGGTCACATAAGAATTGAATGTCACACTTAGTGACAGTTCAGAATCTGAAATTTCAAGTATATTATCTGATGATGACAATTTTTTGTGACTTTTCTTACTGTTGTTAATGATTTTTCTGATATTGAACTAAAACAAGTTGAAAGTGAATGTGCCTTTAGTAATTCGGATGTAGCACTTGTTGAAGCTTATCAGGATTTTAGCATACAAGAAGCATATAATGACGTGTGTGAAGAAGTAGTCAAATTAAAGAAACTCAACAAGAAGCTGTACAATAGACCTACTGCTGTGGAAGGTGAGAAAAATAATATCTCAGAAGCACTTAAAAATTCTGGTGTTGAAGTATCAATATTAAAAGATCAAAAGGCTGCACTAGAAAAAAAGTTGAAAAAGTTGAAGGAGTGCCAAGAAAAAGCAGCAACACAAAAGTTAGAAGAGATGTTGAGTGTTCAAAAATCTAGTTGTGATCGCACGGGTTTGGGGTATATGACTTCCCAATGTATGAAATTTAAATGCTCATCATCCGCTGCCATTTCATTAAAAGATATCATTTTTGTTAAAGGAAGTCAAGATGAGGAAGCTCTAAAAAAAACCGAATCTGAAACTCATGTTCCAAGAATCTTACATGATAGATCAATGACAAAGAAGCTCAACAAAGGTAAGTCCAAAGGTAAGTTTATTCATACTTATCATTATTGTGGTGTTGTTGGTCATATAAGACCAAATTGCTTTAAATTGAATAAAATGCAGAAAATGAATGGTGAAAGAAATACACAAAGTAGAAGAAAGAGTCTAGAGAATCAAGTTTGTGATTTGAGTCAACAAATCAATTTTTTAAGTCTCAAACTTAGTGAACTAACATGTGTTTGCTTTCAAAATAAAGAAAAAATCATACAAAGTGATGTTGATAAAAAGAATAGGCCAAAATTTAAAGCAAAATGGATGGTCAAAGAAGATGTCATGTCACATTAATTGATAGGACTACTTGCATGTTTTTACATTCTTTATATTATTGCATTAGTCTAGGACATGCATTTTATTTTTCTGTTTTGTTTCTATGATTTTGTTTTTCAGTTTTAAATAAGAAAAATATAATATAAAAAATTTTTCTGCTTTAGTTTAAAGCTTTTCTTTAAGGAAAATGCATGCTTGATATGTCAAAATTTGAACATTTGTGTTCTCACTTAATAAATTTTTTGAACTTATGCATCTCTCTATTTTGTGCGATTCACTTTATGCATACTAACCCTATGGATTATCTTGGCAAAGTTCACTTTCAATACACAGTGAGAAACCTATATGTTTGCATTTTATAATTAAAGTTCATTTTTTTTTAATTAGATGTTCATCAAAGAGGAAGTTCATGCCTTAAATTGACTAATATTAGTTAAACCTAGTACATCAATAAAGAGCTCTCATCTTGCCAAACACAAAGAGTTGATCCATATAGAAAAAGTCGGTGTTAATTCATTGCGGAGAAAGACAAACACCCTACATAGATCTACCACTTTAAGTTCTTGCAAAAAAAATCGTTGCTCTAATCATTATGGAAAAAGATGAACAACAAGCATGAACACAAAAAGGGGGTGAATAAACTAGTGTTTGGAGGAGATGCTCATGTATCTAGGCCCTAGCATAAAGTTTGATTTTTAAGGTGAAGCAACAAACTCTTACAAACATCTACAAAAAGCAATCATTTATGAATAAAGGTATAAAAAAATATATTGAAGAAAATAATTCATAAATATGTTATGGTATAAGTATACTCACTTACACACTCACAGGAACTTTGACATTGATGATCTTATGAGGAGTGAACATCCATAGTGATTATTGCAAATAAGAGGGTGTACTCTATTGGATTTGTTTTGTGAGTTACACTATATTTTGAACTAAGATGCATCTAGATATGTTACTTGCCCTTTTGCCTATTTATTTTTTTTATATATTAAAAAAAAAGTTCAAATTTTTTGTTATTTTTTTTCGAATCTCTATTTATTTTGGTTTATATAAAATAAATACATGGGAGTTGTTCATCATGTCTTTTTTAGTGTCTTCATCTTGGCACACATAAGTGATATTTATTGTCTCTTGTCAGATTAGTGACAAAAAGGGGGAGTATTGGAAGAGCAAATTGGAATATTTTGATATTGTGAAATTTAGGGGGAGTTTGAGTAAGTAAGAGTTTAATGAATTTGCTGAAAATAAAAAGGGGGAGCAGTAGAATATTGAGGGGGAGAACTATATATTTTAAGGGGAGTTGCATAATATGGAGAGGGAAAACTAAGTACAGAACATGGTTATTGATGATGACTAAAAAAAATTTTTGATAAATTTACATTACGTCTAACTTTTGATTATTATTGAAACTAATTTCAAAGAATGTTCTATGTCATTTCTTCTCATTATTATATTAAGATTATCTTCACAAGATCTTGGTCTGCTGGTTGTTTTTGTCTTAGGTACACACTACATTCATCAAGTTGGTTTTGTGACCAATCCGCCAAAAGGGAAGATTGTATATGCAAGACATTCATCAAGTTGGTTTTGTCACTAATCCGCCAAAGGGAGAGATTGTTAAGGCGAAAATTGGCTAGAATTAGATGACTAAATGATAAGATTTATCTTATCATTATTTGACTAAATGACAAGGCTTATATTATCATTATATTTGAATTTGTTGGATGAATGTAAAATAATTATTTATTTATCTCTAAACAATGTTGAGTCTATCTAGAAGTCTTAGGTGGTGTTTAGATAAGTCTTTGAGGTTAAAATTGAGTCCTGGTATATCCTGAAGAAAGCTGAACAGATTAGTCAATCCAGAAGATTGTTATTCGCGAAATGTTAGCAGTCCGTCAGAACACGTCTTCGCGACTGTTGCTA